>LZPO01055102.1:359337-377134 GCA_001675575.1 Neotoma lepida | reverse complement strand
CACCAGTGATCATGGGTGGTGGTGATAGGGGAGGCCAGGAGAACCTCCACGCAGAAAGACACTGGGCCATTTTGCTGTCATAGCTTGTTTGATCCCTGGTCCTGAGGAGCAGCCAAAAGAAATTACCTACTTTATAGACTGAAGTTTTTCTTGAGTCAACTTTTATTATAGAGTTAAGTGTTGCCTCGGGGCTTGAAATGTTATTTTTTTTATTAGCCCGTTAAAAGGATGAATGTGTAAATTTAACCTGAATAAACACTCATTTATTCGCATCAAGGACACTCTTTTGCCTTTAACGCTGGGTGTTCCACAAGAGGATTCTGAACTTCGTCTCCAGAAAAAAAAAGGAAAAAGACGTGCGCAAGTCTAGGTTTGCAGTGCTTGGTGGAATCACGTTGCTGGGAGTTTTAAACATCGCTCAGAATTCTTAGGTTTTCTTCAGTCTCGGCAGCTTTACAGGGCTCTCTCGGAGAAACACGGTTTCTGAATGCTTGCTCAGAAGTTTGTTGCCAGCAAGCAAGCTCGATTTAAATACGAAACACCTTCATGGGTGAGGGGATGTGTCTGTGCCCCCCCCCCCCATGCCTAACTCTGGTTCATTTAAAGTTTGCAATATGATCTGTGACATTTTGGTTCTCCTGCAACATTTGCACAAGGCATTCTGTTCCTTCTTATTCTGGTACTAGTATTCTTTATGGAGTTAGAGGTCATTTTGGTCTGAAACTGGTGTCCCATCTTGGCCCTTTTTGTCATTGAAGGTGGCTTAAGTGGTTTGTGGCTTCAAGTGTTTTAAACTTGGGGACAACAGTTGCAGTNTTTGACTGGTAGGTAATTTGAAGTTATCCTTCATGCGGCTTTGTATCCATACCGTTGTTTGATCATTTTAACCAGATGTTGTAATCTTCTAGTTCAGCTAAGGTTTCTGTTCTTAATACAGCATTGATTGCTCTACCATTTAGGAAACCGCTCATTGAGCTTCCATGACCTTGCCCGTGCTCCATCTGGCTCTACCATTTCACTTGACATTAGAAGTTTCCTTAACCTGTGTCCAGTTTGGGGCTTCAGCATTTAATTGTTTAGAGGTTCTGAGGCATCCTCCAAGCAGAGTCAACAACAGGTCAGAAAACCCAAATGGGAAGAAAGGGGACTGTGACAGAGAGAGGGCAAGCCCCCTGCTCACTGCCCCACGCCTGGGTGTGAAGGTCAGAAGCAGTGGTAGTTGACCGCAAGGCCGTTTATGAATGGTCTTGCATCTGGAGAAGGGAGCTTGCTTTGGAACGCCTCNCCTTTCCCCTTCCAGCTTGGTGGTCCAGACATGGCAAGGATGCCTTTAGAGCTTTTGTGGAAGTGATGGAGTTGGGACTAGGGCAGCTCTTCTAGAGAGTCTGTGGACTTCTAACCCTGCCAAAAATACCCCAGGCAGTTAATCCTGTCAGTCAGACATTGCTTAATGGATAATTTTGGCTTTTGGTTCAGTTTCTAGATACAGTGATAAATTGTAGTTCTTTAAAGCTAATTATACTGAAAATATGGCAGGAGAAGGCCATGGCAGAAGCAATACACATTTGTGACCTAAACTTTAAGGACATGTAGGGGAGCTGAGCACGGTGGTACATGCCTTTAATCCCAGCAACCTGGAGGCAGAGGCAGATGAATCTCTGAGCTTGAGACTAGCCTTGTCTATAGAGCAAGTTCCAGGATAGCCAAGACTACACAGAAAAATCCTGTCTCGATAAACCAAAACCAAACCAACCAACCAACCAAACAAACAAAAAACAAAAGAAAACCCAAAAACAAAGCAGAGGAATTAAAAAAGCAAACCAGAAATTATAATTATGATCCACATTTAACTACTTGAACTTCTTGGCATACATTTTCTTGGCATAAAAGTGAATTTTTGGTTGCTTCTAAAACTTGGTCTTTTTTTTTGGTTTCTGAGACAAGGTCTCACTGTGTATCCATGACTGCCTTGGAATCCACTTTGTAGACCAGGCTGACCTCGAAGTGATCTGACCTTCACTGATCCACCTGCCTCTGCCCCCAGAGTGCTGGAATTAAAGGCCTATGTCACCATGCCAAGAAGTTGGTCAGCATTACAAGATATTCAGTTGATGATATTTTGTATCTGGCTTTTCTACATGATGATTATGAGTATTGAGGAACTTACTTTAAATAATGATTTTATATTTTATCATGTAGACAAGTTANAATTTAACCATTTCTTTATTATTATTATTTTGTTGTTCTTTTCTTGGTGTTTCAAGATGGGGTTTCTCTGTAACAGTCCTGGCTGTCCTGGAACTCACTTTATAGACCAGACTGGCCTCAAACTCACAGAGATCTGCCTGCCTTTGCCTCCCTAGTGCTAGGATTAAAGGTTGTGCCACCACTCCTGGCTTAATTTAACCATTTCTATAGCAATTTCTTACGCTTGTGTATTTTTGACATTCTTTCTAGAGTGAGAAAACACTCCTGACTGATGGTACTAGTGTATNTCAACATTCCTGCTCTTAGGAGGTGGCAAAAGCTATTTGATTTCTGAGGCAAGAGCTAAAATGAATGAATTCTGGCTTCAGCTTCCTTGGTCTCTGTGGAAATTATCTAGTTTTTAAACCAGCTTTTAGGTCATTTAGCCATCCCCAAGATACAGTGGGTTACAATTTGCATTTTATTTATGCTACCAAGTTAAGGTTTTTGGGGGACAGAAATTTGTGCCTTAATTTTGTGTGCTAGAGTCTGGTGTGACATAGGTGTGTGTACAGTGTTTTTGTTCTGTTTTCATTGGAGTGGAAGAGATATATTTTAGTGTTTGTGTGTGAAAATCCAGCTCTCTTGCAAACATACAGTGTGAATCTTTTTAGAAATGAGATTTAAATATGTGTGTATGCTTGTGTGTCTGTGCATGGAAATGCAGTTACCTGTGGAGGCCAGGAGAGGGCATTGTGTCCCACAGAGCTGGAGTTACTGGTGGTTTGAGCTGCTTGATGTGGNTNCTGAGTACAGAACTCAGGAACTCTTCCAGAGCATCGTGCTCCCAGCCACTGAGCCATCTCTCTGCCTCTCAGTGTNAATCTTGATACAATTGATTCTCAGGACTCTTCATTATGGAAAATTACAAAGCTAGATCAGTGTTCCCTGATAAGCAGAAAGAGGTAGATTAGACATGAGGTTGTGTAACAGAATGGCCCAGGTCCAGTCGGGGAACCTGTTTTACTGTTCACTGTGACCTTGAGGGAACAGGTTCTTCTCTCAGAACACTTGTTCCCATCTGTCCCTTAAGGAAGTTGACCTAGGTCACCTACAAGCTTGTAAGCTTTGCCTTTTAACCTACTGCGATGCCTCACGAGTTATAGTGCTTGAGTCAGTGCTACGCAATGTGGATTCTTGGGCCTCCACATAAACCTGCTCCGAAATGCTGTGACTTCAGGTGGCTCCAATGAGCAGTCAGGTATAAAAAACATTACTGCATGAATATAGCCAAGGTAGCTGTGAGTGCAAAAGAGTAAAGCCAGGGCTGGGAAGATGAGAACCTGGGAAGACAGCTCAGTCACTAAAGCACTTGNTTTGCATGCATGAGGACCTGAGTTCAATCCCTGGACCCTCCTCAACAGTGTGGATTTTTCTGCCTTCCAGGCCTGGAGCCTATAGGTAAATGTGTAGAGTGCTANTGACTGTGGAATGACAGGGATGGGGGTTGGGGTGTCGTTCATCATTCAGGAACTCTGAGAATTGACCTGGTCTTGACTTTCACAAATCTTGTAAGGATTTGGGAAAGAAATTGTGAGATACGGTATTTCTGGACTGGAGTCAATGCAGNCAATTTCGTACAGACGGAGCCATACAGTGATGACATCTCCATTCGGAGTGGTGTTTTTTGGCATCTAACCCCGTGATTCTCACCCTTCCTAATGCTGTGACCCTTTAACACAGTTCCTCATGTTGTGGTGACCCCCTAACCATAAAATTATTTTCGTTGCTACTTCATAACTGTAATTTTGCTACTGTTATGAATCGTAATGTAAATGTCTGATATTTCTGATGGTCTTAGTCGACCCCTGTGAAAAAGGTTGTTCGACCCCTCCCCCCCAGGGGTCTTAACTCACAGGTTGAGAATCACTTCTTCGGGACACCCACAAGAAGCACTGAGGAAGAGCAAGTCTCTCTTGCTCACTGTGGTACCCCACCACCCAATACAATGGTTGGCCCATAGTAGGTGCTCAATAAATATTTGATTAGGTGAATGGGTGTTAGTTCTTCTTGGAACTTCTGGAACACTGGCAGCAACCATTAGAAAGGAATTAAAGGTTTACCTCTGATGTTTAGTNTCCATATGAGTCAAAAATAACATCCTGTGTGGGGATTTGTGCCGGTGGAGGTGAGAAGGGGACGTTGGATTCCCTGGAGTCACAGGTGAGCTGCCTGATGCAGGTGCTGGGGAAATGAACCCCGGTCCTCTAGAAAAGCAGTAAGTGCTCTTCTGAGCCATCGCTCTATCCCTTAAAGCATCTCTTGTGTGTTTAGCAATGTCATAGACCCTGGGAGGAAGCATGGCAGTGACAAGAGAGGACCATTCTCTAGAAGTTTGTCCTGAGAGAGTAGTTCATTCACTGGTGACTGCTTCACTGTGTGGCCTCCTTCTAACTTAAAGCTGAATGATAATGACTATAAGTCATCTCTTCTTGGGCCCCATCTGTATGGAAAACTATTTTGGGACTCACCATTGGCTTTGCAACCCAGCAAAGCTGGGAGTGATATTCGTATTTTACAGGTGAGCAGGCTTAGGTGGTCTGTTAGGGATAAATAGTATCTCAATAAAGGAGTTTTCAAGGAGAAAAAAAATTACCCCTCACCCCAAGACCATCCATACCAAGATATTTCTACATCAGACTGTATTATTCAGCTCATTTTTGTATGCACTGAATATTTTATTTTACACTTACTTATTTACTGGTGTGCACACACTCGACATGGCAAGCGTGAGGAGGTCAGAATGCAACTTGCAGAAGTTGGTTCTTTCCTTCCACTGTGTGGGTCCTGGTTATCAGGCTTGGCAGCAAGTGCCTTGATGCACTGAACCATTTTGCTGGCTCTTCAGTGGATATTTTTAAAAAAGTATTAAAAAATTGTATATCCATAATTTAATTTTACACCCCATAGTTTAATGTACACAATTCAATTTAAAAGAAAAATACATTCAGAGTGTGCAGATTTCCCCACTGTCTGGTTCCGAAACATTTTTATAACCCTTGAAGGAACCCAGGACCCATTAGCAGTAATCCTGAGCTGCCACCTTTTCCAAGCCCAGCCTTTCACCTCTGTGTTGGCTTCTGCTACTGTATTGGGATTCTTTAGATAACTGCTTGGTAGAAACAAAGGCTTATTCTGGGGAGAGGGGACAGGGGAGAGTTCACCCTGAGTTGGGCAAGGGTATGCATGAAGGCAGGGGCAGCAGGTTGGCTCTCAAGAATGTATTTGCTGGAGTCAGTATAAGAGAGAATAAAAGGGTATGCGTTTGGTTTGATAAAAATGATTTTCGAGATGGCTCAGCGGTTAAGAGCACTGGCTGCTCTTCCAGAGGACCCGGGTTCAATTCCCAGCACCCACATGGTAGCTCACACTGTAACTCCAGTTCCAGCAGATTGGATACCCTCACATAGATACACATGCAGGCAAAACATCAATGGGCATAAAATAAAAATAAATAAATCATTAAAAAATGGTTTGCTATAGGAGACTGCCCCCCAGTCCAGCCTCAGTGACTCACAGCCCAGTCTTGGGAAGGGAACTGCAGTAGGAAAGTGACTCTAGGTGCATCTGGACTCCCCCAAGGCAGTCCTGCTGAGTGGCCTCTCACTGAGGGGTGGTGGTAGTTAGGGAACAGTTTTTTATCTCTGGGGTCAGGGATCAGTTTGAGCAGAGACACTGCAGGGGGGAGGGAAAACAGAAACCCAGCTTGGAAGGAGAGTGGGAACCACAGCTGCTGAAGGTACCTCAGGAAGCAGCCTTGTCACTGTCACTAGAAGAACTGGTGACAGGTGGTGGCCTCTGGGCTGGGGCACACGCGTGCGCGCGCAGGGTGTGTGTGTGTGTGTGTGTGGTGTCTCCAGAAATTCTGACCACATAGTCCTGTCTACCAAGACATCTTGAAGAGGCACCCCAAACCTCTGATTCTCTACTTGGTTATAAATTGCATATTGTAAGCATGGAATAAATACCATATGAAAATACATGTCCCTGGGCCTGGTGGGAATGCCTGTCTTAGCACTCTGGAAGCAGAGGCAGGAGGATTGCAGCAAGTTTGTGGCCAATCTTGCCTACAGCATGAGATCCTATCTCAAAAAAAAAAAACCAACTAATAAAGATGATAAAAATAAAAATAATTGTCATTTATGTCTCTTTTCTCCTACTAAATATTATTATATTTTTGTGTGCTCATGCATGTGTGTGTGTGTGTGACTTCCTTCATCACTTTCTATTTTGTTTTATGAGACAGAGTCTCTTGTTGAACTTTGGGGCTTTTTATTTGGTTAGACTGGCTGGCCGGTGAGCCTCTCTGCCTCCCCAACACAGCTGTATCTGTTGGTGGTGGTTGTGTTAACTTGAGTGCTGGGGGATTGAACTCAGGTCCTCATGCTTGCATGCAAACACTTTACCAACTGAGCTGTCTCCTTAGGCAGTTGCCTGAGTTGCTTGTTATGATGCAGAAATTCAAAGTTTCAGTTTATTTGAACACCGATTTTACTGCCTGGAAACGCTAGGTTGTCCCTCATTGACTGGACGTAACTGAGTCAGGATGTCATTTACTTTCAATTCTGTCTGCCGTTTTTATTTATTTATTTTTGCCTCCCAAGTAAGGGCTGGAATTAGAGGAGTGCCACCCCCTCTGGCTTTCTCTTGGGAATAGGGGTTAGGGGCAGGAGGTGTGGAGGTCAGAGGGACAACTTGTGGGAGTTTGTCATCCTCTTCCATTTCACTATGGGGATTGATTGAACTCAGGTTGTCAGGCTTGGTGACAGGTGTTTACTTCCTGAGCTCTCTCCCGCCCCTCTCTCCGCCCCTCTCCCCGCCTCTTCCTGCCCCGCCCTTTCCCTGCCTCTTCCTGCCCTACCCTCTCCCGATTCCTCTATCTTACAATGATGCTAGCTTTACCAGATCAGAATCCCCTTTATCCTGTATCACTTCCTTGTGGTCACAAGATGACCAATTCTAAGTCTAGGACAGACCCTGCAAGTGTCCCTCTTAGGTGAGGAGGGTTGGCAGTGCATGCTCCTGTGCAAGTCTCTACCCTAGATTTCCCCTGAAGATGGCTCCACCCTAAAGGGACACATNGACATCTGATTCTCCCTCCCAGAAGTTCCTGGCCTTCCACTCAGTCAGGTGCTACCCTCCACGTGGCCTGTAGGCAAGCCTGTAGGGCATTTTCTTGATTAATGATTAATGTGGGAGGGCTCAGGCCAATGCCATCCCTGGGCTCGTGGTCCTGGGTTTTATAAGAAAGCAGGATGAGTAAGCCATGAGGAGCAAACCAGTAAGCAGCATCACTCCATGGCCTCTGCATCAGCTCCTGCCTCCAGGTTTCTGCCCTCTTTGAGTTTCTATCCTGACTTCTTTCAATGATGGGCTACAGTGTGGAAGTGTAAGCCAAACAAGGCCTCTCCTTCCCAACTTGCTTTTGGTCATGGATTTTATCATAGCAATAGTGACCCAAGTAGGATGATATCTAAGGTCATAATTGCTAGGTGTTATGTTAGTGCATGGTTAGTTTTGTTTCAATTAAAAATTTTAATTTCTTTGTGTATGGGTGTTTGGTCTGCATGTATGTTTGTCTGTGCACCACATTCCTGTCAGGTGCCTGCAGAGGCCAGAAGAGGACATCAGATCCTTTGGAACTAGAGTTACAGATGGTTGTGAGTCACCATGTAGGCACTGGGACTCAAACCTCTGGGAGAACAGCCAGAGCTCTTAATCGCTGAGCTTAATCTCTCCAGCCCCTGCATGGTTAATTTTATGAGAAGTTGTGAAGCAGTTTCCCAGAGTGACTATGCTCCTTTATACTCCCACAGCGAGGGCACAGGGTTTTAGTGTCTCAGCGTCCTTGCCAGTAGTTAGTATTACTGCTTTTCATTTAGCCGTCCTGTATGGTATGTGGTGGTATTTTATTGTGTTTTAAAAGGTTTATCACTGAGTCTGGGTGGCGCATGCCCTTAATCCCAGCACTCAGGAGACAGAGGCAGGTGGATCTCTGTGAGTTCCAGCCCAGCGTGGTCTACACAGTGAGTTCCAGAACAGCCAGAGTGACACAGAGAAACCCTGTCTTGAAAAAACAACAACAACAANAAAGATTTATTTTTATTTGTGTGTGTGTGTGCCATGCATGTGAGGGTGTCCACAGAAGCCAGAAGAGGGCATTGGATCCTCTGGAGCTGGAGCTACAGGTGGTTGTAAGCTGCTGGATTTGAGGTGCTGGGAACTGAACTCAGGTCCTCTGCAAAAGCAGCAAGTGCTCTGCTCTGATCCACTGGGCCACCCCACCAGCCCCCTGTTGTTTTGTTCTCTTAATTACTGTTTTCCTCCCAGGTTCTCTGCTGTCTGTTGGTTCTCTCTGCTTGGTAAGGTGCCTCTTCACAACTTCAGTCCGTTTTCTGATTGTGCTATTGTGCTCCACTGCACAGCTGGACATGTGTTTTGTGAGCGTCTTCCTCCATGCTGTGGTTTGTTTCCTCATCTTTGTGGGGTCTTTTGCAGAGCAGAACTTTTTAATTTTAATGAAGTTTAGTGTATCAGCTGTGTGTGTGCTTGTATATGTATGTCTGTGTGTGTTTATGTCTCTATGTCTGTGTCTGTATGTCTCTTTGAGTTTGTGTCTTTGTGTGTCTCTCTGTGTGTATCTGTGTATTATGTTTTTGATGTCAAATTAAAAAAAAAACTCTTTGACTAACTCTAGATCACGAAAACATTCCATTATTTAAAGAATTGTTTTCTGGTCATATGCTGTGCGCCACTGGGAGTCAACTGTTGTAGAAGATGCCAGGGTTTAGGTCCAGGTTCACTTCTTTGCCAAATTGTTCTAGGACCATTTCGGTTGGAAAGGCTTCCTGTTGTCCGCTGAATTGCTTTTGAGACGATTTCTTTGAAGATGGTCAGGGTTGGTGGTCTTTTGAGCTGGAGATGTAGCTGAATTTGTAGAGCGCAGAATTCCCTCTCCAGCATAAACTCTGTGTACGGTGTACACCTGTAACCCNAGCGCTCTGGAGGGGGCAGGAAATCAGCAGCTCAAGGGCATCTTTGGCTATATAGAGAATTTGTGGCCAGCCTGGGCTACCTGAGACCTTGTCTCAAGAAATAAAGTTGGTGCNGTTTATGAACAACTCAAATAGATGTTTGTTTGGGTAACTCTAGGGATCCTGATGGCCATAAACACAGCTCATCTTTGGGACGCTGTGTGTGAGCCAAGACTGTGTGGTAGCTAAGTGGCGCTAAGAGTCAGGGCAGGCAGCCTGGCTGGGCTGATGGTGCCTGACACCCTGCTGAGGTGTCCTGGGTTGATCTGGGGCATCCTGACCTGTAGGGTGAAGTTAACCTTGTGGTTGGCATGGGCATGACCTGCCCGGACTCCTTCATGGGCTCGCTTGNCTAAACTGCTGGCCAATTGTAGCTCTCAATGCCTGTCAGACCTCCTCACTCACTAAAGAGGTTTTAGTAGTTGGTTTAGAAACCTGGGTAGACAATAAGTGAAATTTAAATGCAGTCTGAGGAATGTGAGTTTCCAGTTGTTGTGATTACTAATAACATTTAAAAATGTTCTGATACACAGATGTGTTTAGTGGAGAAGTTTAAAAAATGCAATTATACAAAATATATCTGGAATTTCTTTGCGTGAAAAAATTCTCATGAATTTTTGCTAATTTTGGAAGAAATTATCTTTTTTTTTGGGTCAGTTCACTCCCAACCTCCTTTCTCAGTCCAGTTGAGTCATGGAAACACAAAGCTAGTTTGGAAACAAAAATTCTCTCAATGGCTGAAGCTGGCGAGAATTTTCAACATGGCTGGCCATGCTGCTGAATGAGGCCTTTGTGTGTGGGGGCAGAGGTCACTCTAGAGAGCCCAGCAGTATTAAAAGGTGGGGAGCCTGGAGTCCGGCTGTGGCCAGAGTTGGGAGAATGAGCTTTTGTTTCCTCTGGTCCCAGTGGTGGCTGAGGACATCAAAGGCATGTCTACATACTGTTATCTGCCCTGTCCCTTGCCCTGGCAGCACAAGGGGGTCTCCCCGTGGGGAGCCAGGGTGAAGCTCCCCTGAGCTAACATCCAGTGTTAATTGTGGGCAGAGGTTGATCAATGACATTAGCATTAGCCATTTTGTCCATTTCTCTCTTGTTCAGAGGAAAATAAATGGATTTCCTTATCTGATTAAAAGATTAAACAGCATTCTCTTCAAATTCAAGGATTATGTGTGCTGGCGGCAGAAAATTTATAAATGGAAAAGAATGCAAAACAAGAAATGAATTCCTTCCCCCTAGAGATAAGCACTGTCAGCCTGATGAATCTNTCCTTTACACTTGTGGTGTGCGNGCANGCATGCACACATGCATGCNAGCTACAGCAAGTCAGAGGACAGTTTGCCACATTTCTATCCTTCTACCATGTGAGTCTGGGGATAGAACACAAGTGGTCACAATTAGCAGCAAGTACCTTTATCCTGAGTCATCTTGCTGGCCCTGTTCTCTGCCATTATTATTGTTTTGTTTTGTTTTGTTTTGTTTTGTTTTGTTTCTTGAGACAGAGTCTCACTATGTAGCCCTGGCTGGCCTGGAATTCACTGTGCAGACCAGGCTGGCCTCGAACTCACAGAGATCTATCTCTCTGCCTCTGTCTCCCCGAGCACTGGGATTAAAGGTGTGCACCACCAATNTTCAAAGGGTGTTTCATAGTTTAGATACCATTTCCTTGTTGCTCTGGGGGAACTTTGATCTATGTCCTTACTGTAAGTATCACAGTGTGCATGCTTTGATAGCNGTAGATATCAGATATTCTTTGACATAATTTCTTTAGATTATGGAATTTTGACTTTGAAACAAATTGAAGTTGTATTGTTATCCTCTCTGGTTTAGTCAAATATTTTTATTATAGTAAATAAATACTGTTAAATAATATAAAATTACAGATGTTCCTTATAGGAACTGTTCAAAGTATCATTGAGGTAACAGATTGTTACTTCTTAGGTAAAATGGTTACAGTCTTTGTGTGCCTTGGGAGGAGTGGAGTTCAAGGTCTCTATAGTGATTTCCAGGCCAGCCAGGGCCACATAGTGAGACCCTGACTTATAAAAACAAAACAACACAAGAACCATAAAGTGATCTCTGTTCTGATTGATGAGCAAGTACTGGGTACTTTTGGTNTTAAGACTTCTACAGAGTGGNGACCCCTCTGGGGAGAGAGAATTTAAGAAGAACAGCAAATAGAAACAAAGAGGACGTGTGACTTGAATGTCTGTAGGGCTGTGGTCTTCAATCAAGGAGTGTTGGGCTCACTTGTACTGACTACATTGCGTTCATGTTTACNTTACTTCTTGCCCAGATCCTCAAAAGCAAGAGTTAGGTCCCATCACCTGGGAACTCACCAGACCTGAACTGAGGATTATGGCCTCCTGGAATTGGCCAACGAACACGTTCAACTCAGTTATATGATACCATATAATTAACTGCCCTGGCTGCTGACTTTGCAGCTCTCCCTTCATGTCATGAGACCTTGGAACCANAGCAGGGNTGGTGGGGAGCTGACAGGCAGACAGATACAGTTGGCCTTGGTGGGATTCTTGAGTGTGAAGCCACTTAGCCTGTCCCTTTGTTTCTGGGTTGTAGCAAAGAGTTTATTAAGAGAGACTATGCTCTGATAGTCTAGTTTATAGTGAGGCTTGGAGGAAGATGACTTTGGGATGTGTCCCTTTGATATTCTAGTTTATAGTGTGCCTTGGAGGAAGATGACTTTGGGATGTGTCTAGCAACCACCACAAGTGCCAGCTTCTTGCTGTGTTTGATGTATTTTCAGGAGCCACACCCTTGGCATTCCTGTTTCATCTATGCAGCCAAATTGACTCTGACTGGGTGTGATGGTGACAACAACTTTTCTTCTTCCTCCTCCTCCTCCTCCTCCTCCTCTTCTTCCTCTTCTTTTTCTTCTCTTCCTCCTCTTCTCTTCTTTTCTCTTTTCTTCCTCCTCCTCCTCTTCTTCAAGAGTTTTTTTTTTAAAATTATGTGTCTGTGTGTATCTGTGGATGGGTGTGTGCACATGTGTGCAGGTGGCTGAAGACATCAGAAGAGAGCATCAGATCCCCTGGAACTGGAGTTAACAGATGATTGTAGGCCATCCAATGTAGGTGGTTAGAACTGAACTCAGGTCCTCTGGAAGAGCAGCAACTGTCCTTAACTGCTGAGCCATCTCTCTAGTCCCTCAGATTTCTCAAGTTTATAGAATCAGCATAATTTTGTGCCTTCTCTGGTTCATGTATTTGTAATTTACTAGTTTAAGTAAAGACAATAATTACAAACATGGCGAGAATACTTACTGTCCACAGGTACTGTACTGTGTGTTTCCTATGCATCTATATCTTCTGATACTTTATCTGTAGTGCACTTAGTGCATTGAATGAACACACAACTGGTTATAGTGAGAATCTGTGAGCTAAGTTTCCCTATCTCTGGTCCATTCCTGAGGAATGGCAGTTTAGAGAGCCTAGTGACAAGTCATATCGCTTGGAAGGAGTCTGATTGGTATTTTAAACCGTAAGCCATGGGGCCTCTAGTCTGTGCTGGTNCCACTGGGCTGTCTGGCTTCTGGAGGGATGTTATGATTTGAATATGACAGGTCCTTTTGTACTTAGTTGTCAGCTTTTGGGGAGTGATTGGCACCTATCTGCTCTCTGGCCTGATACATGGATTGATCCCTTGATGGGTTCTTAATACAATGATACTTTCATAAGATGGTGCAAATAGGAGGTGTGGTCATTGGGAGGTGTGGTCTATGGGGTGTGTGGTCTATGGGGGGTGTTGTCATTGGGAGGTGTTGTCATTGGAAGACATGGTCATTGGAAGGCATGGTCCTTGAGGGTGTGCTGGGGGATAAGACTTTCTCTGTTCCTTCCTGGGTCATGTGAACTGATCTGTTCCTTTGTGCTCTCCCAGGCATGTTGGATGAATGCTCTGTGAGCCGAAAAAAAATCTTTGCTCTCCTTTAAGTCTGAGGCAGGAGGACCATGAGTTCAAGGCCAGCCTGGGTTACATGATGAGGCTCTGTCTTAAAAAAAAAAATTCCAAAATCTCCATAATATGTAAGAGTTCAGAGAAAGGTACATACACCAAGACCCCAGCTGATTCCAGAATAAACACTAGAAGGCTGATTCTGCTCTTAAGGAAATCTAGGAACAATAGATCAACGAACTGTAGCACTCGGTGTTAAGTGTCCCATCTTGTGAATGGACATGGGCACTGAAGTTGTGCTATGATTATCCAGACATNGGAGGAGAATGACATTCATGCTTGGGAAGTGTTAAGGGGTGATACGGGGATGTCGGAGGGTGGAACCAGTTGTTTATGGTTGCTACAAGGAAGGCTAGGGCTGGGAACCCAAGCCTGTGGCCATTCTGTAAGCTGTTGGTNCAGTGGCTTCCCTGTGTAGGTCTAGTCAAAAGTGGGAATTGCTTGTGAGCTTGTGAGCCTTGGAAGGCAGAAGGTATGGTGTATTCCTATTCCATCATGAAGCTTTCATCTAATGATAAATCTGCAGCGTGTGAGAATTTGAAGGGCTGAGGTAACCTCCCTGCACTTGCTCATCCATACCCTCTCCACTTGGAAGCCTCACAGTCTTTCAAGAAGCCTTCTTCATGTTTGCCGACATTTGCCGATCTCCGCTCTTCTGTGTTTGAAGCTTTATCGCCGATGCTATACAGTTCTGGACAATGATTGTGTGTGTTGACTGCCAACTTGATGGATCTGAGGTCACCTAGGAGACGAGCCCACAGGACACCTGGGAGGGGTTATCTCNATTGGGTTAGTTGAAGTGAGGAGTGAGTGATGCCAATCCCTGGGTTTCAGACCAGGATAAAAAGGAGCAAGCAAATTGGGTAGAAACACATCACTCTCTGCTTCCTGACTGGACACGTGACCAGCGCTTTCACACTCCTGCTGCCATGACTTCCCCACCTTGATGGACCGTATACCCTGGAATTGTGAGCCAAAGCAAGCCCTTTACCCTTTATCCAGTATGTGCTCAGCGTTTTATCACAGCAGCTGAAAGAAACTGAGGCAGGGGGATGGTGCTGACAACATTGAGTCGGGTGGAAGTGTGTGTGTGTGTGTGTACCTGATGACAAAATCTGAAGCCCTCTCTAGCTTTGTAGACTTTGGTGACTCAGGACAAAAGTGACATAAGTAAGTAGATNAAGGCCAAGGCAGGCTTGTCTCTTGCTTTACCTTCCTGAGTGACAGGTCTCTAGGTTCCAGCTTCTTTGATGAGTCAAGACACCGGATCGGTGTTTATAGTGTTTGTAGATGTGGGGTGCAGCTTTCCTGGCTCCCCCTGCAGTGTGCTAGGTACAGAGCCCCTCCTTCCTTCCTGGTCTCCATCCATCTATCTTCTTTCCTTTCCCTGTAGATGTGGGGACATCTGTTCGATACAGAAGGCAGCGAGGGTTCCCTTCCACGAGCAGAGGGCACTGTGACAGGTGTCCTCCATCACTTACCTTCTGAAACTTGTCCCAGAGGGGTTCCAGGCTTGATCTTTGAGCAGACATTTTTTTCCAGGTTTTTGAGCGGATGCATAAATTAAACGATAACTGACCCAGGGACCAGTTGACAAATTAAATTCATTTAGTGCTGAAAAGGTCACGTAGGAGAGGCAGTGTGTGCACACTTTCTCAGAGTCTGGGGTGGCTGTGGTTGTTCCATAGAAGGAAGCAATCCCCTTTGCACAAGTGAACGTGTGTGATATACATTATATGTGTATATATATATGTATATATGTATGTTACATGTCTTATAACTCTTGTGAATTCACCCCCTGGAGTTTGCTCAGGTGGGAGTCAGGGCTGGCAGGATTTGTCATAGGGTTCCTTGGGCTTTCCAGGGAACATCTCCAGTGGGAATCTTCTCTGCCTGGGAACAAGGTGCTAAGACTTGGTGACTGAGGGGGCCCTCTCAGCTCTAATGTTTTCTGTGGTCTGGGAGTCATTCAGCCAGCCACAGTCAACCAGTCAACTGGCAAATTTTACCATCGTCTCTTGGTGTTGTGCAGACTCTGAGATCTCCTGTCCTTGAGATGTGTGTTTGGGTAAGTGTACAAGGAACAGCACCAATGGTCTCTATCTATATTATAAAGGGAGACTGNTTGAACTAGCCTACGAGGGGCTAGGTAAACCAACCAAGGCTATCTGCACGNTGATTAGATCTNTCCATTCNGTTCACTCNTTGTGGCATGTACCGGGGAGGGATGGGAGCAGNCTGGGGCTTCCCGTGNGTTAGTGGTAGAGGAAGTGAAGGTCCNGAAGAACTGTGTGACATTGAGAGAGAGGAGCTTGCCTTTGTCTGGGATGCTCTGGGCTACTAGGTGAATGCTCAGAAGAGACCCACCGTCACTGCCCTCCATGGCAGCTCCCTTGAGGGATCTGAAGATATTTCCACATGNNCTCTGATTTATGTCCANCCTTTAAAATATAGACTGGGGAGATGGCTTTGTTGAGATCNCTAGGACACTGGTAAGATGTCAGATGTNCCTGTGTACATATAACCCCAGTGCTGNGGGCCNGGGGGCAGGAGGAAGGAGTGGAGAATGGAGGCTCCCTGGTGCTCTCTGACCAGCCAGTCTAATTGAATTGATGAGCTCCAGTTCGGTGAAAGAGCCTGTCTCTNAAAATAAGGTGGNGGAGTCCGTAAGATGGCTCAGCAGGTAGAGAGACAACCTGAGTTCCATCCCCTTGACCCACACCGTGAAAGGAGAGGACCAACCCTTAATGAGCTGTCATTTGACTTCCACATACACTCCATGGCATGAATGTGCACAAGCACACATATGTATACACACACACACACACACACACACACACACACACACACAAATACTAAATAAGTGAACTGTAACAAGAAATGAACTGTAACAAGACATAAAATAAATTAAAAAGATGAAGAGCAATTGGGGAAGACACTTGATGCTGATTGGCCTCTACATACACACAACATTAAAAATATATATCTTCTAAAATTTCATGTTTTCCTAGTGTGCTGCATAGTTTTATACCAACTCGACACAAGCTAAAGTCATCTGAGAGGAGGGAACCTCAATTAAGAAAATGCCTCCATAAGATTGGGTTGTAGGCATCAGGCGGTGGTGGCGCACACCTTTAATCCCAGCACTCAGGAGGCAGAGGCAGGTGGATCTCTGAGTTCGAGGCCAGCCTGATCTACAAATTGAGTTCCAGGACAGCCACGACTGTTGCACAAAGAAACCCTGTCTTGAAAAACCAAAATGAAAGAAAACAAAAACGAAAAAGATTAGGCTGTAGGCAAGCCTGTAGGGCATTTTCTTAATTAGTGATTGATAAGGGAGAGTCCAGCCCATGGTGGGTGGTGCCACCTCTGGTCTGGTAATCCTGGGCTCTATAAACGAGTGGGCTGAGCAAGCCAAAGGGAGCAAGCCAGTAAGCAGCACCCCTCCATGGCCTCTGCCTCCAGGTTCCTGCCCTGCTTGAATTCCTGTCCTGACTTCCTTCAGTGGTGAACAGTGCTATGGAAGTGTAAGCCAAATAAACCCTTTCCTCCCCAGCTTGCTTTTGGCCATGGTATTTCATCGCTGCATTGAAACCTTAACTAAGGCACCTCTCTGCTTGGAATTGCAGATGTATGACCGTTAATCATGGCAGACTTCACTGGGGATAGAATCTTTTCCTCCCTCCGACCCCCAGAACTTTCAGCATCAAGATTTGCCCATAGTCTCCAGTTTTTTTCCCCCTTGAGACAATAGTCTCCAGTTTTTTTCCCCCTTGAGACAAAGAGAGGTCTCAGGTATCCCAGGATGGCTTTGAACTTGCAATATAGCCAAGGATGACTTTGAATTCTTTATCCTCTTGCGTCCATCTCCCAAGTTCTGGTATTAAAACATCACCACTCTTGGTTTATGTGGTGCTGGAGATCAAACCCAGTCACGAAGCAGAGTGACAAACGCTTATACTGTGCCACTTCCCGGGATGCCAGGATCCCAATCCAGGTATGGTAGCTTGAATGAGAAACACTACCCCGCCCCCCATATTTGATGTTTGGACCCAGTTGGTGAAACTGTTCAGAATTTATGGATCCTTTTAGAGGTGGAACCTTGCTGGAGGAAGTATGTCACTGGGGGCAGGCTTTGAGAATTTATGCTCTTACCCCACTTCCAATTGGCTCTTTCTGCTTCATGTTTGTGGTTGGGGATGTGATCTCTTAACTTTCTGCTCTGGCCACCTGATGCCACGCCTCCTCTGCCATTACAGACTCTCTCTCTTTCTCTGGACCTGTAAGCCAAACTAAACAACCAAGTTGCCTTGGTCATGGCATTGTATGTACAGCAGAAAACGAATGTACTAGGGAATGGTGCCGCTCACAGTGGGATGGACGGTTTTCTCACTTCAATTAATCCAATCAGGTCAATCACCTCCCGGGTAATTCTGGATCTCATCAGTTCGACATTTGAGACTGATGTCACTACAGGTATTATAGTAAGTTTTGGTATTTTTCTAGTAATGAACCACAGTAACAATAACAATATTAACTAAATG
>LZPO01055102.1:344899-359282 GCA_001675575.1 Neotoma lepida | reverse complement strand
ATTTGGTATCAAGAAACCAAAAGAGAATAGGCACAATACATTTAACAGTACCCTTCTGTGCAATGGGTATTATTCTCATATTGGAATCTCCTGACTTGGGGGTTCCCAACTTGCTCCTCAGAGCCCCTGTGCCTCTTTAGGGGTCTGGGTGGCCCTCTGTGCTGGTGTACAGAGGTCATGAAACTTGTTCCTTAGTTGCCACTATGGTTACCACACTGGCTTTGGAGTGAGTACAGAAAAGGCAGTTTTCCTTTTTCCCTGAGCTGTAGCTGGGGTGTCTGGGCCTTCCCTAATTTCCCTAAGATTGTGCTGTATTGCTTTGTGCTAACGTATTGGAATGGTCTCAGACAGGAACAGTAGCCTGCTGAGCATAAACCTCTTACTAGACAGGATTGTTTTCAGTGGTCTTGAGACATGAAGAGCTCATGTCTGTGTGGGAGAGATCAGCCGTCAGAAGGTAGAAGGCTGAGAAGGGTCCCTCCCTGGTTCCTCCTGCATTCCCAAACCCTGTCCCCAGCTTGACCTCTTTGGCTATTTTGCATCACTAGACAGTCCTTCCCAAGGATTATTGGCAGTTGGAGTTTACATTTCCTTGAGGAGAACCCCCCTCCCCCCGCCCCTGCAAATCCCTACAACTAAGGGCTTGGCTTTGCCCTTCATCCATTCCTCTGCACCTCCTCCATCTGGGGCACACAAGGCTGGCATTGGCCTGTTCCCCAGAGCTTGCGCTTCCAGCCCGGGGCTCCTGGGTGGCACGGTCTCAGCCTCCTACTCCTGGCCTTCCTCTGGTCCTCACCCATCGTGCCCAAAGCCGTGTTCTCACCCTTCCCACATCTCCACTTGCTTCTCTCTGCTGTATGGCAGCTGCCTGAACAAGAACACACACAACCCCTTCAAGAACAAACAGTCATTTTCCGGGACAGTGTAGTCTAAACTCAAATTTAGAAGGAAAGAAAACAAAACATTCTTTTAAAGCCAACATGAACGATCATAGATTTGTTGAAGATGATTTTTTTTTTCTCTCTTCGCCATTCCCATTTCTTGCCAGACTAGACTCTCTATCATTACTCTGTCTCTCTCTCACCTTCCCTGAAACCCCCCTGGTGTGTGTGTGTGTGTGTGTGTGTGTGTGTGTGTGTCTGTCTGTCTGTGTGTCTGTCTGTCTGTCTGTCTGCATGCGGGCTTGTGCATGCCACTGTGCGTGCATGGAGGTTAGAGGCAGCCTCGGGTGTTCATCTTCACCTTCCCCACTGTTTTGTGGCCCTGGGTTCAATCCTCAGGACTGCCTAAAACTAATATAGTGGTGGATACCTGTAATCCCAGCACTGGGTAGGTAGAGGTGGTAGGATTAGAAGTTCAAGGCCACCCTCAGCTGCATAGAGCTTTGGAGGTCAGTCTGGGCCACTTGAAACCTCGTATTAAAGCAACAGTGCACCCTGCCCCCAAGAATCCAAGGCCAGTGAGATGACTCAGAGGCTAAAGGTGCTTGCTGTCCAGCCTGATGACCTGGGTTCATTTCACGGGACCCACGTTGCGGGAGGAGAGAAGTGACTGGTAAAAGTCCTCTGCCGTCCACATATGTGCCGTGACACCCGCGCCCTCCCTGTGCACACACTAAGTAAATAAAATAAATGTGAGAAAATGATTGAAAAGTNGATGCATTGGAAGCTAGTACCCGGTGTGATGGTATCGAGTGGGGCCTTCAGGGATTGAGCAGGTCGTGAATACGATTGGCATTCTTACAAAAGAGGTCCTGACTTTGTGCTGTGTGTGGACCCGGCAAGAAGGTGCTGTTTTTAAATCTGAGACTGAGCTCTTATCCAACACTGATGGAAATTGTGCTTTGATGTGGGACTTCCGGCTTCCGGCACGTGAGCAGTAAGTTGTGTTGTCTGAGGTGCTTTGCTATGGCAGCCCCTGTGGACTAGAGCAGCCATCTATCCCGATGCCATTACTATGTTTCTGCACTTAGCCCGATTATTGGCACTAGTCTTAATTTGTTGTTTGAGATAGGCTCTCACTTTGTAGCTGCAGCTGGCCTGGAACTCACTATGTAGACCAGACTAGACTCAAACTCACAGTGATCTGCGTGTGCCTCTGCCTCTTTAATTTATTTATTTTTATTTTATGTGCATTGATGTTTTGCCATGGGTGTTGGATCCCCTGGAACTGGAATTACAGACAGTTGTGAGCTGCCATGTGGGTGCTGGGAATTGAACCCGGGTCCTCTGGAAGAGCAGTCAGTGCTCTTAACCACTGAGCCATCTCTCCAGCCCCGTGTCTCTGCCTCTTGAAGGCTGGGGTTAAAAGAGTGTGCCACCACACCCTGCTCTATTTTTTTTTAATTATTATTATTTAAATTTTTTGTTTTTTGTTTTATGTATGTTCCTGTGTGTGTGCACATGTGCATGCATGCAGGTGTGTGCAGCCGTGTGTGCACGTGGTGACCAGAGGTTGATGACAGGTATTTTCCGTAATCATTCTCCATCTTACCTTTGGGACAGGGTCTCTCACTGAGTCTGCAGCTTGCTGACTTGGTTAGATTAGCTGCTCACCAAGCCCAGGACTCCTCCTGCCCGTCTCTCTAGTTCTGAGCACAGGGGTCAGGGACGGGGCTGACCTTTGCTAAACAGAGATTACAGCCACAGCCCATGTGCTCCGCTTTTATACAGGTGCTGGTGAGCTGAACAGGTCCTTATCCTTTCCTAGCAAGAGCTTCTCTGGCTGATCCATCTCCCCAGCTCCAGGCACCGGTTTCATCAGGAAGTTACATAAGCTTCTTTTGATTAGCAGCAAATTTTCCTTGACATTCTGTGTTGAACAGCACCAGGTCATTGTTCCCTTCGAGTTGCTGGGTTCTTAATCATTTCCCCACCAAGGGAAGCCTAGCGTCACAGGCTGATGATTCTAGCTTCTCAGGAGGCTGAGGCAGGAGGATCACAAGTTCGAGACCTGCCAGGGCTACTGTAGTGAATTCAAGTTTACCTTGGGCATCTGTTGAGTTCCTGTCTCAGAATTTAAAAGTTATAAAAAGAAAAAAAAAGTTATAAAAAGAAAAAGAAAAAAACAGTCTGAGATGTAGCTTTAGTGGCAGAGTGCTTGCCCAGCCTGTATGGGATATTTAGTCCCAAGTATTACAGCAATCAGCTCCCCACCGGCCTTTCCCCACTGGATGAAGCCACAATCGACAGTCACTGATTTCACAGAGATCACAATACGATGGCACCCTGGCTTGCAATCCCTTCCTCATTTATTGATTTATCTGGGAGGGGGCTCACGTGCCACAGTGTGCATTCGGAGGTCAGAACCCAACTTGCAGAAGTCTGTTCTTTCAACCCACCATGTGNGTTCCAGGGACTGAAAGTGGGTCACAAGCCTTGGTGAAACACCCTTCCCCACTGAGACATTCTACCTGTTTTACCCCTTCTCATTCATTATAAAGGGGTTTTTCTGCAGTCCATCAGAGCAAGGCAGAAGTACTGCCCGGTTCCTTTCCTCTTCTGGAACAATCCTCGCTAGCTGACTCACTAGTGGCTGGGGATGGTTTGTTAGCATCATGACCAATTTTTTTTTTTTTTTTTTTTTTTTGGGTTTTCGAGACAGGGCTTCTCTGTGTAGCTTTGCGCCTTTCCTAGAACTCACTTGGTAGCCCAGGCTGGCCTCGAACTCACAGAGATCCTCCTGCCTCTGCCTCCCGAGTGCTGGGATTAAAGGCGTGTGCCACCACCGCCCGGCATGACCAATGTTTTGATTTAATATATTCATTATGTTCAGTGTTACAAGGCAATGATGCTTTTGGTATTTAACTTGCCCACTGGTGTTTAATTTGCCCACTGGGGCCAGTGGTTCCCACAGGCTCAAGCTTTGGCAAAAACACAACTTACCCTGAGCGCAGCGGTTCTCAACCTGTGGGTTGTGACCCCTTTGGGGGGGTGTCAAATGACCTTTCCACAGGGGTCATGTATCATCAATCCTGTACATCAGCTATTTACATTATGATTCATAGCAGTAGCAAAGTTACGGTTATGAAGTAGCAACGAAATAATTTTATGGTTGGGGGGGGTCACCACAACACAAGTAACTATGTTAAAGGGTCACAGTATTAGGAAGGTTGAGAACCACTGTCTTAGTGAATGGCTGGCTGTGGGCAGCCAGGAGCTGATGGACCAGCATCAGAAGGTCACATTGTCCATTTCCCAGAAGGCATTTTTCTAGAGGTCATGGCATTTCTGACATTGTGCAACCTCCCGAATTTTATAACCGGAGAGCTGAGACACGGAAAACTTAAGTTTCCTCCTCAAACCTGAGGAGTCAACAAAGACAACTGGGAAAACAAACCTTGGCCTTGGGTTCCTGGGAGTCAATAAGGGAGTGAGAATGGGGTGAGGAGAGCATTCCAGGGATCAGGAGAAGCTCAGTGAACTCACACAGAGAACACAGGAGTGAATTCAGAGAAGGCTGCCTTCAACCAAGCCAGTAGAGGGGAAGGCAGCAGCCANGTGGCTTTGATAACTGGGATGTCTCNTTGACAAAGAAGCAGCTTTGAGACCTGAAGGTGACCANGAGGGAGAGAGACAGCTGAAGGGCTTGTATAGATGAGCAGCTCTGACTTCCCATAGATTCTCATCTATGTACTTGTCAACCTCCTTGAGACCTCAGCACTCTGAGAATAGAGAGCTCCCAGTGACTCGGTGGGCCCATGTTTGGCCCCAAGCACACACCCAGTGCCCATTCTTAGTGGTTCCTACCTCTTAGGGTTGTGTGGTCCAGCACCTGCCTGTCCCCACCAGGGGTACCCTTCTCCCCTCCTTTGCTTTGCTCTTTGTATTCTTAAATTGGTGTGTCTGTTAGCAGGCAGTTTCTAGCATGTGACTTGAAGGAGTCTCCGTGCATAGACAGTAACTTTCCACTGGGCAAGTCCCTGTGACCTTCTGGCTTCTCTCAGGGTCCAATGTACAGCAAAGAGCCTGAACACAAGCTCCTGTACAGAGGGATTGCTGTGACCTCAGGCTGCTTGAGTTGAATTACTACAGCANAAACNTCTCCATTTTAAAGTGAACCGTTAGGGGCTCTAGAGTTGTCTCAGTGCTTAAGAGCACTTGTTGCTCTTGCAGATGACGAGGCACCCATGTGGTAGTTCACAACTGTCTGTAATAACTCCTGTCCCAGGGAATCTGATACTCTCTTAGGACCTCTGAGGTCACCTGGCACGCACAGGGTGCACAGACATACAGGAAGGCAAAACGCTCATACAAATAAAGTAATAAAATAAATAAACCTAAAAAATTTGAAAAAAGTGAATAATTAGTGATGTTTCATACACTCATTGTGCTGTGCCATGGTCACCTCTATCAAAGCTGCCTTCGATATTTATTTTTTATTTTAAAAAGTTTTTTTTTTATAGGGAGATAGAGGCAATAAACTTGTCTGGAACCCCATCAAAAAGCAGCAGCGATTTAGATGTGATCGCCCTACGTTTTCTGCCAAAGTTCGCTGTACATACCCTGCTTCACAACCACTGTGACACATGACAAGATCTCAACACACTGCCAGGCCTTTTGGCCACCTTCCTTCTTGCCTGAAAACGCTCCTTTCTAGGAACTGTGCTTAATTTAGTAAAGCTCAAAGAAAGGATTTATAATTATTTACAAATTATTTTAATACTATTTAATTATGTGTGTATGTATGTATGTGTGTGTATTTGTGCATGTGAGTTCAGAATAAGGCTTCAGCTCTACTGGAGCTGCAGTTAGAGGCGGTTGTGAGTCACTAGACTTACAGGAAGTTGGGTGATGGGAACTGAATTCCAACCNTTTGTAACATCCTCAATGCTCTTAACCACGGAGCCATCTCTGCAGCCCCAAATTATAAGTCTTATGGGGCTGAAGTAGCTAGTCAACATCCCACTTCAAGAANCTAACCATAAATAAAAGAACTAATTCATTCAATATATATGTATTTAGTCTTACAGCGTTATGTGCTACAGTAATGAACACAGCAGACGTGATGNCTGCCAAGATTTTCTTGAAAACAAGCAAGAGAATGTGTGTGTTTACTCAACACCCCCCAAACAAACAAANAAACCAAGAAAAAATTTTGTGCTTTTGTTATCTANNATTGTTGTGGACTTACTTGAATTGGCAGCAGGCACAGTGAGCTAGCTACAAGGGGGTAACCCAATGCCGTAGGTAGGGTTTCTACTGCTGTGAAGAGTAGACCATGACCATGACCATAGCAACTCTTACAAAGGGAAATATTTAATTGGGGCTGGGTTACAGTTTCAGAGGTTTAATCCATTATCACCATGGCAGGGAGCATGGCAGCACGCAGGCAGACGTGGTGCTGGAGAAGGAGCTGAGCGTTGTACATCTGGATCTACATGCAGCAGGAAAGGACTGAGCCACTAGNCCTGGTTTGAGTTTCTGAGACGTCAAAGGCCACCCCCAGTGACACATTTCCTCCAACAAGGTCACACCTACTAATAGTGCCACTCCCTAAGGACCTATGGGGCACATTTTTATACAAACCACCACACCCAAGTAGAGATGTTTGGCACCTCAGCTGTTATAGGAGACAGGAACACAGTCTCATAGGAGTCAAGGACACAGCCTCACAGGAGTCAGGGACACAGCCTCACAGGAGTCAGGGACACAGCCCCACAGGAGTCAGGGACACAGCCTCACAGGAGTCAAGCACACAGCCTCAGGAGCCTTTGTTACCTTGAATGACAAAGGGGAAGACTTGAGGTTTAATGTGTCAATTGGAAGGTTCCTGCAAGACACAGTTGTGCCTGGCCCAGGGAAGGTGCTCTGTGACCTGGCTGGGATCTAAAGAATTCTTATGTTTTGTGCATCTTAACTAATTTTTACTGAACTATCATTTAAGATTTATAGACTAAGATAGTCAAGTCTTTCAGCTACAGGGCAGCAAGGGAAGAGGCACCCATGAGGCAGAAAATATGTCAGCTGCCAACAACACACCCTTGACCTGGAGAAGTTGATGAACAGAGTTTCTCTGTCTTTGAGCTGGCTAGAAAAAAACTTTTAAAAGGTTTTATGGGGCCAATAGTTCCCCTGTTTGTAGTTCCAGTAAGCAAGTGGGTCANGGCAGGCATTCAGACAATACCCTGGTTGATCCTGACAGCTGCCTTGTGGAGTCCTGCTTCCACCTTTTGAAAGGTTCTTAGGTGGAGGAGAGAAGAATTAAGAAATGATAGAAAGAGAGACTTAGCCGACGAGAACAAAGACAGAAACACAGCATAGCTTCAGGAGGGCCTGGNTCAATACCCAACAGCCTTGTCCTTCATTGAAAAGGGCTTTTTATAATATGCCAAGGGGACAGGCAAAAGACCTCCCCCTTGCAAGATCAAAGCATACCATACAGCCAAGTGTAGACCCTTCCAAATACCTGGTAAACACACCCATGGCCAAATCATCCATTATGNAGCCCTGTTGGGTAAAACAAGCTCAGATTTTCTGACCCTGAGTAAGGTCTCACTAGATAGCCTCTGTGGGTTCCCACACTACCTGCCATTTCCCTTCTTCTTCACTGTTTCTGGGGGCCTGTAAGGATCATCTTGGAAGGGTGTGTCTTGCTCTTAGGGTGTAAAGAAGAGCCTTGTCCACCTTCCGAGATTGCAGTTGAAGTTGGAGGCCAGAGTCTGTGTAGTTCTCTGCAGCTGGAGCTCATGGTCCCTGAGCTACCTTCAAGGTCTCTGACACCATTTGTACTCTGATAGTTGCTAGCACATGCTGAGGCCACAGGGACCCTTTTAATCATTCTTCAAGGCCATGTCCTCCGGAAGCCTTCTCAGGTCTCCTTAGATGATAGGATTATCTTTTGTAGCTTGGGATTGGGGGTTTCTTCTGACTCCTACATACTTCAGTGAACAAGAACATCCCATTTCCTGGTCATTTTAGATCATTGTTAGTTCTCACTCCTGCCTTAAAAAAATGTAAGAACAGTGGCTTCCTTGTAATAATTCACATCTATTTCATGGTGAGTGATCATGCTGTACTTTCCTAGGCTTGGCTTTTTGTGTATCAAAAACCTACATGTTAATTGAGGATATCTTGGCTTCCTATTTGTGGCCTCCCTTACCTGGGGGACAATCATCCTGATGACATCAACATAACCTATGTTTCATTTAACCAGTGATACATGCAGGTCTCCCTCCCGCCCTCCCTCCCTCCCTCTCTCCCTCCTTTTCCTCCTTCCTTTCCAGCAATCATGCATCCTAGACTGGCCTTGGACTTGCTGGGTAGCTCAGAAAGATCTTGAACTTCTGGCCTTCCTGCTTCTATAGCTTTGGTGCTGGGATTACCCATGTATACCATCATGCCCAGTTCTGTGCAGTGCTGGGGATCCAACCCAGGGACTTTGTGCGTGCTAAGCAAGTACTCTGTCCACTGAGCTACACCCCCCAGCCTCCCAGCCAGCAATTTCTGAAGGATACTCTGGCAAGTGCTGAGCTGGGCTTCAGAGCTGTGGAGCTGAATGTAGCTCATCCCTAAGCAACTCACAGCCTAAGGGAGGGTGACAAGGTGGGTGGGATGAGAGCAGGGGAGTCCTTTTGATTGGGCTACTGGGCCAGTTGAGATGGAGCTGGATNCATATGCCAGAGGCAGTGGGAAATAAATGATGTCCCCAAACCCAGCGAGCGGCATATAGGCTTAGATTAACACAGAAGCCAAGTGTATGTGTAGGAGACACCGAAGTTGTTTGTTTGCATGCAATTCTCACAAAATCCTTATTTATTTAGAGACAGGGTCTCAGTAGGTCACCTTGGCTTGCCTGGAACTCACTATGTAAGCCAGGCTGACCTCAAACTCACAGAGATCTGCTTCTGTCTGCCTTGGCGTGTGCCATCACATCAACTTTTAAAATGTACTTACTTAGAGAGACAGGGTCTTGTGATGTCACCGAATCCTTTAAACAGTGATGTTCTATCGGCATCTCCACGTGACTCGTTGTGCACAAGGAACTCAGGGTCAGAGAAAATAGTTTCTCCCAAGTCCGAGACTGCGTTGTTGAACTTGGACTTCACCAGTTGAGNGACTGACTCCAAGTCCTACATCCCTCCCACTACTGCAGCGTTTGTCAGCCACCGTCCCTGTGTCATGTCGTATTACTGCTGCCACTTGTCAGCGTAGTGTTCTTGGATTTTTACCCTTCTTGGTTACTGTTGGGGGAAGAGAAGAAAAGAAAGATAAGCCCTGACTGCAGAAGGCTCTTCAGTGGGGAAGGACTGGAGATTACCACAGCCAAAGGCACGCCTCTGAAGGCCCAGGAAAGCGCACAACAACTCCAGTGACCAAAGGACACCTGCTGGGGCTCATGCTGCTTGGCACATGATAGACACTTGGGGACCATTTGTTGACCTCATTCATCCACCCTCCCACCTGCTCATCCATCCATCTGTCTACCTATCCACCCACCGACCCACCCACTGTCCATCCATCCATCCATCCATCCATCCATCCATCCATCCATCCATCCATCCACCCACCCATCCATCCATCCATCCATCCATCCATCCATCCATCCATCCATCCATCCAGCCAGCCAGCCATCCATCCAGACCCACATATCCACTCATTCACACACCCAGCCACTTACTCCCCATCCATCTGCTCACCCACACACCCATTCATCCTCCCAGCTCAATATCTGCTCATTCACCCACTCAATCAGATGTTTTTTTTGAATAGGATAGAGTATCAGGAGTGACAAGGTGAGGTAACAGAACAAATCCGATACAGACAGTGCTGACGGAGAGCTCAGAGTCTAGGGGTGAGAGGAAAGCCTTGTGAATAGAAAAGGTGAATGGATGGAATGAAAGACAAATGGATGGAGTGATGATTGAAGACATTATTTGTTCTGTATCTGAGATGCTCCAAGAAGAAATCTTGTTTTTAAGTTTATTTTCTGTCCTAAATGGTACAGCTGTGAGTGAGGCAGCCCCTATTCCTGTCCTGTTTCCTCTGTTCCCACCCCTGGAGGTGGTGGCATCACCATCTGGCCTTTCCTTCGCTGGAATCCCAGTGAGACATGTGGCTCTCCATGGGGGCCTGAGTATGGAGGGAGGGTAGGGGGCACTGACCTGCTGGCTTCAAGGTGGCCTTGTCCCCGTCTCCTCCTGTGTCTCCCAGGAGGGGTTCTGTCAGAAAAGACCAGGCAGATGTTCTGGGGCCAGAGTGATCACTCATTAGCCTTTCTCTGGGGACAGGAGGTGACAAGCACACTTTTCTGAGAGCAAAGGCACAGTGCTTTGATATTATGCTTGATCCAACCTACTAGGAGTTTTTGACACATTCAGACTCCTGGAGGCAGAGGAATTCTTTTTCCTTCTCTGAGCTTTGTGAAGGAGAGGCCCACATGGAGCTGCCCACTGAGGTTGATTCAGCCACACATGACATTGCATGCTTTGGGATACAGCTAGGAAAAGCCTCACTGGAGCCCAGTGTTTTATTTCAAAGAGGCTTTGCAAATCTGAATCTGGCATTAAACTGGATATGTTGTAGACAGCCTAGCAATGGGAACCAATACTGTCAGCTCTCTGGACTGGAGTTGGACTTTCAGCTTCCTGCTGGGGGTCCCCAGGATGTCACAGGCAGGTGATTACCAAGTGCTAAGGATTGCCAGTTGTGTGTATGTGTGTGTGTGTGTATGTGTGTGTGTGTGTGTGTGTGTATGTGTGTGTGTGTGTATGTGTGTGCACGCGCGCACGCAGCTAACCTGTGTGTGTTGTAGCTGCTGGGAGAGGCAGTCTATTCTCTCTCTCCCCATGACTCCTGTGGCATGGGTCCTCAGTTGGGCTGTTATAATGGCCTCCTACCAGGCTCCACCATGGATCATATTAGCACCAGTGCACCCCTAGAACACTTTCTAGAACACAAATCTGGTCTTGTCCTATAGGCTCCTCAAACTCTGCTGTGGTTTCTTTGGGGAGTGGGAGATGTTGGGAGAAGTGGAGGGGAGGGGTGAGGGAGGTATCTTGGGAGCTAAGAAGACACTTTCCCATCCCCTGCCCAAACTCTAGCCTTATAACATCTTCTTTCCTGCTGAGACCCGGTGGGAGGGCCAAACGGACTTGCTAATGCTCCCTCCCAGGGCCTTGGGTGTGTAGCAGGGGATTTACTGAAGTAGAGCTTGCACAACTCGGAANAAGGAGCAATGGCCTAGCTCCCACACCTGGGGAGAGTTTCACTGGAGGTGTTTTTCCCGTGGGAGAGGAGGCATGGCTACCCTCTCTTGCAGAGACAGGACCCTCCTCCTCCTTGGTGAAGTGTGACAGGGCAGGAGCTTAGGAGTTTTGCTTTGAGGAAGGAAGCCTTCGTGCCCAGGAACAATGGGAACACAGCAGAGGGCCCCATTCTGTTATGCCTGTTAGATTAAGTCCAAGTTCCTTAATGTGCACCATGCGTGACCTACCCCTGCCTGTGTTTCTAGTGTCCTTCTCTGCCCATGTTTAAAGAAGGTGCAGGCGGTGGGCCCAGGGTTACCTGGGTGAGGTTGTGGGTATAGAGTGGGGTCACATTGTAGTGGCTCCAATTACAAGGCCAGGCTTGCCTCACCCTTGATCTGCCAGCAAACATGGTCTAAGGCTTTTGAGGTCATTCCATCTGCCACTATCCGGATGTACTGTGCTTTCCTCATGCCATCTTGTTCCCTTGCCACAACTGCTGCGTGGGCTGCCTTTTGTCACGGCCACCTCCTGGCTGGCTGGCTCCGGCACCTGTGTTGAAGCAGAACCAGGGCTTTATTTGGAGGTGA
This sequence comes from Neotoma lepida, assembly GCA_001675575.1. Lineage (NCBI taxonomy): Eukaryota > Metazoa > Chordata > Mammalia > Rodentia > Cricetidae > Neotoma > Neotoma lepida. The sequence continues at coordinate 347,507 of LZPO01055102.1, read as the reverse complement.
ATGAAGTCAGCCACTCAGAGCAGGCTGTAGACATGAAGTGTGAGTGTCCAAAGACTTGGGAGGACACTTCACGAGGACATGCTTACATGGGCAGCTGGGAGCTCTGCAAGGTGAAGCATCACCATGCTGAGGCCCGACCCTCAGGATTCCTTTCACTCTCTATGCAGACCCTTCCCCCAAATCCCATTAGCACCCAGGCCTCTCCTCCTCACCTCACTGTTCAACACTCACTGTCTAAACGTGTTCCACCCATATGCAGATTCTTTTTTCTTCATATATTGAGAGCATATAGCAGCTGCCTCAAGGACAGGGTTCCTCTCTGGATTGTAGAATTTGGTTCAAGTGTATTATGTCAGGTATTTGCAACAGTCTTTCTACTACTGATGTTTGGGCCACCCTTGGCCCTGTTGATGCCTACACCTTTNCAAAGACCATGGAGTGGCAGGTGGGTGCTCCCTCAGTGTGATTGACATGGTTTCTGGGCATCTATATTGGGCCACGTGGAGATGTCCTGATGCCTAAGATTCAGGATCTATCTTCCGGAGCTCTCCAGTTGGCTGAGGAGACAGTTATAAGTCCTCAGCAGAGGTCTATGGGGGGGGAGATTCAGAATGTTTTCATTTTCCTTATGTGATGGGAAGAGACAGACAGGCTTTTGCCTGTGGGACACAGGACACTTCTTGGTGTTCAGAACTGCAGCTGTAGGAGGTTGAGGGGACAGCTTATCTCAGAGGANCTGGGTCCTTGGCATNGGAGCTTGGGAGACAGTGGCCTGTGCTCTTAGAGCCTGTGTCTTTGTTGGTTGCAAATCTACAGCAGGAGGATTTGGACAGTGATTTCTTCAAGGTCCCTGCATCCCATTGCCTCTTCCCATCTCTCTCAGCTTCAGACTGAGTGCAAAGGAAGGGTCCCANGTTGGTGGCATCAGCAAAGGTTTTACTAAGGCTGCCACATCCAGTTGTCACAGGCTGGGGGCCTGGACAGGGGTCNTCTATCCTTTCTCAGTGAAGTGGTGATCCAGGACTTGTCCCTCTATAGGTGCTAGGGACATGCAGGCTCCAAACCCTTTTCCTGGCTTCCAGGCTTGCTTGGCCAGGGGAGCATTAACTATAGTCTGCGTATGGTTCTCTCCTTATGTGTAACAGTTCCCTTTTAGGTTCTGGAGAGATGGCTCAGCTGTTAAGAGCACTTTCTGCCCTTCCAGAGGACCTGGGTTCAATTCCCAGGACTCAGGTAGCTCATAACCACTTGTAACTCCAGCTGCAGGAGATGCATTGCCCTCTTCTGGACTCTAACCTCACATGCACCCTTTCATGTATATACATTCCATATATACATATTTAATTAAAATTTATATNAAACATAATTTAAAAATTGAAACTCTCCTTTTAATAAGATTATCAGTCATATTGGAGCAGGGGTCCACACGACTCTGCTAGGACCTTATANCTAATTTTGTCTACAGTGACCCTGCTTCCAAGAAGCTGGTATTCTGTGGGTAAAGACTTTGACAGGAGAATCTCACATTTAGCCCNTCATCATTGCCTTCTTGACTTACAGACACTCAAGATGGAGTAACACATTAAGCGTGGGGGAAGCAGAGAGGAGGGGCTGTCCCCTTGAAATCTGGTGGCTTTTTTCATTTGCTTGGTGGTTCATCTTACCTAGTTAGCAGTTTGGTTCCTGGGACAAACTTGAGGACTTTCAGGGCAGTTTCTACTTTAGATCTCTGACCTTGATCTGCCTGCTGCCCTCCCCATCTGGCCTCTCTAAAATGACCCTTTGGCTCTTTGGATCTCTGTAATGAGTGGGGGTTGGAAATCCACTTGATTGATGGGAGAAGCCGCTTTGCTGGTACACAGTGTGAGACAGACAGGCTCTGCTGATCAAGCAGAGAGAATGATGATGGTCAGACCGTGAGAGTGATCTCCACTAGGACAGTCTCAGGGGGAGTTAGGAGAGAGGCCGGCTGTGTGCGTGTCTGTGAATGCTCAGTGACTGTGTTCAGTGGGTCCCTCTGCAGCTCCTGAGGGTCACGGTCCTCTTGGGGGTGCATGGCTACTGTCACACATGTCTCATGTCAAACTAGGGCAATGTGTATATAAACTAGTGAGGGGTCATGTGCTATGACTTCCTGATAAATTGTAACATAAGCTAGTCCACTGTGAAGTCTGGTCCCCTCCCTCCTCCAGCTTCTTGTGCATTAATGACAGTTTTCTGACCTAAGTTATGACTTGGTACAGTGAGAATTTTCCCCAAAACTTCATGATCTTTGCAAATTTTATTTTCTTCCTTCTTGCTTCTGGGTTTGGAAATACCCAAAAGGTCACAGCTCCCTGCAGACTCTTAGAAAGTANCTGTTATACATGCCGTAAGAACCTNCTGGATATCTGGGAACTATGTTATTTTAAGTGGTTGTTCCTTGACATTTTGGCTGTGTGCCTTGTTTCTGTGTGACTGACGGTAGGAGCAGATAATTAAGGGTTTGTAATCCACCAAGCTTTTGGTTCCATGTCAATTTTGCCTGCTAGTTTCTCTATCTGTAACCATGTGATAAAGTAGCAACTGTGCCCATCTGGGTGTTCAGGACAGCCACAAAGTGTGTGAC
>LZPO01055102.1:283788-296546 GCA_001675575.1 Neotoma lepida | reverse complement strand
CTTTAAAATACAGATTCTGCATATGAGAGAAAAATGTGCAATGTTTGTCTTTCTGAGTCTGGCTTAGTTCACTATTACCATGATTCTCTAATTCCATTCATCCCCCCGCCCCTCAAATGATACAATTGTGTTCTTCATTGTGGCTGNATAAAATTCCACTGCGTGTGTAGACTACATTCAGACACATGGAATTTCAGTATGCCCCACCCCCCAAGAGGGTGAACTCTTCCGTGCTTGCCCACACTCATGTCTGTGGCCTAGTCTCTTTGTTCCTGTTAGAGTCAAGGTAGTCTTGACTCCTCAGCCTGATGACCATGCCTGTGGTGTTCTCTGGGTGATGGTATGGGGTGCAAATGCTCAGAGTCCTGATGAACTGTGACTGAGGACAAGGCTGGAAGGGAGGCAGAGAGGCTCATGGCTTGCTTCCTCCTGCCCAGGTTTCTCTGGGAACTGTGTTGGCTGTGGGAAGAAAGGCTTCTGCTACTTCACCGAATTCTCCAACCACATCAACCTGAAGCTGAGCACGCAGCCCAAGAAACAGAAACACCTCAAGTACTATCTGGTCCGGAACGCACAAGGGGCACTGACCAAAGGACCTTTGATTTGCTGGAAAGGCTCCGGTGAGGGGNGGGGCTTGCATCTGGAGGGGTGGGGGTGGGGAGCTGGAATGAACCGCCAATAGGCATTGTGGGGCTAGGAAGGGGGGAAGAGGAGGGGAGGAGGAGGAGGGACTTCTGTACAGTGGTATAGACTGTAACAGGAGGGCAAGCCCATGGCATTGAAGATGCTCCTTGGTATTAGTGGTACTCAGTCAGCTTATTATGTGATAGATATACTGCATGGGGCAAACACTAGAGGGCCACCCTGTGCTGAGCCTCTTTTTAGTGGGTATAAGGGACAGTGGTTTTTATTCCCTGGGGACATTTTTGCCTAGGGATGCTTTTGATCATAATGTCTAGAGGCTGCTGTTAGCACCTAGANTACTACTAAAAACCCTCAGTGTGTAAAATGGTCCCCAGCAAGAGGCTCCGATTCCCACAGTGTCACAGGGATGAGGCTGAAAAACCCTGATTTGGAGGACGCTGGGTTTGAACAAGGCCACACCATCACCACCTTCTAAATCCCTGAACTCTACTCATTGTGACCAAAGAGACCAACTCTGAGGTGCTGGTCCCCAGGGGTGAGCTGGGCTCTGGTTTTACCAGGAAAAGGCTGCACTGTGACCTTCCTTAGTCTCCCCTGTATCTCTCCTATCAGCTGAGGGGAGACGCAAAGGCATTGGCTGTTCTGAGACCTGCCCTCGGGGGTGGAGCGTATCTGAGAAGGAACTTTCCAGAAATGTCCATTAGAGCTGTCCTTCTGTCTTCCACCTTTCTGCATCTTCTAGAATATTCTACACAGGTTCTTTGAGTGGAAGGAAGAGGTCTCAGTTGTGACTGACTGAGTGCTGTTCCTCACTTCCCCTCCCCCCTTCCTCTCCCCCTGTCATTTTCTCTTCTTCCTTTACTGATGTTATGACCATTTAATAAGTTCCTACCGTGCTCCAGGCCCAGTCCCAGGCCCCATGGATGAAGCTGGCCTTCCTGTGGGTCCAGCTCTCTATCCTGCTCACAGGTTAGAGCTGCTGCTGGGGGGCAGTATCTATAAGAGAGGGCGGTGTAGGGGAGGAGGGAGTTGCCGACTGTCCTGTGCCTTGGGGTGTTACCCTTTGTCTCCTTGGATGTTAAGCACAGGGCTCAGAGAGCTCAGTTGCAAGAACTGGATTTCTTGTTCCCCCCACTGGACACTCTTACTATCTGCGGATAGAGCCACCCTTTGGCATTTATGGAACCATTTAATGGAACGTGGCATCTCTGCCCTGCAACACACTGAAACAGAGACTAGCATGGCACTGGCATCCTTTTTAGATAGATATGCACATGCCCCATGCTGCTGTAAACAATTCCACTCCAGGAAGCCATTGGATAAGAGCCAATTAGATTTCACCTCTTCTTCTTCCTCTTCTTCTTCCTCTTCCTCCTCCTCCTCTTCTTCCTCTTCCTCCTCTTCTTCCTCTTCTTTTCCTCTTCCTCTTCTTCCTCTTTTCCTCTTCCTCCTATTCTTCNTCTTCTTTTCCTCTTCCTCCTATTCTTCATCTTCTTTTCCTCTTCTTCCTCTTCTTCCTCCTCCTCTTCCTCTTCCTCTGTTTCTTCCTCTTCTTTTCCTCTTCCTCTTCTTCTTCCTCTTCTTCTTCCTCTTCCTCTTCTCCTTTTTTGTTTTTTTTTGAGACAGGCTTTCTTTGCGTAGCCCTGGCTGTCCTGGCTGTAGACCGGGCTGGCTTCAAACTCATAGAGATCCATCTGCCTCTGCCTCCCACGTGCCGGGAATAAAGGCGTGGACCACCACCACCCAGCCTCACNTATGCTTCTTGCCTCCATTAGAGTTCAGAAGTCGGCAGAACTCCACCAACACCTGCTCCGGTGCTCTGTTCCCACCACTGGAGAGCCCGGGGTCTCTGGCTGCCTTCCCCAGTGAGCCCGTTCCCGGGACCAACCCCAGCGTTCCAGTGGGAGCTCAACAGGCAGGTGAGAGTACTGAGGGGTGTCCCGGGTGCTAATGCCATGCACCGGGAGCCGGCATTCTTCCAAATCAATAAAGTGCATACTTTGAGTCTTGTCGGTCTACGCCATTTTGTAAGCTTTGCGTGTTGTGGTTCTGTGTCACTTTGAATCTGTAAGTTTTAGCAAAGTGTCCATGTGGGCTTTCNTTTGGAAAGCTTGCGTGCTCTGTTTGATAAGGAATGGGATCACCCCAGTGTTAGGATCCCGTATCAGTCATTCTGCATCCCAGGTCACAACACAGAGCTTGGTGGATGACAAGTATCAGGCCAGCATTTCAAGTGGATTTCTAGGAGGGGTGGAGGTTAGATTCCTGTCCTTTATCCCATGATGCGTGTGCCTACTCTGCATGTATCTCACTAAAGCTNGCTGTGCCCTGGNAACAGTGGAATGTTTGAGAAATTGAGGCTCCATGGAGGCTGAGGCTTGCCCAGGACCTCCCAGGGAGGCCTTGGGGGAGGCAAGTTTGTACCCCAGGTGTTTCTGTTTTACACACCTGGCCCTGAGCCGCACAGATGATGCCTGTAAGTAAGTGTGGTTGCCATTGTTCAGAGACATCAGCCNTCCTGAGGACTCTGGANGGCCATTGGTGGTTTTCATGCCTCCTGCCCAGAAAGTCAGTGTGGCACATTGCCCTGGNAGTGAAGCCAGTGTCCTGGGCTCTGCAGACCCCACCNATCACTCTCGCTGGGACATGCTGTCCTTCAGGGGCTCTAGGCTCCCTTCCATAGGCTGGCCTCTGGTCTCTTCCTTCTCCATGTCCTGGCTCTTCATTCCCTTTGCCACTGTGGACTGGGGAACCCTCTGTTTTTATGTCTAAGCACCTGGTGTAGACACCAGCGCTGCTATCCTTTGCTGAATGGTGATGCAATTTACTTAATTCCTGGAACTTAACTCTCTTTCCCCATGCGTAAACCTAGGGGTAGGGTGGGGGTATCCTTTGCAGTCTAGCTCACAAGGTGATCATAAGAATTAAAAGAAGGTGGGCAGTGGTGGCTCATGCCTTTAATCCCAGCACTCGGGAGGCAGAGGCAGGCGGATCTCTGTGAGTTCGAGGCCAGCCTGGTCTACAGAGTGAGTTCCAGGACAGGCTCCAAAGCTACACAGAGAAACCTTGTCTCAAAACACCAAAACCAAAACCAACAATAACAAAATAATTAAATAAGATTATAGTAACATGGACCCTCATGGTCCGTGTTCTGTGCCACCTTTGTTCCATGCACTGGATGTCTACCCACCTGGGTCCTTCACACAGTGGCTCTGCCAGTTGCTATCATGACNCCTATTTTATGGAGGGGATGTTGAAATTTGGAGAGATACAGTATGTGTCTCAGGTCACAGAGCTTGTAAGCAATGGGACACGAGCTGGGCAGCCCCAGAACCACACTCCAGCTGTCACACGGGCCACTTCGTGAAAGCCTTCCTACAATTCCAGCCAACATAGGCCTCCTTATGGGACCAGAGATCTGGTTGCCCCCAGAATTATTCTCAAGACTTAGGAAACTTNAACCCTCTAAGTAGCCCTGACNCTCTNAGCAACCANCCTGTCAAGCTTCTCCNNAGTGTTGATACAAACTGAACTCCAGAGNTGGAGGAAGGTAAGAAGCAAGCAGAACCAACCATCTCAGATGTGGGACTGCAGGTTAGGAAGTCTGGGCCACACATGCACCCCAGGACCTTCCCTTACCCATGCTAGACCCTCTGGGGTGAAAACAGAAGGTTCATAGTATTTGTGTGTTCATGTTCATATGTATATCACGTTCATATGTCTTCTCACATATTCATGTGTGAGCAGGAATGTGTATGTATTTCTAAGTGTGCATATGTATATTTGTGTATGTTGGTTCCTTATACATTTGTGTGTTTATTAAGTATGTTCCTGTGCATTTGTATGTATAAGCAGGGGNGCATGCATATGTTCCTATATACTTGTGCATATGAGTACATGCACATGAAATCAGAAATGAGTTTGCATTCATATGTGTGCATTTATGTCCACATGGACAAGAATGTGCACGCAGGTATACATGTGTTTCTGTATGCACACCTGCATGTGTGGGGGGGTTTATGAGTGTGTGGGCAAATGTGTGCATGTGAGTGCATGTGTGTGCAGCGGGCGTGCATGTGTACGTCTGTCTGTGGCAGAACTACCACGTCAGAAACCTGATTTCTTGGACTCACCAGCGCAGAGCTAGTTTGTNTGCCTGGTTCCANTGCNGCCTGTGGTCTGACNCCTTTCCATCCTTTCTNTTTTCAGGACCGGCCTCTGATCACCCCTCAGGGACNACAGCAACAGGTCCCCTTGTCTTCAATGGCAAGGAGTCCCCCAAGCATCCACAGCTGGCGAAGAGCAGCCTGTCAGCCCTGCCTCGTCCCTCAGGCTTAGGTAGGGCTGCTATCCTGGGGGTGCCNGAGCCCNTCCGGAGGGGACATGAGAGGGTACAGGCCTGGGGCCCTGGAGGCTCCAGAGTCTCATGTTGTGCTGGTGGCAGGTGACTTCTCTTGAAGCAGNTGTCAGGAAGACTGGGAGTGTTGGGGAAAGATGTCAGAGCAGATANGTATAAATCCGGAACCTANCTCTGTCTTTTAAGGCAGTGGACATTGCAGCCTTCTTCAGCTGTCCCTCCTTGGGGGTAAGAATGCCACCCCAGGACAGTAAGAGGATCTCCAGCTGCTGCGTGCCATTGCTGCCCATCTGGGAGCTCACTGATTGACACTGGCTGCTATTATCAGTGTCAGCCCACCACTGCAGCTTGTCTGCCCCGTTAACACCTGGGGGAGGCGATAGCAGCCCCTGGGAAGGTGATAGATGAGAGGAAGGAAGGGGGCAAAGAGACTTGGGGACCGTGTTCAGACTCCCACCATGCTGTCCCTAAGAATGTTACAGCAAGTCTTCTCTGCTCTCCTTCCCTTCCTGCCTTGCCCCCCTCCTCCCCACGCCCCACCCCCACCCCTACACATGGCCCATGCCGACCCTGTGAACACAGCTGAGCTGGAGCTTAGGGTCCGAGACATTATATTGGAAAGACCCTTAAAAAATATGTCCATCCTGGGGATGGAGTTGCAGCTCATGCTACCGGTAGAGTGTGTTTGCCTGGATTTTATTTTCAGCATTGAGGAAGAGACAGGTCCAGAGAGGCAACCCTGGGCTGGACTACAACTCCATTGTGCCAGAAGGCCTCTCTGGTCCACATCTGTCGATTGTGTAGCCATCTGCTGAAGGAGCAACTCCCTCACGACCCCCCCATGAATCCAAGTCTCTCTTGAGACTTGACTAGCTTTCACATTCTGGAACTTTTATCACTCCCCACCCTACCCTCAGGACTCCCACCTTNCTTTGGTGGCTGTTTCTTCTCCAGGTGCCGGGTGCAGGGCAGGGCTGAAGAGTGGCCCTTGGTCATCAGGACAGGAAACCCCTTGCTGTCCATGATGTCTTCCTGAGCTCAGCTCTGTGGACACTTAGTCCTCACCTCATACAACAATGCACCAGATCCTCTCAGCCTGGGGCCCTAGGACCTTGGCTTTGGGCAGGTAGCCTACAGAGACTCCTTCAGGATTGGTCTAGAACTTTCCAAGCCTGCTTTGTGGAGGTGTGGGGAATAGAGATCTTTAACTTTCCTGCTGGGATCTCAAAGGCCTTCTAGAATTAACCCCTTGAAGTTTATTCTCCGCCTTTAGCTGTTCACATCCCTGGTGGCCTCACCATGATGTCTGCACTCTTCCCGGACTCTCAGTGCTCACCCTACCTCTGTTAGATGGCCCTCTGGAGCTCACTCAAGGCCACAACTCCTCTCCCACATTGCTGTCCCTGTCCTGGAGGGGTCCCAGCCACCCACTCTAATCTTTGACTTTTGAAGGTCTCTTGCAGTCTCTAGCACCTAGCTCTGGGAGAGCCTGACAGAGGGAAGGACGGACTCAGAGACACTGACTGACCTGGGTCACAGAGTTGAGCACAGGCATGTGTCGGAGTTACCGTGTCCTGGGAGACACTCAAAAGCAGGGTGCCAGAAACTGCTTCCGATTGAGTGAGGCCTGCCACTGGCTGCTCTCAGCCAAATGCTGCCCCCTGGCGGAGGATAGGAAATAGGAGCCTTGTCTCAGAGGAGGGCTGGTGCTCCCAGATGGAGGGGACAGGAAGCTGAAAGACCTGCAGTAAATGAGCTGCGTGATGAACTGCCTCCTTAAAAAATGCCAAGTAGGGTTCCCTCTAGAGACAGAGAAGTAATTGGCTCACACTGTTATGTGCGGTTGTTCCTGGTGATGTTGTGAGACCGCTTACTGGCTTAGAACCCAGTAGAGACATTTCCGGTTGACCTTCTAGAGTCGGAGGGGGATGCCTGTAGATCACCCCTGCTCCAGCCCCACCCTCCTGTAGTTTGGGACCACTTCCTAGAGGAACCAGGTCCTGTCTCTGAGAGCTCTTCCCCTGCTCCTGGGGCTAGTGTTTGGCAAGCTGGACACCTGATGCAGAGGTGACAGTCCTGCCTTTGAGGGCAAAGACACTTACTGGTTTGAAAGCTCTTTTTTAAGCCAAGTACTTCATGTCCTTTTACCTTGGTGTTTGTTTGGTTTTGACTTTATATTCTTCCCCTTCGGTCAGTCTGAAGACAGGTAGTGTTTGAGGTTCTTTTCAAGGGACTTTACAGCAGCCATTCTCAAAGTGCTGTTGCCTCAGAATAACCTTGGGCTCTTGTGACAGGTGTGCACTCTTCCTGTCCCCTCAGGGGCCCCATGTGATAGGTCTAGGCAGAGCCTAGGAAGGGACAGCCAGGTCTGTGTATGTTCTCTGCCTAGGCTGAGGGAGACATTACCCTCAGCCCTCAGGGATCCACTCTGACTGTAGGTTCTCATCACCCAGGAGTCCTGGGTATCAGGATGATCCGTTCCACATGTGCTGAGCTCCTCCAGTTCCTTGGAATAGGCTTGTGTTCAGACAGACAGGTTTTCGTTTGCTTGTCTGTGTTTAAAGACAGGGTCTCACTGTGTAGCCCTGGCTGGCCTAGAACTTGCTCCATAGACCAGGCTAGCCTTGAGCTCCACACAAATCTGTCTGTTTCTGCCTTCCGGGTGCTGGGATTAAAGGCATGCACCGCCATGCTTGGCTAGATAGTTTTAAAAGTGTCCAGGTGAGTTTAAAGGGCAGCAGGGTTGAGCTGGGGCTGTAGAGATATGAAAATTTGTGTCCGGATTTTAAGGAAAAATAGGGTAGCCGATGGTACTAATTTATGAATAGCTTTGAGTCACGAGCACGTTGATATCTAGAGTGGGCAGGGATGACTCACAAGCACCTGTGGGTCCAGCTTCTGTTCTTGCTTTTTAATGTCCGAAATTAGCTTTCCAGATTGGGTGGGAGTGAGGGTTGGAGGGGACAAAGGGGGTGTGCGGGTGGATCAGTACTGCCCTCAAGTGGCAAAACGGTGCCGGTGCACTGAATATTTGCCGTGTAGGGAATGGTGTTGATGCTGGTGGCCATGGCAGTTTACCCCTAAGTGTTCCATTTAAGGATTTTACATGTATTCTCTCTACTCCTGATCCACTTTCTCAGAAGATTTTATTGTTATTTTGGCTGTTCTGAAAACCAAAGGAACTCAAACTTGGAAAGATGCAGCTGAAACCCAACCTTGGAACGAAACATCTATAAAAATTGACGGGATGTTTCCTTTTGTCTTGATCCTTGACTGGAGGCTTGAAGTCCATTATAAAGCTGTGGTTTTAAAAATATACCAAGGGTTGGGGATGTAGCTCAGTGGTAGAGCATCTGCCTAGCATGTACAAGGTCCTGAATTTGAGCCCCAGCTCTGTAAACAAAACAAAATAAAACAAAACAAAACGAAACAGATATGCTTCCCAAATCAGGGGAGAGTTTTATTGATGCCAGTTCCCAATGGTGGCCTAACCCATGCTCTGAATATTGTCTAGGTGTCTTGCCAAACTCTGGGCCTCCCAAAAAACGGCACAAAGGGTGGTCCCCAGAGTCTAAATCAACCACGGATGGTGACTTCCCTCAGGGTGGGGGCAACAAAGCCAAGCTTGGTAAGTGGCTGGGGTCTTGCCCAAACCCCAGAGCTGGGTGGGCTGGCCTGCTGGTAGCATGTGTGCATGTGTGCATGTGTACACATGTGGGTATGTGGATGAGTGAGCAGGTTCTGGGCAGCCAGGCTCTGGTGTAACAGAGGGACAAGCAATCTCTCTACCCCTCTGTGGCCTGTGTGCTGAAGACTATGTTTCTTGGTGGGGAAAGTGGGGCTGAGTGAGCCCACAAGTCTTGTGGGTAGGGAGATGGGTCAGGCAGCAGTTTTGTCCGATGGGTGGATGTTGGGTGGACTGGGGACCGATGCCTCATTTGCTACATTTTCCTAATGTGCTTGCTGTGTTTCTAGAAGGTACTGGCATACCCTGCGTGCCCCAGCCTGGCTTGGTGGGACCAGCTTCTGTCACCTTCCCGGTAGTGGCCTCCGGTGAACCCGTATCTGTTCCGGACAACTTGCTGAAAATATGCAAGGCCAAGCCGGTGATATTTAAAGGCAAGTGCAGCTGTGCACCCAGCTGTGGAGGTAGGGAAGTCTGCAAGGAATCCCACACAAAACTGTGACCTCATTTCAGTCCAACTCCGAAGGCATCCCCACTACACCCCCATTCCCCACCCCTGAGCCAAGCCAAAAGCTCTCCAGGGCAAGAAAATGGAGTGGGCCCCATCTCTAGATTGCTGAGAATGACAGAGCATGTCGGTTTGTCCCAGCAGGCACGTGGTGACTCTACTCCATGACATTTGTTTGCTTGTTCACTGTCCTTTCCTTCATTCATTCTGTTTCACAGAACCCAGGCTATAGTTACTCAGCTTGTGCTGAGCACCGAGGACTGGGGGGATGGCCAAAGCACCCCATGGCTTGTTCCATTATCACCCAAAGCCATACGCCCTGATTTTGATTGGGCAGAGACAGCCATGGTCACTGCTATAGAAACATTAAATAAGATATGACTTGTTCTCCTCTGGGTGGTGGCTCGTGTGTGTCACCAGGAGGTAGCCTTGTGGCTCAACTGAAGAAATCCTTTCATGATGAGCTGGAGACTTTGAAGTAGGGAGCNACCATGTGCAGGTTCAGCAAGTAGTGCCCAAGGAGATGAGGTGTGCGGGACCAGATATATCTACTTCCTTCATTGTACATTTGGCATTCTGCTTGTAGGAAGAGAGATGGGAACATGGCAGGAAGATGACAGGGGCGTCAATTGCTTCATGGGACAGGGCACTGCTTTCTTTCCAGAAACAAGCCAGTGTCCCCAAACCCACAATGACACACGATTCAGAAAGGTTACAAATCTGACTTCCAGGTCTTCCACAGGGGCCTGAAGGCTCACCTTCTACCATGATGTGTATTCTTTCATGTTACTCTGTGGGTGAGAGAGGCTGACAGTGTAGAGCTGGGGTAGATAGCAGGACTTGGAGGTGGATGCCAGCATCTGCGCTGACCACGATCTTCATAGAAGAGCCTCACACACCCGCCTCTCACCCTGAGCAATCCCAGAGGACAGGCCCTCTTCCTTGCTCAAGTATGCTTACTTCCCTGACCCCCTCCCCCAAGGCTCCCAGGCCCAGCCAGTGACTCTGTAAGATGTGGCCCATGGAGCCCCCCATGATGCCAGTGTATAGCTATACATGATGAGATTTGGTGTCATTTTGATGACAAAAGAGAACACTCATTCACATCATGCCCTGACCATTTGACAGCTCCCTGTTGTGCAAAGGCTTTGAGAAGGTCAAGTTCTTGCTTAGGATCAGGCAGCTAATGATGGCCAAGAAGGAATCAGACCCTTGCCTGGGCAGTTCTGCCAGCAGATCAGTTCTAACACCCACTCCTGCATCACTCAAGGTCTTTCACTTTGTAGAGTCTTTGGGTTTGGACACTGACCTGTTTGGCTAGCTCTGCTCACTATGGAGCCTAGAGGGGATATAAGGCTTGCCCTGGGGACACAAGGTCTGGTCAGCAGTCCTCATTGCTATTCGAGCCAGCTCTTTCAAGGTCATTCCTGTTTGGTTTTGGGTAANCTTCTTTTATTTGGCCTTGAACTTTTATCAACAGCAAAATAAGGGTATTGGACAAAATGAACTAGCAAATGCCCTGCCTCTGGCTGGATATGACAGATGACATTTCTGTCCTAGGTCCCAGGAGGGCAGAGCAGGTGTTCTAGGTCATCAAGGGCTGTAGGAGGTCTGTGATTTCTCAGAAAAGGGGCCCCCAAGAGACCCAAGAGCTCCCCTGACTCTTATGGTCAGGGGATCCGCAGTGGTACCTCACCCTGGCTGAGCACGAGACCAGTTGCCGAGTGGCTGCTTTCTTCTTCCCTAGGCCACGGGAACTTCCCCTATCTCTGTGGAAACCTGAACGATGTGGTCATCAGTCCNCTGCTATACACCTGCTACCAGAACTCGCAGTCACTTTCCAGGGCCTACGAGCAGCACGGCGCCTCCACCATGCAGCCTATATCTGAGGAGACGCAGCTGTTGCTGACCGTCTACTACCTCGTCCAGCTGGGTGAGCCTGTGTCCAGCTGTGGGCTAGGGATGGATCTTACTGGGAGGGCCAACTAGATTCCGGAGGCCAGAGAGGAATATGAAGACTGGGTTAGCCTTAATCTTCCCCGGGAGGGGTCAGCAAATAACAGAGTAATCAACAGAGTGGTTCGGAGATCAGTCATCACCTGCTGGTCTATACACAAAGACACGGGCGATGAAGCCAACACTCTGACCTCTCACTCACCCTCCGGTCCATACACAAAGACACAAGTGGTGAAGCCAATACTCTGCGNTCAGGGAGCGTCAGCTCAACTAGGGAAGAGAGGCAAGAAGCAAGAGAGAACTTGATGGGGTGTGGGCATGTGGGGTCCACTTAGGGTCATCAAGAAAGGCTTCTGAATAGAGACTTGATCACCAGGAGGAACAGCCCTTGTGAAGAGCTGAGGAGAGAGCAAGGTCTGTCTCTTATACACATCTAGATGTGTATAAGAGAGGTGGACACAAGTGAAGAGTGAATGGTGGGAACAGGTGAAAAGATTGTTAGTTACTTCAAGTTGCACTGCTCCCAAGGCCAGTTGCCCTCTGGAAGGAGAGCCCTTGAGTCCTACAGAGGCTGAGGCCAAAGGTATAAGTGTAGGAAACACGGGTTTGAGGTAGTCTATGTGGAAGTATCCAGCCCAGCTGTAATCCACTGTGAGCAGTCACTGGTGGACAGTGAGGTGCTCAGGCTTGACCCTCAATGCCCAGGTAGTCAGAGGCTCAGTCAGTGAGGATGCCCAGGATGGTCAAGGTTCTGGCAGACCCAGCAGTGGGTCTCTCTGAGGCTCCTCCCAAGCCTCACCCAGGATCCAGCCTTGGCCTTTTCTTAGTTGCCATCCTCCCCATCACAAACCTTTCTTGCCTCTTGGGCTCCATGTCTGTGAGAACTGGGNACCAGACCACATCTCCTCCCTCCTTGGAGCTCATTGGCGATTTCCAGTCCTGCTCAATTGACATCTGTCCCCAGGTCTGGTGGCTGCCAGCCTTCCACTCCCATCTACCCACTCTGCNCCAGCTGCCACCTCCTGAGCAGTGTTATCCACGCTGGAGCATTGTGGACTTGCAACTTCCCTGCGAAGGGCTCTGGTCTAGGACACCTATGAACTTTACCTCTTCTTGTCATTTGAGTTTTGACCCATACACTTCTTCCTCAAAGGAGCCTTGTCGCCACACCCAGGACAGCTCTCCACACCTGGGACCCCTGGCCTGTGTCTACTTTCCTTTGTTTTTAGAGCAATGTCACTCCAGGAGCACATCATGGGCTGCTGTGTTTCCACGAGCATCTCTCCTGGGTTAGAACACGTGTGCTGCAGGACCAAGAACGCTGCTCTGTTGCTTTATATGTGGGTGCAGCCTCCGCAGGGCCAGCTTGATGCTCACTGAGGCGGTGTTGAGGGGGGTGGCGATTAGGTTGATACAGAGGCCCCCCGAAGGAAATTGTGTCAAGGTCAAGGGCTGAGCACCCATCAGGGTGACTAGGAGTAGAATGCAGGGACGCTAGTGATTGATTATGGGTTTGTAGAGCGAATCTTAAACGGTCTTATTAATTGAAAACACCAGGCCAGGTATTGAGGTAAATTCTGAATGATCAGAGAGACAGAACAAGCCAC
>LZPO01055102.1:231197-245233 GCA_001675575.1 Neotoma lepida | reverse complement strand
TGGTGCTGGTGTGTGTGTGTGTGTGTTTACATGTGTGTTTGCATGCATGTGAAGCCAGATGTTGGAGATGGCTGTTTTATCCCATGCCTTACCACTCTCTACCTTATCCTTTGAGATGCCATCTGTCACTGAACCCAGAACTCATTGATTGGCAGGACCGGTTGGCCAGTGAGTGACAGGGATGCACCCTGATTCTGTCCCTCGCCCAGCCCTAGGGTTACAGATGTGTGTGACCACATCTGGCGTTTACATGGGTGCCCAGGGATCTGGGCTCAAGACACCATGCTTGTGCTACCGCGTTTTACCTGTGGTATCTCTGAGTGGCCTGAGGCCTGTCCCTCTTCCTGGCAGGTGTCTGACAGCTCTGTGGCCATCGTGCCNTCCCAGTACATCTGTGCCCCAGACAGTAAACACACGTTCCTGGCGGCTCCCGCCCAGCTCCTACTGGAGAAGTTCCTTCAATACCACAGCCACCGCTTCTTCCCGCTCTCTCTGAAGAACCACAGCCACCCTGTGTTGTCTGTGGACTGCTACCTTAACCTAGGACCTCAGGTAACTCGGCTTGGAACCCACAGAACAGGTGGCCCAGTACCAGGATCTTGAATCAGAATTATGGTGTCCCTCAGGGAATCCATGGAGGTCGGCCTGGAACTCCTTGGGTAACGGGAATTTGCATGTTCTCACGTCCCTTGCACATGACCGGGCTGTGTTAGCATTACTCATGTGACCCTACTATGTTCTTGGAATTACCTCTAGGTGACTTTTACCCATCGCACTGTAGGTGCTATGTACATAGCTGTACTACATTGCTCAGTGACACAGGACACAGAGGTCTGCACACTCAATACAGATTCAGGTCTCCAAATGATTTTGACGAGTCTGTGGATAGGGATGGAACCTGTAGATACTGAGGCCACACTGTGCTTGAGCCTTTATCTCAGATGCTCNCCCATGCTCGACTTCTGCCAAAACCGAAGCAGAGGGCACTGTTTGTTAGTTAGTCAAATAGAATTTAGGGATCAAACCCAGTTCTGATGGCAAGGCATTACTGATTCTCAAATCAGNTTATGAATCGAAACAAACCTCCTAGAACCGATTTTTTTTTAAAGGATATGATTTGATGATATCATGAATATCTATTCCCCAAGCTCCGTCATGAGCTTGACCAAGCACCTGGTACTTGCTGGATATTCGTCCCAAGTGTGACTGAGTATTTCCTGGAAGGTGACACCTTTCCTGAACTCCTTCTTTTTCAGATTTCTGTTTGTTATGTGAGCTCCAGGCCCCACTCCTTAAACATCAGCTGCTCTGACATAACGTTCAGTGGGCTCCTGCTGTACCTCTGTGACTCCTTTGTGGGGGCCAACTTCTTGAAGAAGTTCCATTTCCTGAAAGGTAATACTCCTAGCCTGGACCTCGATTCGATTGGCCACTGTCACCTGGNGTCTCTGATGACAGGACCTTAGGCCTGATCTTTATTTGCCAGTGGGTAAACTGAGGCTCAGAGGAAAGTAATGACCTCAGCTCTCAATGTAGCAGAAATGGGGGGTTGAGCCCCCAGAGAAGCCCCTGGAAGAGGCTTGTAAACAAGTGCTTGTCCACCTGTGGTTCCAGGCCTGCTCCAATCCCTGGCTGGCGTTGCATGGACTCTGCCTGTTTTCCTTGCTCTCATTCATTTAATTAGCAAGAATAGGGTCCAACCTCTTGCCTCAGGAACAGTGTTTAGCAGGCTTGTCCAGCTTGTGGTCTGGAGGCCCCATGAGGCCCAGGTTAGCTAAGAATGTGACTCCCCCCAAATGGTAAACTTATTTAAAACGTCAAGGCGGGACAATTTTGACTTTTTTAAAACTTGATTATTCAGTACCTTGTAAATGCCAGTGATGTGATGTCTCAATGTGAAACAGTTGGACACCTCTGCCAGGCCTCCAAGGATGATTGAACACACATGTAGGGAGGAAGGAAAAAGACTATGAACGGAGCCTGACAGACAGATGGATGGCTGCAGGCTGGGAGCTGTGCAGATGGAGAATTCCTAGGGCAGGGCATGTGGTAAAAGTGCAAGCCACCCAAGGCCCACATGAGTGGGAAACAGGGTTGAACCGAGATAAGCGGCGGCATGAGAGCCCAGGGCTGGAGCTGAGCTGGCTTGATTTGGGATCAAGTCCTCATCTCTCCTTCNCTTCATCCCTGTTNCATCCANCTTTTCTGCCCCCATACNGTCTTCCCAGCAAGCCTGCCTGGTCCCTNCCACCATCTATGATGCTGAGATTATGAATCACTCAGAAAGGGGCAGAGGCCACTGGGTGCCTGGCACTTCCACCCAGCCGTTTGGTTACTGCAAGTGGGACCCCAGCACAGCTCTCTTGGGAGAACTCACCCCTTTTTCTCCTTGCCTCTGTCATTGCCCTTTCAAGGAGCCACCTTGTGTGTGATCTGCCAAGACCGGAACTCCCTTCGCCAGACCGTTGTCCGCTTGGAGTTGGAAGATGAGTGGGAGTTCCGGCTTCGGGATGAGTTCCAGACAGCCAACGCCAAGGAAGATAGGCCGCTCTTTTTCCTCACGGGACGGCACATCTGAGAGAGATAAAGAGAGAGAGAGAGAGGCTCTTGAGAGTGTGGGGTCGTCAGGACCCACCTGCCACTGAGGCTACTGAACGTCCCAGACCAAAGGGTGTATGAACTCAGGCACACCCAGAGATAGTCATGNGTAGCCCCTTGTGACACATGTCACAATGTCCTGTGGCAGATAGTGATTTAAAGGCACAGCCATGAGTCCTTGATGGGCAGGACTGAAACTGAAGACTACTGTGTCCTGGGCCAGACCACATGCCCTGGGCTATCTTGAAGTCCATTTTATGCAGAATGAAGTTTTGCTAACTCTGCTGTCACTCATATGCTTCCATGGACAAACTTGACCTGCTCGAGAGAATCTTNGATTATCTTGTTGNGGTGCCTGTGACTATGATTTCACTTGGTAGAGTTCCCATGACTCCCTACAGAGCAGAATTCCAAAGGAACATTTTAACTGTAAAGGCTGGAGACAAGAACAAAAGAGTAGATCGTTTTCATAAGAATTATTTAATCACCTACAAGTTTTCTTTGCAGAAGCTAGCCCAAAGGCATCCAATTTAATATGGTAAAATGAATTGGTTTACTTTAGAAAAAAAAAAGTGACTCTATTAAAATAGTATGGGGTAAATACCCTACCTCTTAGAAAGGACAGAATGGAAAAGAAGTTTTCTTATAACCCAAAAGGGCTTTAGGGAAGAAATTAGGATTGTAGCAGTGGACCAAAGATTTGCCTTCCAAAGGAAAGAGGACCAAGTTGCTTACATGATGAAAATAATAATAATAATAATGAAAACCAAAGTGATATGCAAGGCAGTGAAGAGGGCTGGAGTCATGGCTCAGCGGTGTAAGTGTGCTTGCTGTTCAGTCATGAGGACTGGAGTTTGGATCCCAGCACATAGATAACAAGTCACGTGTTCTGCAAAGGCCTGAAATTTCAGCTCTGAGGGATCCAATGCTCTCCTGTCCTCTGTGTATTCTCAGGCCTATGCACGTGCATGTGCACACACACACACACACACACACACACACACACACATACACACACACGAAAGAGGGACAGAGAATCTTAAAAAAAGAAACTAACAAACCAGTCAAGAGCCAGATTTATAATTTTTTGAAGTTCACATTTCAGTGAGACAGCCTGTGTTTTCTTATTCATCTTAGTTCATTTAGAGAGTTTGGCCTGACCAGAGAAAGCAGGACCAGAGAGAAGCATGCAGATGTGTGTTATCACAATGGTGTTTAGATCAACACCTCAGGATGCCACCTGTTGGCCGTTTGCTTGCTGTGAGGTTTTCGTGACTCCTTGAATGACTGTTCTCATTTGAAAGATGAACAGATTGTGACTTAAAGAGCACAAGCCAACGGCAAGAATCAGAAGCATGATTCAAACACCAGCTCCAGCTCCATCCGAGACCACAGCGCTTTAAGAGTGACCCACAGCTAGCAGAGGAACTGAGGGTGTCCAAAACTCAATCAGAACACACCCTTGTGCCCACCTAGACATGGATAAGCACTGTGCTCGGTGACGGTCCAAGGAGAAACCTGTTCAAGTCGATGCCAAAGATTTACCTTTTCCCCTCAAGGAAAAAAAAATACTCAAGTATAAAATATTTAGATCAATGTTTATAAAACAATCACTTTGTGAATGTCATGATTCCTGCTTTGGAACAAAACTGATCTCCTCTCTCTCAGTTCATCTTCTGTAAATAACGGCTTCTCTGCCTTTCTCCCTCTTTTATCAGTTAATTTAAACTAACACTCTCGACTGTTCCAGTCTTATAAATAAAACATATAATGCACTTCTTGTTTCTATGATGGGTACGGCTTGTATTGTTTTGTGGAGACAGAGTTTAGCCAGTGATTTTCTGGGGCTGTCTGGTTAAAATGTCATGGTATGGCTGTATACTTTGGGAAAGAAAATTAGAATAATGCCCCAGAGGGCTAGGGAAATCATTCAGTGAGCAGAGTACTTGCCTTGCAAGCATGAGGACCTGAGTTCGGAACCCCAGTGCTCATGTAAAGCTGGGTGTGGTTGCTTCGGAACCCCAGTGCTCATGTAAAGCTGGGTGTGGTTGCACACATCTATAATCCAAGTGTCCTGCAGTGACATGGGAGATGGAAACAATCCCCTGAAGCTCACGGCTGACATACATAGTAAGGAGCAATAAATGACCCTGTCTCAAGGTGAAAGGTGAGGGTTGATGGCATTAGTTATTTTGCTTTTGCTATGATAGGATACCCAAACACAAAGCAAATTAGAGCAGGAGTTCTCAACTTGTGGGTCGAGACCTCTGGGGGTCGATAGACCCTTTTACAGGGGTCACATATCAGATATCCTACACATCAGATATTTACATTACAACTTACAACAATAGCAAAATTACAGTTATGAAGTAGCAACGAAAATGATTTTATGGTTGGGGGTCACCACAAAATGAGGAACTGTAGAGGGCTGTCTCATTAGGAAGGTCAAGAACCACTGAATTAGAGAAAAGAGGGCATAATTCACCCCCCACAGTCACTTGAAATGCATAGGTAAGGCAGTTGAACAAGATAAGGAAACAGAAACTGCAGAAATTAACACAATAGAAACCCAGGGAAAAAGCCACAGGAAATATCATATAGTGAGAGAGGAAGAGGCAAGCTATGTGGAGATGGATACGGTGAACCAAAGCAAGTAAGGTTAAAATCAGAAAAAAGTGGGTGACAATGGGTCCAAAATGTAAAACTCAACTACAGGTCTTGGAAAGTAAAACTAAGTGCCTCTGTGTGTGGCTACCCAGGGTGATGATGACCA
Organism: Neotoma lepida; assembly: GCA_001675575.1. Taxonomy (NCBI): domain Eukaryota; kingdom Metazoa; phylum Chordata; class Mammalia; order Rodentia; family Cricetidae; genus Neotoma; species Neotoma lepida. The sequence goes on along the minus strand of LZPO01055102.1, from coordinate 239,862 downwards.
CAGTGCTTTGCAGACATGGGGACACTGCCATAAACTAGATAAAGCAGGAATTGTCAGAAACACAAAATGGCTGATAACATCCAGTGACAGTCCTGGAGAAAACTGATGTTTGTTTTCCTAGCATGGCAGAGCAGCCTGGCTCCTGGAGTAGAGATATAAAATGCTAAGCTATACATACCATTTCCTGAAGCGTGATCCTAATTAGTCTTATCAATAAAAACCAAGAGTCAAATATTGGGGTAATAACCTGAAAGATCAGAGAAGCAGAACAGAAGCCACTAGAGATTCCTTACCTCTACGAATCCTCAGACGGAAAAGGGGGCTGAGATCCTGTGTCCACCTGCTTTATATTCGTGTTTCCACCTCCTGAGTGTTGGTATTAAAGGCATGAGCCTCCCAAGTGCTAGGATTAAAGGCATGAGCCACCACTGCCTGGCCTCTCTGGTTAACTAGTGGCTAGCTCCACCCTCTGATCTCTAAGCAAGCTTTATTTGTGAGAACACAAAATATCACACAACAATTTCCTCCTCCACAAATGCCATAAACTAGGTTAGTACCCTGACAGTGGGGAAGGGTAAATGAGGAGGCAGAGAGAAACCAGATGCATGCAGCAGCTGGTCACACTGCATCCACAGTCAGGTAGCAGAGAGAGATGAATGACGGCACTCAGCCAGCTCCCTTCTTTTCATTCAGTATGGAACTCCCTCCTATAGAATGATGTCATTCACATTTAGGGTCGATAGTCTGGCCTCAACTAACCCAGTCTAGGACTTCCTGATAGACATGTCTGGAACTTGACAATGTTAATCATAATGATTCTAGATCCTATCAGGTTGGCACCGTTAACCATCACACTTAGCAAGATGGGTCCTATGCCTGGGGTCATTATCTGTATTTGTAGATTAAAGAAAAGTCTGAGCAGTTCAGTTTCTNNAATTGGCACAGCTTGCCCTTGGCTTTACTCTCTGATTATTTGGGAGGCTGTGCTTCTTTCNNAGGAGGCAGGGCTGGTTGCTACACACTGCTCCTGGTCTCATTTCTAGACAGGATCCAAATCTGCTCTTCTGGATCAATATTCTTTCTGAACTAACACTGAAGAGGGAACAAGTGAGGAGATGCAGACTAGGGACAGAGGTGCCACAAGAAAAGCTCCCATCTGCACTCAAGCACCAAGAAACCCAGCAACTCCCAACTTATTCTGATTTTTGTTTGTTTTGTTTTGGAGACAGGGTCTGCCCATGTAGCTCTAGTTGGCCTGAAACTTACTAGGTTGTTCAGGCTGGCCATGAACTCACAGTAACCCTCTTGCCTCCACCTCTGGGGGTTTGGATTGTATGTGCCATCATGCCTGTTTGATGTAGTTCTGGGATCAAACTCAGGGCTTCATACATGCTGGGCAAAACATTCTACCAACTGAGCCCCTCCNCTTATTCTGAACTGGAAGGATTATTTTTCTATATTGGTAACAGAACATGTGTCAAATATTAGTTACAATTTTTTAGTAGCTGTATAGTTAATGAGGTTCAGATTTTTAGTTTCCACTCATGTTTTTTCCTGATGTCTTGAGTTTTTCCCNTTCTATAGANATTNTGATAGGAGAGGNGATGTCATAGACCCTTAGCCACATGCTATTTTGTACAGNAGCCACACTCAAGTGNCTCTGTCAGCACCAACACAANCAACTGTTAAATGTCCAATTTTTTCACTTAGGGAGCACTCCAAGATCCATAAGAATCCTTGCCAGGATACATAGCTTGTTAAGACCTCAGGTTCAAGTCTAACTAGCTAGAACACTCTTAAAACCCAAATACAACGCTCTAAACCAAACACAGACATCACCATTGCCTGCGTACAACTCAGTCTGGGCACCAGGGACCTGTGGCTCCAAGTAGATACTTGATAGGTCTTCATGGCTAGGTGACATGGACATTCATGATGACACAGAGTTCTCTAGCTTAGTGGTTCTCAACCTTCCTAACGCTATAACCCTTTAATACAGTCTCTCAAGTTGTGGTGACCCCCAACCATAAAATTATTTTCGTTGCTACGTCATATCTTTAATTTTGCTACTGCTATGAATTANAACATAAACATCTGATATGAAACCCCTGTGAAAGGGTCATTTGAGTCCTTTAGATGGGTTGCATCCCACAGATTGAGAACCATTGCTGTNGCTCCTGACTTTAGAAATTTATTCTGTTTCTCATCATCTGGGCTGATTGATGCCTTTCTGATACATGTGGTCCCTAAAGAGAAAAATTNCCCCAATACTTTCAGCAATGTAAGGAATATTACCATGAAAGATGAGAAATGCCAGAGGACCAGTGTTTATAACAATAGGTAAGCTGGAGTTCTTACAGCATCATGTGGGGGTAGAGAGAGCAAAGAAGGAANCCAGGATCCTCGGACTCATGCCTCTTGCCCTTTGGCTAGTTACCCAGCTCACTAGAACGTTTGCCAGCCAAAAAGCAAATCCCAAAGAGTAGCAAATACTACCGAGTCTTTGCAGTGTGCCANGTCCTCAATAAGTGACAAACATCCATTATGTCATTCTATTGACAGGACAATACTCTGAAGTAGATGTTATTAGAACCATCTTAACAAAGAGGCCAAGTGACCTAAGATTACACTGATGTTAGAAGGNAAAAAAAGTAGGCCTTTCACCTTCAAGTATAATAACATTGATGCTGACATTCAGCTGTTTTCTGTCTTAATNAAGCTACTTCCACCCGTGTCCATCGTGGGAGGTACTGTCGACTTCTCCAGCTCTGTACTGGATAAANGTATTGATTCCATATTTTTTCACTGGAAGCCTTGCAGGGCTGGCTGCATGTTGGACATGAGTCGTTGATACCAAACCCACTGGATTTTGCACCTTCTGCGAAGTGTCTGGGGATCCCAGCACTGAAGTTTATTAATCTCTTGTCATTCAGAAGTTTGCAGGGAAACCCCTCGACCTGGCTCCAGCTTCNACAGACAGCTTTTATTCAAGGGAGTNCCNTGAACCAAGGCTGCCTCCAGCGTCGACTGATCCCATTTCTTTTTCAATCTGCTTGTCTGGGCAGATGTCCCAGCTCCNAGAAGATTAGCATCTTAATGGGCAAAACAGTTGGAAAGGCCAGTGCAGATTTTTAAAACCCTTCGTGTCCAGGGAAGAAACAAGAGTTCTGTGGGTGCATTTGTCATTCCCTGAATATGCTGCCCCAGTTTCCCTCCTTCTTCATTAAACTCTGGCGAGCTCTTGTATTCTTCCTGGGGCCTGGGGTCATGTTCCTGTTCAACAGAAACTTCCATCCAGAGGTGCAGCCCTGCCCTCCCAGGTGGGGGTTTGCATGATCTTCAAAAGAAGTATTGTGCCCCGTAACAACCCTTAGCACCTTGGGATTCTGGCCTCATTTGGAAATGGGTCATTGCTATGTAGTTGGCTAAGATTACACTAGAGCAGCCATTCTCAACCTCTGGGTCACGACCCCTTTAAGGATCGAATGACCCTTTCACTGGGGTCACCTGAGACCATCGGAAAACACAGATATTTACATTATGATTCATATCAGTAACAAAATTACAGTTGTGAAGTAGCAATGAAAATAATTTTATGGTTGGGGAGGGTCACCACAACATCAGGAACTGTATTAAAGGGTCACAGTAGTAAGAAGGATGAGAACCACTGTCCTAGAGTGAAGGTAGCCCTAAGTGATACATCCTCTGAGGAACCACAACCATGCCAAGTTCCTGGGACAAGGAGGTGTGGACTGGAGTGATGGTTCTGCCCACACAGAACATCAAGGATCAATCATCTGCCAGAAACTGAAGAAGCAAGGTAGGATGTGTGGGTTGGGGGAGGCTGGTCTAGTTTGCTTTTCTGTTGCTGTAGGAAAATACTGATCTAAAGCATCTTGGAGAGGAAAGGGTTTATNTGGCTTACACCTCCAGTTCCTATCACTATAACCTATCACTGAGTGAAATCAGGGTTAGAACTAAAGGCAGGAACCATGGNCNAATGCTGTTTGCTGGCTTNCTCCCTCACTTCTGTTCAGCCACCTTTCTCATACTGTCCAGCATCCTCTACCTAGGGATGATAACACACAATAGGCTGAGCTCTGCTACATCAATTAGCCATAAAAATATGCCCCACAGACATGCTGATAGGCCAATCTGATCAAGGCAACCCCCNGCCCCGAACTGAGACTTCTACAGATAACTCTAGGTTGTATTAAGTTGACAGCTGAAGTGAACTAGGAGACCAGCTAAGGCCTGGCTTTCACTTCCACATGTATGAGACTCACTGGGGGTTCTTTACAGCCATGTTGTCTGTGTTGTATTGTCTTAGTAGCCACACACAGCCAGTCCAGGTAAGCAAAGCTGCTTCATTTCTACCCTGAGCCAGGGTCTTCTGGCTACTCAGGTCAGCAGGACCTGCTTCCAAAGCCACCTCCTAGGCCACTCCANCCTCCACACTGTGAGNCACTCCTGGACTCAGTGTGTTCCACCTCGTAGTACTCTGTGAACTCTTGCTGGGGCACAAGGAGGCTAAGGAGCCCAGCCTTGGCCAGGGGCCTGGGAGAACAAGGCTGTAACATCCTGTTATAGGCCTCAGGCATGGGCCAGGGCTCAGTCCAGTGTGGTGGCCGAGCAGCATGTGAGGGGATGTTAGGTGAGGGAGTGTTGGGGCTGTCTTTTCCATCTGTGGATGAACCCATCTTGTGGCCTTCTCCTCAGCCATGGCAAAGGTCTCAGGCCAGNGCTGTGCTGGCTGCTACCATTCAGGTGACAACTCTTCTAGCCNACCTCCTTAGGTGGGGAGAGGCNGATGGGGGAGTGGCCTCATGAGAATAGNTCCTGGGAAGTATGGTCANTGCCTCTGGCTGGCTCTCAAGGACTCTGGGGCAGGAAAACTGTCACCTCCAAGCTGTGCAAAACCCTCGGCACAGTNATCCAGGCTGTGTGGCAGGGCAGCCTGCCTTCTGCTTTGTGTGCTTCCCACTGTCCCTTGCCTATGCTATTTACTCCTTTCAGACAGTTACTAGCCTGCGTGCGTGCGTGAATGTGCGTGCGTGTGCATGCATGTGTGTGTGTGTGTGTGTGTGTGTGTGTGTGATGTATGGGCATGTGATATGTATCTGTGATATGTGATGTTCACATAATGACTATTGTTGTGGGTGTGGTACATGTATGTAATGTATGATGAGGTATGGATGTGTAGGGTGTGGCATGTCTATGTGAAATAAGTGTGTAGTGTTGCATGGTGCCTATGTGATATGTATACACAATGCATGCAGAAGATGTGTAGTGTGTATAATGCCTGAGATGTGTGTATATTGTATGATGCGTGTGACGTGGTATGTATGAGATCCATGATGTGTATGTACATGTGTCATATGTGTGGTGCATGTGCATATAAATTAGTGTGATTTATGAGTATTCACTGCACCANTGTCTGATGGGGAGAGTGTAATAATGGGTGCTGAGCTGGATGGACTTGCGGGAGCAGACAGGCTATCAGATGGAACCCCAACTTTTCCTGCCCCTCACAGCTCAGAACCCCACCGGCCTCCCTTATAGCATCTCCCATTTTCAGGAAGAATCCCTGTTTCCCTATTGTCTTGACAGCAGGGCCATACTGTGAGGTAGAGCCTGGTGCTGGGTGTCAGTCCACAGGACGTAAGCCTGGCTAATACAGACTGGGCCTGGATTCTCCTCTTGTCCAGGATGGCGCTGCCCAAGTGCATCTGGGCCCGTGTGAGCTGGGGCCAGCACAGCATGCAGGTGGCTATTTCCCTCAGCCACACAGCCATTGTCCTGCCAGCAATCCTGGCTGCNACAGATAAACATCACACAGCCCGGAGGCTGACAGGAAGCTAGAAGTACCATGGCTTTCCAAAGCCTGTAGACTACGTCTGTCTGTGAGCAGCTGTGCCCAGCTGGAAGACACTGGAGAGCTTTACTAGGGCTCATGCAATGCCACCATCCAGCCAGCACCTGGGTGCTGCTTCTTTGTCATTTGTGGAAACTTATCGGCCATTTGTACCTAACCTCTATGAGCNCAGAGCNACAGAGGCCTATAGCAGATGTTCAGAGAACGGTAATGTAAGAACAGTAGCAGGCCTGGGGTGATGACTGTCAGCAGCAAAGTCCTTGTCCTGCAAGCATGAACACCTGAGATTGATGACTGTGGTGGTTTGAAAAAAGTGGCCCCAAAGGGAGTGGCATGATTAGGAGGTGTGGCCTTGAAGTAGGTGTGGTCTTGTTGGAGGAATTGTGCCATTGTAGAGGTGGGCTTTGAGGTCTCATATATGCTCAATCTACTCCTAGTGAGATAGACTACTTCCTGTTGCCTTTGAGTCAAGATGTAGACTCTCTGCTACTTCTCCAGCATCATGTCTGCCTGCATGCTGCCATGTCACACCATGATGATAATGGACCAAACCTCTGAAAATGTAAGCCTCCCCNATCAAGTGTTCTGCCTGTATAAGAGCAGCCATGGTCATGGTGCCCCTTCACAGCAACAGAAACCCTAGCTAAGACAATTACCATAGTCCATGCTTTTTAAAAATGCATGGGTGTGGTGGCATGCACTTATAATCCTAGTGCCAGGGAGACAGAGACAGGACACTTGGGACTCTCTGTCCAGCTAGTCTAGCATGTTTGGTGAACTCAAGGCCAGTGAGACACTATCTCAAAAACAAGGTGGGTGTTTGTGGTGGTTTGAATGAAATTGGCCCCCATAGGCTCATAGGAAGTGGCATTAATTGAAAGGGTTAGGACATGTGGCCTTGTTGGAGTAGGTGTGGCCTTGTCGGAGGAAGTGTGTCACTAGGGGTGGGCTCTGAGGTTTCAGATGCTCAAGCCAAGACCAGTGTCACTCTCTCTTCCTGCTGCCTGTCAATCTGGATGTAGAACTCTCAGCTACCTCTCCAGCATCATGTCTGCCTGCCTGTTGCCATACTTCCCACCTTGATGATAATGGACTAAATCTCTGAACTGTAAGCCAGGCCCAATTAAATGCTGTTTTTTTATAAGAGTCTCCATGGTCATGGTGTCTCTTCACAGCAATAGAAACCCTAAGACCATGATTGATCTCTAGCCTCCATATACATGAGCACCTGGACATACCCATGCAACTGCATACACACAAGACCACATAAGATGCACAAGCATGTATGTGCATACACACACATGGATGGACACACACACACACACACACACACACACACACATACACACACAGAGGGAAAGAGGGAAAAAAAAGAACAAATAACACCATCTAAATTTATTGAGTACTGGCTATGTACCAGGCCTGGCACTGGACACCTTCGTCACTAGGCAATGGCTCCTATTCTTTAACTCNGTTACACAGGTGAGAAGCTGAGAGCAATAGGTGTTATGTGGCTTGCCTGCAGTATGCACTTGTCAGTGACTGAGCTGGGTCAGGAGGTNCACCTGGATTGTTAGTGATGGCGTGGCTTGTCTGATGAGCATAACCCAAGCAACCATTGTTTGTTCTCTTCATACTTGTATCTCACCCAGGCTGGGGTTTCTTGGCGATCCCCAAAGCCGGAAACTGTATGTACTAGGGGGTGACTCTGGGCCTTCTTGGGGTAAGGGCACCATGGAGTGCTGTTCACCACACAGGGAGCCGAGGGATTCCAGGAAGAGCTTTCTGAAGGAGGAAGACACAGCATTGTAGAGGACTGGGGTGATTGCCGAGCTGACGTAGAAGAGGGTGTTGGTCACCATGTAGAAGTAGTGATAGAAATCGTAGAGTGTGCTAGAAGGGAAAACCAGAGGTCTGGTTAGAGGCTGTCACCTCCTCACAGTGCCTGCAAGTCCTGCTGTAGAGTGCTTGTCCCCTCCAAAGTACCAGGCGAGCGAGGAAGGTCTTTCTGTTGACAGGACACACAATGGAAATAGTACAAATTTCTATCGTTGCCCTTCCCTGATACATGCCACCCAGTTCCCTGGATATGATTGCTGATCATCTATGTAGCAGATAGCATCCCTGATGACAGAGGCTATCCGCCTAGGTCAGTGAGATGCTGGGAGCCCTGTACTTCATAGTATGGTCAAAGAGATGTGGCTTTACTAACAAGGGAAGTTTCTAGTTTCTCCGNAGTCATGCTCCCTGTGGCAGAGATTCTCTGCAGCNGTAAGGGTTTGGCATACGCTCCTTGTGGGAGTTTGAATGTAACTGATCCCCATAAGCTCACTGGGAGTGGTGCTGTTAGGAGGCGTGGCTTTGTTGTAACAGGTATGGCCTTGTTGGAGGAAGTGTGTCACTGCAGGGGGTGGGTTTTGAGGTCTCATATATGCTCAAGCCACACCCAGTACCCCAGTTCACTTCCTGTCACCTGCAGATCAAGATGCAGCTCCTTCTCCAGCACCATGTCTGCCTGCATGCCACTGTGTCCTACCATGGTGATAATGGACTAAATCTACAAACTGTAAGCCACCCAATTAAATGTTGTCCTTTATAAGAGCTGCTGTGGTCATGGTTTCTCTTCACAGCAATAGAAACCCGAACTAAGACAGCATCAAACATAGGGCTTTGTACATGCTAGGCAAACATTCTACCAATTGAGCTGTATTTCCAGCCCAAGAGTTTTCTCTTCTCTAACTTTAATAAAAGCGGGTTCACATCCTATTCTCCATGCAGTTTTTATTAGAA
>LZPO01055102.1:174338-190195 GCA_001675575.1 Neotoma lepida | reverse complement strand
AAGTGCTCCGTCCTGTGGTTTTTAGCACTAGTTCTCTAAGCCCCACTTACTGGCCACTTCTAGAGCTTTCCTATTGACTCTTTTTAAAAACTTTTTTTTGTTGCTAATGGTTTTGTTTTTTGAGGTTGGATCTCACTCATACTATAGTCTGGACGGGCCTGGAATTCACTAGGGAGCCTGAGTGGGCCACAAACTATTGTCATCCTCCTGCTTCAGCTTTCTGAGTGATGGGATTACAGATGTGAGCCACTACATTTGGTTGTTGTTCTCTCTCTCTCTCTCTCTCTCTCTCTCTCTCTCTCTCTCTCTCTCTCTCTCTCTCTCTCCCTGTGTGTGTGTGTGTGTGTGTATGCCCATCAATTCATATGCAGAATCCAGAGGAGGAGATCTGGTGTCTTCCTCCATTACTCTCCCCTTTGTTGCCCTGAGACAGGCTCACTGCTTCAGCTCGCCAGTGGTCCCCTGGTACTTGTCTTTTCCACACCCCGAGTGTTAGGGTTATACGTACACACTGCCATGCTCACCTTATTTTTTAANTGAGTGCTAGGGACTTGAACTCAGGTCCTCAGCTTGCACAGCAAATGATCTTACCCACTGAACCATTTCCCTAGACNCNGTCTTGGGTTTTNGAGGCAGGGTCTCTCTCACTGGCCTGGATTGCAAGTACTTTGGCTGGACTGGCTGGTCAGCAAGTCCTCCCCAGCGTTGGGATTACAGACTTATGCTATTGTGCTCAATTTTATTACATGGGTTCTAGGCATCAAACTCAGTCCTCACATTTGTCAGCAAGCACTTTGCTAACTGAGTCACACCCCCAGCCCCCAAACTTTATTTTCAATACTTAAAAACATAAAGACTTTGACTTGCCAACAGGACCCAGGTTATGATTTGCTTACCTTATGTCTCTAACTTCTAATGTCTTTGTTTTTCAGATTCCAATCATGAGAGACCCTGGGTGGATCCGGAATGTGTGGCCTTCCAACATTAACGTGAGTGCAATGGCTATAAGGTGTTTCCAATATTGATTCTTTTAACTTCTAAAAACTGGAACCTTGCACTGGCTAGTTTTATGTCCACTTGACACAGGCTAGAGTCATCGGAGAGGAGAGAGCCTCAGTTCAGAAAACGAGTCCATAAGATCCGGTTATAGGCAAGCCTGTAGGGCATTTTCTTAATTAGTGATTGATGGAGGAGGGCCCAGCCCATTGTAGGTGGTGTCATCCCTGGGCTGGTGGTCTGGTTCTATAAGAAAGCAGGCTAAGCAATCTACGAGGAGCAAGCCAGTAAGGAGCACCCCTCCATGGCCTCTGCATCAGCTCCTGCCTCCAGGTTCCTGCCCTGCTTGAGATCCTGCCCTCATTGCTTTTGATGATGAGCTGTTCTATGGAAGTGTGAGTGAAGTAAACTCTCTCATCCCTTACTTTGCCTTGGTCATGGCGTTTCATCACAGCAACAGTCACCATAAGACACACCATTTGAAGTAAAGGGAACACAGCACATGTCCTGCTGCATCGTGCTCTGTGGCTTTCTCCTCGCCGGGCATCGGGAGTGGAGTCCTCTCAGGTGCCTGGTGATAGTCCTGCACTCTTATCTAGAATCACACTGTGTGGCTCTCATAGCCGATCGCTGTATTTTCTTAATATCAGTTTGGGGGGACGTTGATTAGCGATAGACATCAGCACAGTCAGTTACAACAATAACTTGTTTGGTTAGAGCCCTCACGAGGCACAGAACTTCCATTTTCTTTGGTGGCTTCTTGGGTTTTCTAGGGATGCCTTGAGGCACTGCCTCATTTGGGAATCACCCCACTGAAATGACAGCTCAGTTTGCTGTCTGGTTCTGTTTATAGCCCTTCACCTCACCCATCTCTTCTCCCACCCCAGGGAGCACCGTGCTCTGGGCTCTAATTGCTGGCTCTTGCCAGAGGCCTGGGGATCTGTTGGCTCTTAAGTTCCCTGAGGGCAGAGCCATCTCCTGTTGACTTACTTACCCCTGGGCCTGACATGTTGCAAGCATCAGGATGGCTTCTAACAAGGGTGGTGACACCTTCTGTACCATGGCAGGGCTCATTCATTTATTTTTAGTGTAGTGAGTATATTTTTCATAGTCGCTTTGGTTATAGCTATGGCAAGCCTATTTGTAACCAGGCACCGTACTCCANGATGTGATAATTAGGCATTCATTAAGAAAATTTGTTGAGACCTGAAAGTCAGGCGCAGTGTTGGATAAATAAAAATCAATAGTCTTTATCGTCTTGCTGTAGCTGCCTACTGGAGAATGGTTCACGATGATCATGCTTACAAATGGAACATTGCATGTGGAGTTCAGANGTGCAGCACAGGAGAGTCTCTAATAGATCCGGTGTAGTTTGCTGGGGTGCAGGTAGTGATGTTCGAAGTAAGGTTGAAGAAGGAGAAGAGGGAGAAGGCTGTTTGCCTAGGGCTGTTCTGAAAAGGAAACACTCCATGACAGCATGCTTTTTTTGTTGTTGTTGTTTTGTTTTTTTTTCTTTTTTTCAAGACAGGGTTTCTCTGTGTAGCTTTGGCTTTCCTGGAACTCACTTGGTAGCCCAGGCTGGCCTCGAACTCACAGAGATCCGCCTGCCTCTGCCTCCCGAGTGCTGGTGCTGGGATTAAAGGCGTGCGCCACCACCGCCTGGCTTGCTTTTGGTTTTGAATGAGGGAATTTATTAAGTATACAGTGAGCAAAAGTAAAAGAACAAATAGTGAGTAGGTTCACAGCTATTGTCTTATGAATTGCAGTGGTTTTTTAAATGTATGTACAAATTTTTCTGCCATCATGTTAATAGAAACATAATGGTTTAATTACAAAAAAAANTTTTTTTCAATATTTTCTAGCGTTAATCCTCAGCACGTAAATATCAAATTAGTGTGTCTTTATCTTGTGTTAGCCAAACAAGAGCATGCATCTCATTAGTATGCAAATTTGCTATTGTCTTTAATTATGAAANTACATGCGTGTCAAACTATGATTTTAAAGGTTTAATTATTTTAATGTTATGTGTATGAGTGTTTTGCCTATATTTATANAAGTGTGCCGATTGCATGCAGTGCCCACGGAACTGGAACTGGAGTCAGATACATTGTGAACCACCATGTGGGTGCTAGGAGCTGAACCCAAGCCCTTTGCAAGAACAGCCAGTGCTCTCATTCACCAAGCCATCTCTTTAGTCCCCAAAGAACTGTATTAATAATTTTTCTGAGTTATTAGCAGATATTGTGTGATCTGTATACCCGTTTTATATACCTNTTGCACTCAGGGTCCCAACAAGCTTCCTTGGTTGAAAAGCTGTCATGGGTGGAAGTTTATGGCCCTGATTTACATGNTAGGTAGAAGGAGGAAGGTGCTGGACAGTTCTGTTTATTGATGCTTTCTAGCAGGGAGCCTGGNGTCCTCAGGTGATATGCAGGGTCACCTGGTAATGGCAGAGAACAAANGAGCCCAATTCTCCTGCTCTGCTGACTCACTCTCATCAGGACAGCCAAGACTCTAGAAAGTTCTGAGATCTTTTGTTTGTTTATTGTTCTTCACTGGATCTGACTTTGGCGGGATGTGCGGAGGGACAGAATAAAACAAGACAGATTTGCCTGGGTCCCAGGACAGCGTCAGTGCCAGGATCCGGTAATCACTGTCCCTATGGGGACTTGGGCAGCCCGCAGGTGGGGTGTGTGGTCTGGCTCAAGGGCAAATGTGAAACTCTGAACTTTCGGAGTAAGTTTTCTTGCACCCTCTTGACTCATGGGGTGAAAGTGTGGTCCCCTCTTCATAAACACCCAGCATGGAGCTTCCCCATGTCCAGATCATCCTTGATGGGGACAGGAGGGAAAGAAAGCCACTAAAGCTCACTGAGGCCTAGCAAGGTGGCAGTCATAGCTGCCTTCAGAAGCTGGCTTTGCTCCATCTGTTACCTCCAGCTCTACTTGTATCTGTTCAGATGAGGAACAAGACAGCTCCCCAGGGACTCCTCAGACTCCTTTGGCAAAGGACACAGCAGCTCACTTTGGAAGGCAGAAAAGTGGGAGGGAGAGGGAGAGAGAAAAGAGAGAGAGAGAGNGGGAGAGAGAGAGAGATCTTGGTTCAGTCCTTTGTTTAAATAACCACAAATCCACACCCTTCCAGGTCTTTTGGATTTTCAACAGACATCATCTGTCTCTTGTACACCAGCCTTAACATTAGTTGTTATTTCTCCGTTTCCTGTCCCCGCACTGGGTTAAATGACTTTGACCACTGTGCTCATGACTTATGGTCCCTTTTCTCACTGGGCCATGCTCTTCTAAACAGGTGAGCCAGCATCTTTGTGACTATAGTGTAACAGCCACAGTGAGTGCGATCCGACCTCAGGAGAGGACCAGCAAAGAGCACTTCCTTTGTAGCTGTCTCTTATACACATCTAGATGTGTATAAGAGACAGCTCGTCGCTCAGAGGAGAATCAGGAGGCTTTGAAGGCAAATTGGTCCTTGGCCTTTTGACTGTGATCAAGTATAGGACATCAAGGCCAGCCTGGACTATGAAACCTGTCTCTTATACACATCTAGATGTGTATAAGCCTGGACTATGAAACCATGTCTCAACCAATCCAAACCAAACCAGGCCAGACCAGAATAAAACATTACTTCCTTTGTTTTAGACTGTCANGGATTTGTAGCACAAGATCAGAGAGTTAGGAAAACACAGAACCATGGGATATTGTTCTTGTGGCTAAAAGATGACNCTGACAAGTGAAAATTCTCTCTGGTCTCAAGAAAATAGTTTGTACCTTTGAAGACAAGAATTAGAACTTCAGGTGGAGATGAATAATTTGAATCCCCCAAATTTTGGTATAGAAGGAATGTCACAGTCTGCAGTTACTGTAGAAGAGTCTGGTGCTCGGTAGGAATTCTTTGTAGATGTTTTAGGCACAATCACATTCTCTTGGAAGACGGCTCCAGGTGCTGGATTTGCATGTGACTTACCAAGAGGGGCTGTCCCATAAGGACAAGCCAACAAATGAGGCAGAGATCCCCTGTGGTTTCTACACCTTTCTGCCCAACTCTGAACAGTGGTGCATGCGCTGTAGAGCCACTGGTCAGTCCAAAGTGCTGCAAAATGACAGACGAGCAAGTCTTCCCTGTAAGAACCTGTCTTCCAAACAAAGCTTTCTTTTCATCGTTCAGGAGCACCAACCCAAAACCATGTGGTCCAGGGCAGACAGGTTCTGCACACAGTCAGACTCTTTGCATAGTCAGGCTCTGTCTAAGGTGTCCAGGTTGCACCTTCGCTTCTGTTGTGGAGCGCTGGGCACCAGGCAGCTAATCATGAGCTTTGTCCACACAGTGACAGGAAGAAAGCCAAGGTGTGCCTTGACTCTCAGTGAAAAGCCTGGGAACCTAGTGTGACACCTTGGCAGACTTNTGACATGTGTGTGGTAGCCCTGCCATCATTTAAGGGACTCTATTCTGAGTAATAGCTCTCCAAATTTACAGCCATTTAAAAACTTTTGTTTTTAGTGAACTGGACAGTAATGTAATCCTTATATTCTGTGATTCTTCATGGCTCTCCAGTTTTAGGTATTTCTCTTTATATATATATATATATATGTGTGTGTGTGTGTGTGTATGTGTACACGTGTGTATGTGTACACGTGTGTATGCACACATGTGGGTAGTATGTGTGTGTGTGCATACTTGTGTGTGAGTCAGATGACCACTTCAGCTGCCATATTCAGGAAGGCTGTTTACCTCCTTTGAGTCAGTCTCTCAGTGACTTGGAACTAACCAGTTCGGCTAGACTTCCTTGGCCAGTGAGCCCCAGGGCTCCTCCTGTCTCCACAATTCAGAGATTACAAACTCATGCTATCAGATCCTGCATTTTTTTAAAAAGGTAGATGCCAGGCAAGCTAGTCACTGACCGAGTCATTCCCCCCAACTCCTGCTTTAGGCATTTCTGAGACGTCACATTTCCTGGAATCAATGCTTTTTCTTTTTTTTCATTCAACATCCACTATAAGAATCTCAATATGAGACTTGCTAAACACCAATTGCCCACGTTCTGTAAAGAAAAATGGGAGTGGGCCTTTTCTTCCATGACATTTTCTGCTTGTTGGCTGCCACTCTCTGGATTAGGAGTTCTGTGATCTCCAAAGCCGCTGAGAACTCCAATCTCATAGAAGGATCAGGACCCACCCATCTGCCTCTAGCATCACCCGGGATGAAATCCCTCTAGACATCTGCTTTAGTCCTCATTCACCNCTCTCTTCTTCGAAGCTCCATCAGATGCTGGTGTCACAACCCCAGTGGTGACATCATAATCCCGACATTCACATATGACCCTGGAGCCTCAACAGAGCGTGGGTCATGAAAGAAAGCTAGAGAAGGGGAGACAATAAGTGGGGGACTAGGGGAGGGAGAATGGGGAGGGAAGACCTTGAATAGGGGGGATTGGGGAGCCAGTCATGCCCCCCCCTAACCACAACCACAGAGGGTTGCACTAGCAGACTGAGACCTACGGGGGCGGTGAGAAAAAAAGAACAATCCACCACTGGGCTACTAAAGAGCTCNCAAGCAGGGACCTTCCTGTGACGTTGATGGAAGACAAATGGGGTCCTCACGGCCTATTAATCTCCAGGGGTGGGAGAACAAGCTTTCTTCAGGCAACTAAGGTACATGGCACCAGGAGGGGGACAGTAATGAGGCTTCAGTGGCTCTTTTGATTTTTTTTTTTTGTGTGTGTGTGTGTGTGTGGTGATACATGTGTTTGTTGTACGTGTGTATGGTGGTATATATGCACTTGCGTGCAAGGGTCTAGGTGCCTCTGTGCTGGAACAGAGGCCAGATGGGGCTGCTGGGTGTGTCTTATTCTATCACTCTCCACCTCATTTCCTCGTGAAAGGGTCTCACTGAGTCTGGAGCTAGGTTGGCAGCCAGAAAGCCCCAGAGAGCCCCCTGTCCTGAATCTCCCCACACTAGAGTTGGGGATATATAGATGTTGGTGCAGACACGCTTTTTTACATGGGTGCTGGGGATTCGAACTCAGGTTCTCTTGCTTGCACATCAAGCACTTGGATGCACAGCGCTATCTCCCCAGGTGCTCAGGAGCTCTTTAGATGTCGTAGTTTCTCCGAGGCTTTTGGAGTCTCACTTTTCACACTCTGTTAATTGGTGTCTTCTGTCTTCTTTTAATATAGATCTCTCCATTTTTTCCTCCCTTTCTTTCTTCTCTACCCTTGCATAGTTCAGAACCCAAAGGCATGCCTGCAGTGCCTAGTTAGAGGTCCTCAGGTCACAGGAGGCACCACCCTGGGAAGATGTTGATGCTGATTGACTCGGGAGAGTTAGTTCTGATGGGACGGGGTTGTTGTATAATGCAAGGGTATCCCATGCCTGTGTGCCCGTATTTCTTTCTGATCCTTTGCCGTGTTGTGACCCAGCCAAGGAGGCCATCAATGGATGCTAACTGAAGGGGACGTCTTTCATTGCTTCCAATCTCCAAAACTGTGACCCATATGAATTCCTTTAATTCATCAAGCACTAGTCTCGGGGATTCTGCTTCCACAACAGAAAAGAGGATCTGTGTCTTGTGACAAAGTGTGCTCTGGTGAAACATAACTTTTGAGGGAATATATACCTTATAGAGTCCCTTAAAAACATAGTCAAAGAAAAACAAAGGACAAGTTAGACAAGTTATTGTTCTGCTTATGCAGATACTTGAATTTCAAAGCAAACTGTTTTAAAGGCAATCACCAGAATGACGTGTGTGTGCATGTGGTGGAGAGGACCCACAGGGAACCTGCCTAGGTGACCCTAAGTGACTGAGGAACTGAAGGAAGGTGGTGAGAGTTNTGATGGAGAATGTGAGGCTGCAGAGTGAAATCCTTAAGGCTGAAGAGGAGCNGAATGTCACAGCTAGTTTCCTGCTCTAGTTCATGAGCATCTGTCTTAGCGACATTCTATAAGGCAGCCCATAAAAGGAAGCATGTAGTTGGGGTCTCGCTTACAGTTTCAGAGGGTGAGTCCATGATCATCATGTTGGGGAGCACGGCAGCAGGAAGGCAGGGAGGCGTGGTGCTGGAGCAGTAGCTGANAGCTTATATCAAATTCACTAGTTGGAGGCAGAGTGAGATTGGGCTTGCCCTGGGCTTTTGAAACCTCCAAGCCCACCCCCGATGGCCCACCTCCTCCAACCAGATGACACCTCCTAATCCGTCCCAAACAGTCCACCAATGGGAACCAGACATTCAGATATATAAGCCTATGGGGGCCATTCTCATGCAAACCACCACAGTGTGTAGTGTCTGTTTTCCTTCCTGGTACATGGTGAAATATTGATCAGAGAGGTCCACAAGGTTGGGGTTGGCTACTGTATGCAACACACACACACACACACACACACACACACACACACACACACATATATATGCAGGCATGCACTAGCATGTACACACACATGCACACACACACATTCATATATGCAGGGCTGGCCTACACAATCACAAACCAGGATTCTCCCTCCCCCACTGTAACTGAACTATTATGTCACTCTCTAGCTGCATTCTCTTTCCAATGAGTGGACAGGCACAGCCTGTGTGACACTCCTTTGGAACACATGTCAGCACTCCAAATTCCATTTTATCAAAAATAAGAATGCAAAAGGACACGGGTGATGTCCTTTTAAAGGTATGATTAAATTGAAGTACAAGTGTCCCTTGCCTGAAGTCACTTAACTGATAAGAGGCAGGGCAGGATGTAAGGCCAGGTTCTCTGATTTTAAAGCATTTATTCTTTCCTAAACAACCCTGAACAGTTCTACACAGGCAAAAGACATTGTGTGTGTGGCCACAAATTAAGACAGAGCAGCCTAAATAGTGAGCTCCAGCCACCCCCAAATGCAGAAGACAAGACAAGGAGATACCTAATGTTGACCTCTGCCCTCTGCACTCACGTTCCTGCACACACACACACACACACCAGCCTTTCAAAGGGATATGGAATGAATTTTTAAACAGTTGCCATAAACACCCCGTGGAAAACAGGAAAGGCAATCTCTTTCCCTTGATGCACTAGGATAAAGGAAGGTCAAAACACTGAACTACCACTTCGCAGCTCCATTCACAGAACAGAAAGGNGGAGGGGTGGAGATGGTGGCCAGAAGGCCAAGAAAGTGTTCCCAGGCAGTTGCCTAGTGTTTTTTACTCTCCTTACATATGTACCGTACGTTACTTGAATATGTTAATTCTGTGTTTTCTCTTAAATTCATGCCACCTTTCTGTGAGCAAAGGAGTATGTTTAAGCCCAGGAAGCTGCCTTAAATGTCCTACGCTGCCTGCCTCTTTCTTCTGCCAACCAACTTTACACAGCTCATGTGTCATTCATTAAGTCTGCTGAGCCTTGCCTGTGGGCCCAGCACACAGCTGACCCTGGGGGGATGGGGAAAAAGCAAGAAGTCTCTCTCCCCACCAACCCCAGGTTCTAGGTCAACCGTGACAGGTGTCCGGGCAGCTAGCTGGCAGCTGCGGCTTATGCAGGCAGCTTTGGAACTCTTATCATTGGTTGGCAAACTCCATCCTTTTACAGTTTCTTTGTTGCTTCTTTAGAGATGCTTAATGATCTTGTCCCTGGGCTTTGGAGATTTTTATCTTAAGTGGTGCAAAGGTTGATCCACTGAACTGCCTCCCAGTAGCTGAACAATTATTCCGGGGGGGGGGGGTGGCTCGGATGTCTTTTCACTGCAGACTGGGCTGCATAGAGAAACCTGGTTTTATCTGGAAGCCAGCTTCCCTCAATGAGGCCAGAGGCTGGGCGGCTCACTGACTGACACCCCAGCTGTGGCTCAGGTTCCCCGGCTTGCTAGCCAGCTCTGACAAAGGACTGAATGACGGGCCTCAGCAGTGTCTTCTGCACAGGTTGGCTTTGCAGATTTTGAGCCGCTTGGGCTTTACTTATTTATTTATATGAGCTTCTGTTCTGGTCTGTTTAATTGCTAAGTCATTCCACGCTTTAAGGAAGAAAACCATAAACCAGCTGGTTTAGCAACACAAATTCATTTCTCACCATTTTGGAGGCTGGAAGACCAAGATGAGGGAGCCAGCATGGTGTAGTTCTGGTGAGGGTTGGCTTCCTCTGGTCTCAGAAGGGCTCTAAGCTAATCCACCCTTGACTTTAGCTAGCCCTGATCACCTCCTGAAGGCCTGGCCTCCTGGTACTATCATATTATAGGGGAGCATGTAATGCATTAATTTGGAGGAGGTATTAAACACCCAGTTAACAGCAGATACTTCTTTTCATTGCAGCTAAAAAATTACTCCAAATATTTTTTTTCTATTCCCACAGAGGTCAGACAAGGGCCTCAGATTCACTGGGTGCTGGCAAGGGCAGCTCTTAACTGCTGAGCCATCTCTTCAGCCCCTGCTTTAGAGTGAATTCACCTAGGGGCTGGCGATAGAGCTGAGTTGGTAGAATGCTCGCCTAGCATGCACAAAGCCATGGGTTTGCTCTCCAACATCGTATAAAAACTGGGTGTAGTGGTTCATGTCCTGGCTGCATAGCAAGCTGGAAGCTAGTCTAGGCTGTCTGCGAGCCCGTCTTAACCAAATAGAAAAATGAGTAGATTGGCCTCGTATATATTTGATACAGCTTTGGCAACAGAAGGAACAAGGGCCTGGATGAGGCCTCTTTCCACCTGCTCTGCAACCTTGCAGATTGCTGTAGTGCTGTGGCTAACACCTGTTATGATTGGCTGGTACACATGTCATTCAAGAGGAAAGCTGGGGNGGGAGAAGCCTGCAGAACCTGACGCCCACATTCTGCTCTGAAGTGTACCGCAAGGGATCGTTTATTAGACGGTAATGGAGATGCTGTCGTGGGCACTGTAGGCCGAGAAGTGGACCAGGNAGAGGAGAAGGTGACATTTGACTGGAGGTGAGAACATGTGTCTCCCTCCACCGCTTCATTCCAGGGGCCACTGCAGCTATCAGGAACGGCCGCTTACGCTGACAGGGCAATGGGGACAAGCTTACCCCACTGCTCTGAATAGCTAGAGAAGGGGACAGATGTTTGAAACAGCAGTTCTTGGAGGCCAGGGCATAGGAGAAGGGATGCAAAACAGGAGATTTTTAGCAGATAGCTTGCTGTTCTTCCAGAGATCAGCATTTGATTGCCAGCATCCATGTTGGATGGCTCAGAACCCCACCTCTGATGGATCTAATGATCTCTTCTGGCCTCCTTGGGAATTTACACACATACACACACACACCTTTAAAAANCAGACATGCACAAGCTCAGAGGGCAAGAGATACCCTAAACAGTGGCCAAGGGCTCCCCAAGAAGAGGAGAGTTTGGAGTTGAGGGTGCTAGAATTTGCAGGGCAGAGTGCAGAGAGGAAGGAGCCCCAGAGAGGTCAGCCNAGGGGCTCCCTTGCTTTTTGACTGAGCCTCAGTTTGCACATGATTGGTTGAAGCCACCCACAAAAGTGGCTTGTTATGGTTGGGACAGTCTCCAGAGATGACCCAGGCCTGGAATAATCTGGGTTGGTGGCGACTTCCCAACAGGCCTGTAGACTCTTTGGTGATCTTTTCTTCCAGCACCAGGAGTCTGATCCCACTTCCCCTCCCCTGAGTGTGGCTGGATTTACTTACTCATGTAGTTCTCAGGAACAGACTGTGGTGGCAGGGAGGGTAGTGGGAGATGACGTCATCAACTAGGTCGTGAAAGGTATTCTAGCTTCTACCTTGCTCTCTCTTAGACCTACCACTTGGGGGGCAGGGCAAAGCTATGTCACTGTTGGAGCCCACAGAGGTTTCCTAGTGAGATCTGAGCTTGCTTTACCAGCAGGGCCGCATAAGAGGATGATTGGACCACNGCCTGGGTACCAGGTGTTTGGAATGGTCTACACTTGGCTGTATCTAGCAAGAGGGAAGTCTTTTGCCCCTCCTCTTGGCATTGTTATAAAAAGCCTTTTGAATAAATTTCTGGGCTGGTGGATAAGGACCCAGGCCNTCCCGAGGCTATCTTGTGTTTCTGTCTTTACCCTTGTCATCTAGGTATCTCTTCCTATCTAAATATTTCTCACTTCTCCCTCCTCAAGGGTTCCCTGGGCATAANTGTGGGAGTGGGTCTCCCANAGTTACTCAAGCCACCCTTTGGGGGAAGGTCCTTGTGGAAGGACCTGAGCATGTTACCAACAGACACGAAGCAAGCAAGCTCTTTTGCAAGCAGGTCTTAGTCGCAGTCACCATGACTATGACCTTTCTAGTGGTGACAGTTTGATTTCCAAAGATTGCCCTGTCNGGCTGCTCCTCAGATCTTGATAGAGAAGTGATGTCCACTGGCTAACACTGCTAGTTTGGAGGCAGCATCAGATAACCATCCAGGGTGAGAGGATCCCCTCCAAAGCAGATCATTGGGCAGAGGATCAGGAAGGAAGTCCTGCAGCATTAGTGACAGATGGGTCCTAGCTNGAGGGCTGTGCCAGATCTGCAGGAGCCAGGCTTGAAGTCATGCCTCAGAAGGATTCAACTAATCTCCAGTGTCTTACCTGCATCTCAGAGNAAAGCCCAATAAAGCTTAAAGGGATGTAACAGAACCTGGTCACCAACAATGCAAAATGTCCTTGCAAAAACATGGGGCGTTTGAAGAAACAGGAGCAGTGTTATTGTAGTCCGGAGAGAAATCACTCAGGAATTGCATTTGCTGTCACCAAACAGCCGGGAGAAGCTGAAAGGAGGGGAGAAATGTTCTTTGGCTTGGAGCTTCAAAAGGTCCAGCCCACCATGGTGNGAAAGGCATGCTTGAGGAGTCTGTGGCCATGGCGGCATGTGGAGGTGACTTATCATAGTTCTGCAGTACCAGGAAAGAGTTAGTGGAATGGGAAATGGGTAGAATTACAACCCTCAAGTTAGTGCCCCTATTGGTTTATGTCCACCTGGCTATACAACCACTTGTTGCCACTGGCTGGGGAACTAGTTTTCAAACACACGAATCTGTGGAGGCTGTTTCATACTCAGACTTATGCTAAGATAAATTTACTGATTTGTTGAGACCTTCAGCTGAGGGATGGTGACTGCCCACATTAATGGAAAATCTTTCTTACTCAAGCCATTGATTCAGGTACCATTCTCTCTCAGAAGCAACGCCAGGGATGTACCCAGAAAGGAAAAAGAAAAAAAGCCAAAGAAAGAAGGGCTTTAACAGCTCTCTAGGTGGTTCTGAACTCAGTTAAGCTGGTTGTCAGGAACAACCAGTGCAAACTCAGCAAGACCCAGGGCTATTCTGTCCAAGAGGGGAGATGTTCCCCACTCTCCCTTGGCCGTGAGCTCGGTGCACGNTCTGATCACAGGGCAGAGGCCATGAAGACATCAGTGTCACCAACTTGCTTGGTGACTCTGTCGAACATGAGGGTGGGTCTGGCCTTCGAACCTCTCATGGGTATCAGGGAGAGAAGATCATTTTCTTAATAACTCCTACCTGGTTGACACCATGTTGCTGTGTCAAGAGTGTTGCTATCTGCTGAGGTGTCCTGACCTGTAAGTGACAGTTTGGCAAAATGAACAGTAGACATTGTTTTCTTAAATGTTTGTCATTCATCCATCAGCACCATGTCTTTGTGAATGCTGAGTGAGAGCTAAGGCTGGTCCAGCAGCAAGAATTTTACTTGACATCTGTGTCCAAATATAGCAACTCACCTGGTTGCCCTAACATATTGAGTTGAGGCTGGTCCCTCATGATGAATATCCAAGAAAACTGAGATTAAGTCACACCTGCTCCATGGCTGGGCTGGACCTGGAACTCAGGCCCACAAGAGTTTAAGCCCTAGAAGTTGTAGATCCACCCAGGTTGCCTATTGCTCCCTAGAGGTTGTAGACGAANATCGTTCCCTCAAGGGAANNCAGCAGTGTGCTTGTGGGCTTCAGATGAAAGATCATCTGAAGGCTGGTTGATCTTCTGTAGGCTGGTTGGGGTCAGTGTGCCAGGGTGTGGGAGGATCACAAATATGGCATGTCACTGAGGTGGCCTCTTCTCATCCTGGGCCAAAGCAAGGACAAGAGACTCATGCCGGCAGGCCTAGCCTGTGAAAAAGGAGACACAAACCTCCATTGGCCCGGGAGCACTCAGGCTAAAGAGACCCGAGGGAAAGGTCTAAGGTCAGATAGCACACTGGATAAGCTAATATCTGCTAACTGCCATGTGACTGCTACCTGGGCATGTGACTTCACCCATCTCTTGGTGGTGCCTTACTTTGTTTATTAAGGGTCTGGGTCAGCCAGAGTTATCTATCCCACAGGACTTGTTGAGGAGAAACTCGGCATACAGTCTAGAATTGGGTCTGGTTTGTAAATAGTCTCTAAATGCTAGCCACAACTGTCCCTATTTTATCATATTGGCTGCCTCTCTGCCACTCTACACAGGGGAACTCCTTTTGCTTTTAAACTTTTACTTTCTGAAGGATTGGCTTATATTCATTGTACACAGCGACGGCTTTCACAGAGCTATTTTCTTTAGAGCATGTCAAGTACTCTGACCATAATCACCCCAACTTTAAACCCTTAAGGTTTCTCTGCATCTCCACCCTTGTTGATCTCCTTTCTGGACAGCTGGTTTNTTAGTTGGGAAATGTGAGATTTGAGACGCATTGCTNTCAGGACCGCAGCCCCTCACATTTGCCTGACAAAGACACAGGTGACTCCAGACTGACTGGGGNCGGAGACTGTTTTGTTTGTTCCTAGGACCAGAACCAAGTAGAGCAGTCAGTAGCTTCCCAGAGTGGCAGCCACTGTTCTCAAGTCATGGAATTCATTCCTCCAGTCTATGCTGATGCTGGCTCCTGTCAGCTTCCTCAGTACCTTGGTACCTCTGGTCCTATGTTGTCTTTTACCTTCTGCTCTAGCTGGCTCATTAGGATTCTTTCCCAGGTGACCACAGTGGAAAGGGTATCATGGCCCCTCTCTTGCTTTCCCTTGGGTAGAGAGACATCTTACATAGTAGCTATGACTGACCTTGGTGCATCTCAGTGTCTCTGCAAATGCTATTGGCTGTCCCCTGCACTTAGCTCCTCNGTCTGGCCTGGATTTGCCTAGATGAGTGCCCACATAGGATTCCAAACTGGGCAGAATCCTCTTGCTTGGAGACTAGGTTTCCAAAACCCTTCATCGGTGGGCAACCCTTGGGTCCATAGCAGCACCGAACATGTGATCACTACTTGAGACTGTGTGCCCACTTAGGATGGGTGCCCATGTGCAACCTGGGCACCTGCCATACAGGTCACTGTGCTGAATGTGGAGCAATCGAATGAGAGGCCCTGGGTAGTGGCTGCTCCTCCCAGAGATGGGACTAGGGAGCATGGCCACAGTGTGGGTGTGCCCCACATGTGTNGGCCCTGAGACTGTCTGTGTTGGCTGCAGTGTTGTGTGCCTGGGTCCCTGGGGAACCTGAGTGCTATTTACTTCCTGGCATGTTGGGGGATGGGGTGGAGTAGCACAGGCTCCAAGATGCTCACTTGCCCCCAACTAGGCATTTCCCCTAAATGTCTTTGGCACTTCCTTTGCACTCCTGGAGCACCACCCTATTGAAGATGTCCCTGGTGACCTTCTAAAGTCTTCTGTCCCTGATGCTTTTACTCCTGCTCTTTGCCATTCCTGGATTACCTTCTTCCTCCTCTGCCTTTGGAACCAGAGCCATTTATATCCACTTCCTCCCCAGAAATTCTCCCAGGCCAGCCATAGTGCCACAGGCTACATTCTGTCTCTGCTAGGTGTTCCAACAGCTCTGTCCTCTGTCCTTCCACCCGCTTAGTGAAGTGGCACCAGGTGGCCAGTTCCCATCTTGCTTCAGAGGACCCAAGTAAGGAAATCCCTATGATGAAGATG
>LZPO01055102.1:80633-91591 GCA_001675575.1 Neotoma lepida | reverse complement strand
GCAGGCCTTACCCAGAGAAAAGAAAACACACACAGTCACCCTGGAAGTCCCTTCAAGACTTCACAGAGTATGGCATTACTTAGATTACATTCCCACATTTTTTTTTCCCCAGCAAAAGCTGACAGGAGACCCGTGGGAAGATCCTGATGTCCCTGAAGAGACGTCCTTGTCTTGAACAGTCCCTGGAAGGGCTCCCCGGGGCAGCACCTGGAAAGCAGGGTAGACAGCAGCAGNATCNTGGAGCCTCTCAGAGCAGATACAGTTTCCCCATTGGTTCCTGACACAATTGGGTAAGTGTGTGCTGGCTCAGCAGGCCTCCAGCTGCGCTCTGTGCCCAGCCCTGCTGGAACTGGGCCTGTGGCCTGAGAAGGGTGATCTGTTCCCGTGGGAAGCATTCCCAGCTCCCATTGACAGGTTTGTAGCTGGGAAGGTCTGCTTTCTGGGGCTGGCCCACTGACTGAGCCAGCAAACCGTTATCTTGGGCCCTAAGACTNAGCTCCTGGTCTGGTACATGGATGTANCGACTATCAGTGGGTAGTGAACTTTGTTGGGTCATTCTTAACATTGCTTTGAGGCTCCAGAAGCATGTTGGTTGNTCCCTGGGGCTGCTGTGAGAGGCCATCACATAGTCTCCTCTATTCCAGCCCCCTCCTCCCCATCTGGTGGGAGAGAGATAACAGGGAGTCAACATTGTGTTGGAAGAGCGCCATGTGGTGGCGGGATGGTGTCCTTGATGTTGTCTGGCAGCCATGATAGGATTGCTGTTAAGATCTGTGTGTAACAAACTATAGAACTGATCTCTCCAAGTATAGAGAAACCCTGTCTCAACACCTCCCCCCTCAAAAAAGATCTGTGTGTAACTTCCAGATGAAAATAAAGCCCCCCCCATAAATGTCCCGACTAAAGCTGTACAAGAAATACATTAGATAGAGTCATGTTATGAAATTTGGTTTCATTTATAGAATATTGACTGTTTTATGGTTTGAGTCTGAAATATCCCTCATTGCAGGCTCATATGTTGAATACCTGGTCCTCAGCTGGTGGCGTTGCTTTGGGAGATTTGAGATGTTGGCCTGGAGGATGTAGGTTATTAGGGCCAGGCTTTTGGAGGCTATCGGCAGAGTTCTACTCCCATCCTGTGTGCGGCTTCATGGTCTGTCAAGATGTGAATAGCTGCTGTGCTGTGCTTCTGTCACCTCAGAGGAGGCACCCCAGCAGGCATGCCTTCTCTGCCTGATATGGTGGACTGATCCCCAATACTGTATGCACTCCCTCACTACAGTTGTTTCTCAGGCATTTTATTGTNGTGAGGAGGGAAGTAACAAAGTGTGCTGCTAAGTAACAGCTCTTACGTGGTGGTGGGTTTCGATTTGTAATTAACTTGTCTCTTCAGTTATCCCGCCTAATTGTTCTATCTATCCCAGGTCTTCACAGTTCCATCTCAAAATTTAAATTATACCATTTTTATAGATGTGGAAACAGGCTCAAGGGAGTAGGTCAGCCTGCCTATCATTACCAACAAGAAAATGGCTTGGCCTCAATAGCACNTCTGTGGATGCTTGGATGAGTGAGAGCCACCAAGACTGTTTGTCTCTCTGTTCCTGGAAGAGCTGAATTNGAGGGTCNTCCAGAAGAAACTGTCCCTGGTCAAGGGTCATGGTGTCTGAATTTTCACCATGCCCAAACCTACTCTTTTAGCCTCCAATGCCAGGCAATGANTTTCTCTGAGAATGTGGATGTTCCCCGATGAGTATACTACTAGGTGACTCCTGCGATGCTGACAGGATGAGACATTTGGTGAGGGTTTGGTATGATTAAGATTTGTGGTAGTTAGATTTTTATTCCTTTGACAAATCTCCAAGAAAAACAAACAAAGTAGGTGAGGGTGGGCTTCCCTTTGGCTCAGGTTTTCAAAGGCTCCAATTCAGGATTGTTGGCTCCATTGCTTTTGGGCCTGTGGTGAGTCAGAACAACATGGTGGGAGCTATTGGTAGAGCAAAGAGAAGGAGACAGGAAAGGGTGGGTCAAGGCACACCCTTAAAAGTTGCCCTCCCAGGAATCTGCTTCCTCAAGCTAGTTCCCACTTCCTTAAAGTTCCACCATCATCCCAAAGAGCATCACCAGCTAGGGACCGAGCCCTTAGCACATGAGCCTGCGTGAATATTTCATATTCAGACCTTGACATATGTCCACACTGCATGACTGTTCTTTGTTTTACAGCTTTTCAGTGATGCCTCAAGGCACATGATGATCGCTGGTACTTAGGTAGGAAGTGGGGCCTGTAACTCATGAAAAATTCTAGAAAGAAAGTATGACATAGGCTGTGGTGGTTTGAATGGGAATGGTCCCCATATAGTCATGTGTTTGATGCTTGGTCACAGGGAGTGGCACTATTAGGGGGGTGTGGCTTTGTTGGTGTAGGTGTGGCCTTGTTGGAGTGTGTCACTGGGGGCAGGCTTTGAGGTTTCAGATGCTCAAGCCGGGCTCAGTGTGGCAGTCTCTTCCTGCTGCCTGTGGATCCAGATGTAGAACTCTTAGCTCCTTCTCCAGCACCATGTCTGCCTGCATGCTGCCATGTTCCCCATCACGATGACAATGGACTAAACCTCTGGACTATAAGCTAGCCCCAATTAAATGCTTTCTTTATAAGAGTTACCATGGTCATGGTGTCTCTTCACAGCAATAGAAANCTTAATTAAGACATAGGCCAATGTGAAGAATTTACTCATTCATTTCCTGAGGTAACCTTGTCTCCATCTTGCAGGTGGAGAAATGGGCTCAGGGATGATGGGGGAGTGATTTGATTGATGGAAGAGATTCAGCCTGTCCGTCATAGACCTCCAGGGTCAACTGGTTCTGAGCATATGTTCTGTGCCAAGGACTGTGCTTGAACCCCCTGGTCAGATGGCAGGTGGTAGGGCTGAATTGTGTCCCCTCAAAACTGTTAGCTCCCTGACACCTCTGAATGTGAATGNCTGTGCAGACATCACCTTTACAAAGGAGATGGGCTGAGAAGGCCCTTCATGTGGCTCTAGTCCAACTGGACAAGTGTCTTTGTAAGAAGAAATTGGGATGCAGGCAGATGAGTGCATAAAGGAAAGACCACNGGAAGATGCAGTGTGCTGTGGGATGTCTTTCTGTACGCTGTGAATATGTGTGGCNCCCATTGGATAATAAATAAAGCTGTTTTGGCCTATGGCAAGAAAGCTTATAGCCAGGTGGGAAATCCAAGCAGAGATACAGAGGGAAGTAGGGNGCAAGTGGAAGAGATGCCAGCTGCCACTGAAGGAGCAACAAAATGCCAGCAGACGGGTAACGCCATGGCTACANNACAACATTTTGATTAATAGGAATGGNTTGAGTTAAGTTGAAAGAGCTAGCTGGCAAAAAGCTGAAGCTATAGGCCATACAGTTTGTAATTAATATAAGCTTCTGTGTGATTATTTTATAAGCAGCTGTGGGACCGTGGGTGGGAGAGATTTGTCCCGACTGCAGGGGTGGGCAGGACCCGAGATACTTCTGCTATACTTACCGAGATGCTAAGTACCAGAGGGCAGCAAGAGAGGTCTCACGAGAAGCCAGATTGCCAACACCTTGATGTTGATATTAACCATGACATGAGGAGCTTCTGTTGCTTAATCCCTAGTATGTTATAGGCTTAGAAACTTGGCATATTAGGCCAGCCCATCTCTTAAGGTCTAGTATCTCCCTGGGCACTGGGCCTTTGATTATTGCCTGAAATGACCTGGCCTAAGTGGTTTGTTGGCTGACACTGGCTCCAAGGCCCCACCCACNGGGAAGGAAGAAGATGGAATCCCTCTCTCTGCAGCATCTGTTCCCTTCCCCACNAAGGCTCTGGTGAGGACATCCATCACCTGACACTGCTTTGCTGATGAGCCTGAGCTCCTCAGAGGGGACCAGAAACCTGTCCCGTAATGGCTGTATTCTCAGAGCTTCACCCTGTAGCAGCCGCACTTCTTGCCCCTCTGCTGGCAATATGACTTTTCCATAGGACTTGTAACCTTATATCATATATTCAGATGTTTCTCAGTTTACAGCGGGTTTCATCTTCATGCAACTGTTGGTTGAAAATGTCCTGAGTTGAAGGGAAATGTATGAAAAGCCCCCAGCCTTCAGAGAATCACAGCTTAAGCCATCCAGTCTACCGTTGAACAAGTGGCTTTCCTCATGATCTCAGGGATGACTTGGAACCGTGTGTGGCTCATGGCCCCTGGCTAGCATTGAGAGTGCTTCCNATNACANCTCACAAGCTGAAAAAATAATCAGAATTCACAGGTCCAAGTCCACTTCTGTCAAATGCACATCGCTTTTGTGCCATTGCGTCTTAGAGACTACCTGCCATTTTTATTTTTCTTTAAAAATCTTTTATTGAGTCTTGGACAATTTTGAACATGTATACATTGATCACATCTACTTCCCAAACTCCCTCTTGTTCCTCTCGGAAAACTCTTAGCCACCTCACAACATGCCTGCTTCCCACTATCTTTACCCACCATTTTTTTTTTGGAACCCATTGAGTCCAACTAGTGCTGCCTGATGGAATGTTGATTGNTCTTGCTGGCTTGATCTTGTACAGTCTGTCTCGTGCAGGTAATCCTAGCTGGAGTGAGGTCATAGATGCAATAGCTATATCGCGTCCAGAAGACAGCATTTCATTATACTCCTCCTTATTCTCTGGCTCTTACATTCTTTCTATCATCTCTTCTGTCGTGTTGCTGAATCTTGTCTTGAGTGAGGGTACAGTGTGGCTATAGATGTCCCGTTTACAGTTGAGCATGTAATAATTACTTATTCTCAGTGATTTAGCCAACTCTGACTTTGCATTTAACAGATGCCCCCTGTAGAAGATGCTTCTCTGGCCAAGGTTGAGAGCAAAATTCATCTCTCTAAGGACATACACATAAATATTACAAGGCAGTTTGATACCATGTACACTCAGTAAAACAACAGTAGTGGGTTCCCCCTCAGGGTCTGTGACCTCCCAAGCCATGGGCTTTTAACGAGGTTTACAGTAGAAGGCATGAATTCCTTCCTCTGTAGCAGATCAAAGCAGAAAGTAGTTGGTTCCTCCCTTAGCTTTCATACCACTATTGCTCCAGGGGGCAGACATCTTGCCTGGCACGTTGGTCTTGTAGCCTTCAGGGTTCACCAGTGGTTGATACTATTGATGGCTTTTCTTCCTCAGATTGCCTGTCATTATTTATTTATGTATTTATTTAATTTATTTAATTAGTTAGTCTGTTTTCTTCCTGGTTGAATAAGTTACCTGTGGCCAGGTGACTTTATCCATGTTGTTTCTGCTGGAATTCCGGTGCCTGATTCAGAAGACCTGAGACCCAGCAGCCACACCCTGATTCTTTTTACTGGATCAATACTTGAAAAGTACAGCTGCTGACACCTCTACCACACCTGGGAGTTTGCTCTGTGGGTGGGAGTTCCTGTTGTGTGACTGGACTGTNTGTTCTGTTGAGAATCATGCCCTAGGACTTTCCTATGTCCCTGTAGCCCCAGGAGTCTTTGGACTGATAACATAAGGCATTTCTGTGAGAGCCATGACAGAGCTGGCCAGGAAGGCAGAGCAAAGGCTCGCTAGCCGGAAACTTGGTCTCATAGGTGGCAGAATATGGTCTTGCCTTTATGTCTTTTCTGAGCTCTATTAAAANTAGCAGTGTACTTAACCATCAACCTTAATTGCCTTCTGGTCCCAGGTGCGGGCAGCATTGTCCCCTGTCCCTTGTGAAGTGCCTAGCATAAAACAGGCAGAGTCTCAGGGTCCTGCAGGGCACACAGCATGTGTTATCATCCAGTGGATAACAATGGATATGTAGCCTTCCTCTCTGCTATGTCCTTTTGAATAGGCGGAAGAACCCACAAANCCTCAACAGAGTTAATGTCATCCCCCTGTGTGACTAGGGATTGGAAAGGAGTCATTTAAAGAGCAAGTCCCCAAGAAGAGGATCAGTCTATGGTCTTCACCTCCAGTCCTCAGGNAGCAGTGCTGGTAGGGGCCAGGGCTATTGTGCNACAAGTCTGGAGAGAGCCCTGATGCCTACTGGCAGCTACGTGTTCTTGGGCCACTGGCTTTCCTTCTGGGAGCTTCGTTCTTCCTCTGTCAGGAAAGAATGCAAATGTTTGCCCAGGAGCAACGTGTACAGGTAAAGCCATAGATGTGTTGCTGATGCTTGGCAATGTTTTGTATCCCCTTCCCTTCCTGGAGGGGACATTGTAATGCAGGACTTAGAGTCTTAGGACAGAGGAGAAAAATCTCAGGTACATAGTATGCCAGTTACTTTTAATTGTCAATTTGACACAATCTAGAGTCACCTAGGAAGAGGTATTAATGAGAAAATTATTGAGATCAAGTACTCGAGTACTTGGTCCATGATCATATCTTTGGGGATTGTTGTAATTGCTAACTGGGGTGGGNGGGTGTCTTAGTCACTGTTCTGTTGCTGTGAAGAGACACCACAGGCAAGGCAGTGGCTGCAGTTTTGTCTGTGTGCAGAAAGACCAATGTGCAGACAGACTCTGGGTTGAGGAAGGCATTTGGNGAGGGGCTTGGTGGAAGGGTTAATACAACCCAACAAAGGCTAAATGTGCTGAGATTTCCCAGGACTTTTGAGACAATGAGTGTCCTGCTCCAAGACAGGAAACAATGCAGCAGCTGGTGTAAAGTATTACATTCTCAAAGCTACTTCACAACC
Source organism: Neotoma lepida (assembly GCA_001675575.1). NCBI lineage: Eukaryota > Metazoa > Chordata > Mammalia > Rodentia > Cricetidae > Neotoma > Neotoma lepida. Next base: position 84,866 of record LZPO01055102.1, on the reverse strand, counting down.
TTCGGTGGTGGCCTGTCACCTGTCACCTCAGACTGGTTCAAGGATCTTTGAAGTATGACACCTGCCTTGCCAATTTTATCTGTTCTTTCTCCCTTCTACAGTTGTTCTAGGACAGTTGAGTGATGGGCAGGGGTCAGAAAGGAGTGAAATCAACCCTGAGCTTTGAAGTGTTTGTCATGCTGTAGATGAAAAAGGAGGAGGGTTGGCCATGTCCCCGGCGTCCCGAGAGCCACCTGCCGCCGCAGCTACTGTTCACATCTCTGCGTTTACTTTTTCCTATCCTGTTGGATTCCTGCAGACAGATGACNAAAGGACCAGTTACTCAAGCCCTATTCAGCCACTCAGTCAGCAAGTGATGTTCCAGGAACTCTTCCAGCTACTGGATTCAGAACGANGAGTGGTACTCACTGTGGCAACCAGAGCATACATTCTTGCTCTTGGCAAATTAACCATCCCCTTTGGACCCCAGATGCTCACTGCAGAATGATTCCTACATAGCGGGGAGACCACGTTCGTGGGTGGCAGAGCTGGATCCCGGTGATGAGAAGGTTTCTGTTTCCCTCTGCATACACACCCACTTCTTAGAAACAGCCTTCTTCTTCTTCAAAAGACGTGTGTGGTTCCTTTGCTGACCAGCAGATGGCGCCCAACACTCCCGTGGGAACCGAGGCCATGACTTTCTGTGGTTTGCTTTGCTTCCAGCCCCTTCTTCTCCTTCTCTGGAAGGGGCTTGTCTTTTCAGGTCCCAGGCAGAAAGTCATGCAAAACGCTTTGTGTTTGTCAGCAGATTCCTGGAAAATCGAACTGAATGATGTGTGCTCCCGAGCAAGGTTGGAGGGCTCTGCTGGCCTCTTTTCTTTCTCTTTGTCTCCTGTGAATGGCTCCTTGGTTGCCTACTGGCTTTGCACAGCGGACCCCGGTGGCTTTAGACCTTTCCCAATTGTTCCCTGGCTGCCTCCTCTCCAGGTTCTTTCTGGCTGAGGAGGAAAGACATTCAGAGAGCTGGCCTTTATCCCACACTCTCTATGTCCACTCTCTCCCTTAACCCCAGAGCCTGAAGGGCTCCTGGCCCTGCAGACAGAAATCTGCTCTTTGGCTGTGGCACCTCCTGCTGATTTCTCTGTTCTGATTTCCAAATAAGGAGAGCTTTGCCCAGCAGGGAGATGAGTCTTATCTTCAGACCTGGTTTTCCCCAGGGCCAGGTCTCTGAGAAAGCTCAGTGCTGTCTTGCCTTTTCTCTTCCTGACCNCAGATGGACTGACTACCCATGGTAATTTAACTTTGCTGGCTCTCTTCAGCTACCCAATTTGGCAGCTATTTTGTTGTGCAGGTGTCCTGTGATGGCCCCAATGGGACACTCCAGCCTATGGACTCAGTATTAGGTATCAGGACTATGGCTGGTACTTAAGGTCAGACTTTCCAAAAACAGGATAGCCATGGTATAATAACTTTATCTTTGAGATTTAGGAGATGGATCAGCCAGGAAAGACAAGGAACTATGTTTCAGCCCCAGAACTCATGTGATAAGAAGCAGGACAGGGTAGCTCTTGCTTCTAATACCAGCACTGGGGTGGCAGAAAGAGTCAGATCAATGGGGCTNGCTGGGTAACCAGTCTAGCCTACTTGGCAAGTCCCAGGCCAGTGAGCTACCCTGTCTTCCAAAAACAAGGGGGAATAGTGTTATGCCCAGATTGTGGGGAACCCCCAAAGTCCACCACNGAGACTGAATCCCATATGTAAAAGCAAAGAGCCTTTATTTTTGAGCTCAGAGCTTGGACTCTCTGTCCGACGCAGTGGTGAGAACAGAGAGAGCCCTGAGCCCAGGCAGGGTGAGGTTTTTATCACAACAGAGGTTGGGATGAGGGGATTTCCAGGGTTCAGGACTCTGATTGGCTGACATTTGTCTAGGGGTATAGGGAATGTTTGGAATGTCAAGTATTTCCCTTTAGATGCAGGCCTCCCTTGGTGGGGTCAGCTTATGGCTTTTCCTGGGTCCAGGTGTTGCCTGCNNGAAGCTGTGTCTGGGCTTCTAAGGCTGTCGTGGCAGCTGTGTGGTCAAGCTGTTTTGGGCCCACCCACATTCCCCCCTTCACAAGTACCAATGATAGGACTCAATCATGAATCCTATCTGCCCAGGAGTTTAAGGGTATTGGGACCTAAGAACCAATGACTAACCAATTTTTCTAGGGCAGCAACAACTGTATCTATTGCCATTCTCAAGGCCCTGTAGTTCTGATCTTTGAGTCAATTGACAACTCTGAACCTATTTTCCTGGTATGTCAATGAGCATTATAGTTGGCCAGCTTGTCTCTATGCCATGGAGTTTCCTTTCGACCCAGCATTTCAGCCTATTCTGGACAGGGAACATGGGATGATGTGTTCTCTTCTGGAACAGCTTTGAGCTAGCATTGGGGCATTGTTGTCANTGTTGTCAGTGCTCCAAAAGAGGCTNAAAGGCTAGTCAAAGGCTGGGCAATGGGGCATCTGTCAGAAGCATGTGGCTGTCTGACCCAGCTGTAGAGACAGGGAACAATCACATTGGCTGGGATGGTCCGCGTCATTGTTTAGCAAGTCCAGAGCTCATAGTTGTCCAGAGCAGTGTAGTCAGCAACTGAAGCTTTGGAGGTGTCTGCCAGCCAAGTGGAAACCTGTTGAGACATACTCAAACTAGGAATAGAAGTTAAAATTTGTGAACTTATTAGGAATTTTTAGGCCCACATTCTTAATTGGGAAGAGCAGGAGTCCCAAGACCAGGAGAGAGAAAAAATATCATCTTTAAGAATAGACAAGTGGGGAAAATTTAAGCTGTACTTATCTGGAGTCCTTCCTACCTCTGTGAAGTGGACCCAGGTTTTATGACTATTTTAATCCTCTGAGGTCTATATGAATTATCTCACAAAATGACATACATTAGTATTACCAATCTGTACTGAAATCCATATCATAGACAAAGCAGGTGATGGATATTTGTAAAACAGCAGAAGTAGACCCATACCTTTGAGTCCTAGCAAGAACTAGAGATTTATGTTAAAAGCATGTGCATTTTCCTTCTGTGCAGGGAGCCAGGTATAAATTGGACAGAGACTTTTTTTGGCCTGATGAGAAGTACTTTTAAGTTTATATATTTAGATGACAACCAAAATAAATCTAAAATGTTGAGCTAGTGACTGAACAGTAAGTAGTCATTGCTCTACCATCTTATCAGAACTCCATTAAATGTTAAGCTCTGAACTTTTATATCATAGAAGGGGAGAGCAATCTGAAACATTTCTCATAATCTCAATCATTTATTTATATCTTCACAACTTGCATTTATATCTTAAATCATTTTCTAAGATCCCCAAAGCTTATAATCCTTCATATCCTCAGACCTTTATGTATCCCANAACATTCTTAGACCCTCAAAACTTGCATGGACTTTCATATCCTCAGACCTTTTTAGACCCACATTTAAACCTTTATGACTTATTTAAATTTTCATGTCTTAGACCATTTTCTTAAAAATGAGCTAGCAAGCTGGCTATAGCCTTGCAAAAGGATCTGGTTGTCTGATGCTGCCACATTGACAAAGTTGTAGCTAACCTAGCCGTCAGTACTATCAGAGCCTTTTTTGATCAACATGAGCATTTTCTGATATCATTGATTATTCCTGAAAATAGGATAATTAATAATCTATCATATCACCCCATCATATCTTATTTAGCCCTATTCTGCATGTTTAATGTTTTTCTGCTGTCTAGATTGGTTNTCTTCTTTTGTCTATGATATGAAATATTCTGGGGCAAATCTCTTATTCCATACTTCTGATGTTCTTTCTAGGACAGAGTTCCAGAAGNGAACCGTAGGATTACAGAAGATGGTGTTAGGGCTTTGGGTCCCTCTTGCAAGCTGTGTTCCTGGAATTTCCCCTTCCATAGCACCAGTCCCAGCACAGTGTTCCCAGGTTGTGGCATAACATCCCCCCAAATCCCCCCTAAATCCCCCAAAGGACCTACTAGGTGAAAACAGTGGCTCTCTATTTTAATTTTCATTTGTATTTGTGATTGCCACTCAGGGCCACCGTTTTAGGATTGTCCCATGGTTGTTGGTTAAGTGAAGGCTTTTTCCATTTATGAAAAGATGTGCATTGGAGATCAAGTGTATGAATCCATCTATGTGAATATCATCGACATATTATTGCCTAAGCTGCAAACAGTTCTCCATTTAGCTTATCCTTTGCTTGGTGTGTGTGTG
>LZPO01055102.1:34827-70509 GCA_001675575.1 Neotoma lepida | reverse complement strand
GAGGGAGTCTCAATTGAGAAAATGCCTCCATAAGATTGGCCTGTACTGTATTTTCTTGATTGATGGTTGATAGGGGAGGGCCCAACCCATTGTGAGTGATGCCATCCTTGGACTGGTGGTCCTGGGTTCTGTAAGAAAGCAGGCTGAGCAAGCCATTGGGAGCAAGCCAGTAAGCAGCACCCCTCCATGGCCTCTGCATCAGCTCCTGCCTCCAGGTTCCTGCTCTGACTTCTCTGGATGATGGACTATATGATGAAATAACTTTTTCCTCCCCAGGTTGCTTTGGTCATGGTGTTTATTCCAGCAATAGAAACCCTGGGTAAGACAGCCTTTGACTACATCTGTCCACGGGGCCATTTCTCACCATTGAGCTTGGAGCCACACATTGTATTTTTACTGCTAAGCACAGTGATTCTATCTTAGTTCTTGTTCTGTCTCCTTGCTAAGTAGTCTCTAGAGAGTTCTGTGAAGGTTAACCTTCTAAGTCTCACACAAATTTGCTGTTACATCTCACTAGTGCATAGAGAGTATAATGTGAGAGGTAAACCCTGTGGATTGTGTACAACTTCCTTCACCTTAGAACCCTTTGATACAGAGCAGCTAAATGTCTTCGTAAGCCAACTGGATGTTTACATCTATGTTTCTACTCTGTTCTGGTCAGTTTTCATTTTTATTCCCCTCCCCCTCACTGCCTGAGGTGTTTATTTTTCAACTGATTCACAGGCAGTTGAATTATCAGTTTTATATTTTGGTTTTCTTTTGAAGAGATATTTTTAAAGTCCTCTCATGTTTGAGTATTATGCCAATAGTCTTCATTTTATTCCAATATTTGTATATTTAAGAAATATTTAAACCAACACACNTTGTCAAGTAAGCCAAGATTTTAAGTCTGTAGACTTGACTTCCATCTCTATACCATCCAGTCAGCTGCTTTTTTCTGTGTTTCTGGTTGAAAGTTCCTTGTTGCTATTGGGGTCTTTTCCCCCCTGGATGAGAAGTCCTTTTCCTTGCCTATATTGCAATGGGATTATACTCAACTCTGTTGATTATCTTGACTTTTAAATTCATTTTAATATCTTTTTGTTTGCATGGTTCCTATCCTTTCATTTGTTCACATCCTTATTCTCTTTCCATAACTCCATTTACTCATGCCAATTTATTGACTTAGGGATTATCACTAGAAATGAAAAACGAGAGCTTGGCATTGTGAGGGAGATGGAGTGGAAATGCTACGGAGAGTTGGAGGCGGTGGTGGTGGACAGCGATGATCAAAACACATTTTACACATGTATGAAACTTTCAAGGAATCAAAGTATTATTTTTAAAATGATTTATTCCTATACATAAACTTTAGGATTTTTCCAGTTGTCTCTGGGATTAAAGTGTCTCTGCCCAAGACACTCCACTGGATCTTACATTATTATTTTTTTGGGGGGTGGTGATGAAGCAGAATCCAGAAAGTTATATAAGGAAACAAATAGCAACAGTGTAGAAATGCAGAGTCATGCTCAACTATATGGCAGAGAAACAAATCCAATGGATGGAGACAAAAAAATGACAAAGGACAAGAGAAAAGATGACACCAACCCAAAGGAGAAAATGAGTAACTGCTGAGTCTGAAGAGCCAGTCATCAGCAATTGCCTGAGGTGGCATCGGGGATGCTTGGTGAGCTGTGAACCTATCAAGAAAACCTTATTAGAAGAAATTAGATCAGACAAATATCTGAATACATTCTGACATTCTGATGAACAGATCAAAGTCCAAGGACAGCAAAAGAGCCCTAAGATACTTAGTAGGGAAAATACAAAACAAAACAAAACAAAATCCCCAAGATACAATATGAGGGAGGTGATCAGGGTGGTTTTAGATTCTTTCTGTAACACTAATTTGGGACTGTTAATGGAATATTTAGACAACTGGGAGGAAAGAGCTCATGCATAAATTCTATACCCAGCCAAACTATCACTTATAATTTGAATAACTTGGGTAGGGTAAATCTTCCTGTCACAAAAGAAAACAAACCATATTTATTGTAGGAAACAAAACCATGCTATTAGACTTTTTAAATATCTTAGAAACTTAAAGTCTACAGGGCACAGACTTTTATGCTTGAATATTTTTTTATTGTGGTTTTCCTGCTCCCTCTGCTCCCAGGTTCCCACTGTGAGGATGAGAATTGGTCTCAATGTTCAAGCTATTAGCTGTTGAGAAAGATTTGGTTTTGGTTAAAGAGGAGCAGAGAAACACAAACAACAACAATGGGAATGAATGGATTTGTGGACAGGTAGATTGGAGATTCAAGCATATCTCTAAGTTTCAAAGACTCTAAGGTAAAGTCTGTTTAGAACAGAGCAAATCCCCAGTCATACAAATTCAACTAAGTCAGAAGGACCAGGGGTTCATTTTGAAACAAGGGTCACTACGGTGGGTGGCGTCACAGGGACACACATTTGTCTACTTCATGACTCAATGGTTCTTGTGACCTTGGTCACGGAGACTCAGTTCTTGATAGCATATTGAATCATGATAACAGTGTCCATCCTCGGTAGTTATTGCTTGTTCAATGAAATACTCAACATACCAACATACTGCACACTAAGTCATGCATCGGGCATGGCTGCTTGCTAAGGAAATCATTCCGCCAGTGCACAACAGTACTGTCTTATTTTAATGCTGTGTAAAACCAGTGGATGCTTCAAATCAAGCACTTGAGAAATTAAAACATTCTTTTAACATCTGGGCCCAAGTAATTAATTCTTGTATTCATAAGCATTGGTGATACATTATCAAGTAATGGAGGCCTCTTGGGAATTATAACTTTTTAATTAATGTACCTCCTGGGTACTGATTACCACTGAATTTATAGCTTAGTTTGCATATACTTGAGAGAGATGGAGTGATGTGCCTCCCTCAAGCTTCTACATGGCAGCCCTCAGACCATGCTAAGTCAGGCCTATTCTGAGCCCAGCCTGTCTTGTTCAGTACACTGAAGATTTTCCACAGCTTTTCAGTAATCTTGACCACGCCAGTGGGTTGCATAATCCTTTGTCTTAACTGCAGGCCTGTAGCAAATCTTTCTTCCCCTCTTTCTCCTCTACGGGCTCCATTTTCTGTCTCTTGTTAACACTGGTGGGATGGCAGCCAAGTGCCATCAGTGGGGCTTAGTGGAAAGGGCCTTTTGCTCCTCAAGTTTAATTCTTTTGTGTGTATGCATATATGTGCATATGAGTGTGTATATGTGTTTGAGTGTGGGATATGTGTGCTAATGGTATATGTGTGTATGAATATATGTGTATATTTGTAAGTATGGTATAGGTGTGTGTTTATGTGTATGTATGTATATGTGTATGATGTATGATGTTTGCATATGTGGGTGGGAATGTGTGTGTGTGAGTATGATGTTTGCATATGTGGGTGCGCATATATTTGTGTGAGTGTGATGTTTGCATATGTGGGTGGGAATATATGTGTGTGAGTGTGGTCTTGCATATGTGAGTGTGCTTGTCTCTACTCATGAGTACAGAGGCCACAGGAGGATGCCAGGTCCTGTTCTATCACTTTGCATCTTATTCCCCTGAGACAGGGTCACTCACTGGACCTGGAGTCAGGCGGTGAGCAAGCCCATCAATCTTCCTGTCTCCACCCCTCCCAATCATGGAATTACAGGCACGCAAGAGGCCATACCTGGCTTTTTGCAAGCGTACTAGAATTCGAACCTAGACCCTAATGCTTGTGCGCAGGTGCCTACACTGACTGAGCCATCTCCCTAGCCCCTGAGTTTAGCTCCTCNCTCTGTTATCCATTGACGGACTATGATTCTCCTTCCTGAGCCTCAGTTTCCTCTTTGAGAGGAGAGGATTGCAGGCTGTTGCAGATTTCAAGGACTAGAAGGAGCAGACATGGAGGAGAGTCCTCTGTTGCTGATGGCTTCCAAGGGTCTGCAGGGTTGGAGGCAATGAGATCATGTCTTGAATGGCAGGAGAAGAGATCAACTTTTCTCTCCTGACTTTTCTCTCTCGAACAGGCAGGGGACGCTGAGAGGGTGGTGTGTTAGTTACTTGTCTCCCTGCTGTCACAGAACAATGAACGAAAACAGCTTAATGAATAGGAGGGGTTCTAGAAGTTCCAGTATATGTAAGATCCNTTATGGCCAGGAAGGCATGGTGGCAGGAGTGTGAGGTCACACTGTGNCCACAGAAAGCAGAGGGCAGTGAACGCTGGCACTCAGCTAGTGTTCTCATTTTTCTTCACTCCCAGACTCTAGCCCTTGGAATTGTGGGTCTTCACCTTCAGAGTGGGTCTTCTCCCCTCAGTAACCTGATTTAGAAGGACCCCTTCCCCCCTCAACAGACAAACCCAGATCTTGTTTCATAGACGATTCTAGAACCTGTCAGGTCAGTAGGAAAGGTGCCAGCTGGGAGGGCAGTATGGTTATGTCACCTCTTTCTGTCTTTAAAGGCTAAGAAGCTGGACCAGCTTCAGTTCTGCTGGCCTGGACGACCCTGGGAAGTAGCATATCCATCGGGTTGTTCTCATTTTCCAAGACTGAGTGCCAAGGCTGTGCCTCTGAGTCCCGCCATCATGATCAGTGCGACTGTGTGATTGCAGGTGGTGCGGATCACCTCTCTGAGCCTCCTTTGCCCCTAGACTCAGTGCATTGCCCACAGCACCTCTCCTACCAAAGCCGTAGGGATCTGCGAAGACAGTGAGTGTGGATGTGATTTATCGGTTGCAAAGTGCTGGGCAGATGGTAGATATTAGAGCACATGATCTCAATTATCCCTCTCAGTCCTAAAGATTTGTGATTCTAGATGTACCCAGGCAGGAGGGCTGGCTCCTGCCCAAGCAGCTGCTGCTGCTGGATGGGGTTTCCTCACCGCTGCCCCCCTTCCCGCTTAGCCCTGCCCTCTGCTCTCTCTCTCACTCTCTCTGCTTTTCTATTTTGTGTGTGTGTATTTGTGTGTATGAGAGTATGGTGTATGTGTGTGGTTTACGAGCTCCGGTGTATGTGCCTGGATGCCAGAGGAGGGCACCAAATGCCCTCTGTCACTCTCTGCTTTATTCCTTTGAGGCAGCATCTCTCCCTGAACACAGAGCTGTGTTTTCCAACTAGGCTGGCAATTAGCCAGCCCCAACAATCTTCCTGTCTCCACCCTTCATTTCCTCCACAGTGTTGGAGTTATGAGTGCAAAGATATCATGCCTACCTTGGTATGTGGGGACTGTTACCCACACTCATGTCCTCATGGTCACACAGCAAGTGGTCATAACCATGATGTCCAGCTCTAGTCTCCAGCTCTTGATGGACAACTAAGGTACTGTCCCCTTCTGGGAGGAAGTCTCTTCTTGAAGAACCACACCACACCAACCATGGGGACATTGGTTTGTTTGACTGAACCAAGCTGAAGGCCTACCTTGGGCAGGGAGATTTAGGGGTGCAGAGTATAATCATCACACCCTCTGAAGCTTAAACCAAGCTTTATTGAGCCAAATTAAAAATTGGACTCCTTTTCTTTAATTCTACAAAGCTCCAACCAAGCTTAGGGGGCTTCTTGGATATACCATGAGCCTGTCGGGGGAGGCATAGAAGGCCATTCTAGTGACCAAAGTGTACATGAAGCTGGAGCAGATGGATATGATATGCTCCATGAAATATATATTTGAGGATAGAAACATGCTTGGAAATGTAGATTTGCTTTTCTCCAAAATGCTGAACATTTATGAATAGACCAATATACACAGGACTAGAGAGATACCTCTTCTCATTGGGCTGGAGTCGGGCTTGAATGGCATGGGCATGAGAAAGCTGCAGCTCCTTTCAGGTCTGACATACTGTCTCCTTTGTGTCCAAGCTGGTCTTATTTGCAAGATCGACTTCCAAAGTTGTGGTCCCTAGTGCAAAGTGAAAACCTAGATGCTATGGTTTAATGCGTTGCCCAATGTTCATGAGTTGGAGACATAACCCCTGATTTTATACTTTGTTGTATTGTAGGCAGGGCCTTTGAGATTAGTTAGAACTTGTGAGAGTTCTGAGGGTGGGGCCACCNAGGAGGTGCTGGTGGCTTTATAGGAAATGTGACTAATAGAGAGGCTAAGAGTGGTGGCACACACCTTTGATTCCAACCCCTGGGGGCGGGGCCGAGGCAAGCAGAGATGAAGCTGGCTCCATTTAACTCCTCACAGTTCCTCTGTCTTCTAGGCCGCCTCCCAAGCTCAGCACGGCTGTTTGCTTCTCCCCTGACTCGCCTAGTGGATGGGAGGCCCCTGTCCTGTGCTCTTAGGGCCTCCTTTTCTCCCTTCCATTATTGTGCCATTAGCTGTGATTTGTGGTTTGTGCGTTCATTTGTTCTCTGGGTCTATGTGATTGGGGCTGTCTACTCTGCATTGGGAACCTTGCCAAGTGCTGATGTTAAGGTTTGGATATAAAAAGGCCCATGTGAGGGATAGAGTGATGTGCTTGCTCCAAGTGCTCCAAGTGCTGCTCCGGTAGGGGACATAAGTTCAATCCCCAATGGCACTCACATCAGGTGGCTCACAATGGCTTGTAACTCCGGGAGATCTGATACCCTNTTCTGGCCTTTGTGGGTACCTCAACACATTGGCTACACATATCCAGATATCCATCCACCCAAATTCAAATCCAAATACATCTTTTATAAAAGATTACATGTGCAGAAGAAGGTTTGGTTTCTAGCTGAGTGGTGATTGGAGCACGATGACACTCACTCCATCAACTGATTAGATCGTTGGTGAGCTGTCAGCAACAAGGACCATCAGGACATAAGGCCTAGTTGGAGGAAGCGGTCACCAGAAGTCACCTTTCTACACATGCCGAGTACTTCCCTGCAAACTCTTTTTGTTGTTATTATTGATTATTATTATTAAATTTTAAGATTAGCTTGCAAGTAGCAGACCCCTCCTCCCCCCATCTTTTCCCTGTTAAAAGAAGCAGATGTGCCTTTAAATGGTTGTATGTTGGCCCTGGCTCCTGTCTGTCTGTCTGTGTCAGGAGTGTGAAGAGCTTCTTTGCTCCAGGACTATTCCCACTGCTATGATGTGCTGCCTTGCCACAGGCCTGCAGTGGTGGGACAAAGAGACCAGGCATTCAAACCACAGAAATTGCGAGTCACAAAAAAACCTTTCTTCCTTTTAAGCGGATGTCTCGGGTATTTTGTCATAGTGATGGAAGGGCTGCCTAACCCAGCTGGCAAACACATTCTGAAAATCCATATAAAACCTGCTGTTTTGCAAGCTCATTAAAAATATAACCACAGCAACAATGAGGACAATGCCAACAACAAGAAGACGTTGCATGGGTAGGCGATGCTGTTCTCAGAAGCCACTGGTTAGTGAACATAATTCAGAATTCCAGGCGTGATAATGTTCTGTGAGTTGTTGATCAGGGAGGCCCACAGGCCCACAGGACAGTCTATCGGCAATGCCCTGGGTTGCCCGCTGGCACTGGATAAGAAGATCTCGTTGCTGAAGACCACACACGCTTGATTCAGGATGCAGACATCAAGCTGGAGCTGAGCTGGAAGCTTCTCCCTTTTGGTTGGCTGTCATAGTGTCAGAGGATGTTCCATAGGCTGCCGAGCCATCAAGGTCATCGATGTCAAAGTCATCAATGTCTCACTCATCTGTGAACCCTGTCAGCCACAATGCCACCCTGCCAGGTAGGCCCGCCAGGCAAGATGTGCCCACTGGTGCAATAGTGCCACAGGCATGCTCTTCCCTCCCCTCAAAGGTGATATTCACAACTGGTGTCTTTAATTCTAGAATCTAAGCCCTCTGTATGAGATCTCCAGGGCAGTGGATGTGGGTCTATTTTTCCCCAGGTCAGTTTGGACTTAGCTTGTTTGTATTGGAGGCTGGTTTTGTCTTTAAACTTCATGATGCGATTGGTATCTTATCTTCTCTCTTTTTTCCATTATTAACTATTTATTCTTGGGCTGTAATATGTTTGAAATTTAAGTACTATTCCTGACTATATTTGAAATATATAATATGTTACTTAGGAAGAACAGAGAAGAAAGAGTGGATATTTTATTTATGTTTTTAATTTAAATTATTTTTCTTTGAGAATTTCATATATGAGTACAATATTTATATCATTCCATCCTTACTTCTCTCATATCAGCAAAGGTCACACAGAGCATCAATTACCTGTGACTAGCCTCTGTCCCTCCATTCACTCTCCCTCTGTCACTTTTCCTCTATAATACAATAAAGAACAGGGACTATGGGGTCCCAGGCTCACTCATGATCAGCTACTTCCAGGTCTCATTTGTGTCTCCCTCTTAAGACCCCTGACTCATTTCCCTGCCTGACTGTTCTGCACTTCATGAGAAAGAGATCACCCTCTGGAAAGGAGGCCTCCACTGTGTGCACTCTGGGGAGGCACAGCCATTCTGTAGACTCATCATGACACACAGTGGAAAAGAAAAACCAGGTCATCTTGCTCGCTCAAGAACGCTGATCTGGATGTGAAATTCAGATGTCACAGAACCGTCTCAGTGTCTGCTCAAGGAGATGCCAATAAAGCTTAACTCAGCGTAAGTTTTCTGCAGCCCAAATGGCAGCATTCGCCAGATCACCAGCAATGTTTGGAGAGGGGAGAAGTACACTGGATAGGACAGTCAGGAGGACATTGGGTGCTTGCAGAGGTGGCCAGAGGGAGAGCACTGGGGAGCACACAGAAGCAAGGCAGAGGTGGAGGAACTGAAATGGTAGAGGTGAGTGGGTAGGGGGCTTTGCCCTTGGGAGTCAGAGGAGATAGATGTGAGCTCTTCTGGCACAGAGGAATGCCGTGATGAGGGGTCTAAATTAGGAAGATATTGAACACATTTGGAGATCAGCATTTCAGATTTAAAGCCACTTTACCTTGGGAGTCTGCTTTTTTAATATAGCCACGGATCACTTAGTGATAGGGACTCCTGTGAAACGAGTCATCCCATGATTTCTGTCACTGGGCAGGTATCACAGAGCACACTCACCAATGCAGACGGAACAGCACTTTCGTGGCTTGGCTTCTTAGCCTCTTAGCTTGCTAGGAGGCTGCCCACCGGGATGTTGTGGTGCTTAGCAATGGCTGAATAAAGTTTAGTTTTTGAAAACAAGCCTTGTTGGAGACAGAAAGCCTCTTTTAATCATAGCTCATGGGATAGCCGTTGTGTGGAGCAGAACTCGGTGCAGTGTGTGCTGAGCTGTGTCCTCTTTGACCCAGAGTAACAGACAAAGCACCAAGACCAGAGCTAAATAATTTGTTTTTCTTTTTAAAGACAATTTCATGTAGGCCAGATTAGCCTTGAACTCACTACGTAGCCAAGGATGACTTTGAACTTCTGCTTTTTCTTCCTTCACCTCCCAAGCAGTGGGATTACAGGTGTAATCCACCACACTCAGTTTTATGCATACCAACTGGGCAACATAGCCAGCCATAATGATCTCCTGGTTCTGGTTCTGTAGGCTACTAGTCAAAGGTTGGAGGGAGGGCGGGCTGCTCCTCCTGGTGCTGGTGTTCTATGATTCTCTCTCTTCTGGTGCTGTTAGTAATCTTCAGGCTCCTTGGCCTGTAGAGTTGTGGCCCCACCCATTTTCATGTTCACGAGGCTTCCCACTGTGTGTTTGTCTCAGTCTCTTCACATGTACCTTCTGTGATGCAAGCCATATTGGGTTGAGGCCCACTCCAAATTATTTAGCTCTAGTCTTGGTGCTTTGTCATAACTGTTAGTATGGGCCAAAGAGGATCTCAGAAGATGTGACCTTCCAGGAGCTCCCAAGTTGAGTCTTCCAGGACAAAGAAGCAAGGAGACTCCAAGGAGACGAGAGAGTGAAGGGAGTTCTAGGCATAGAGATGAAGCAGAGGCGTGAAGGTTTTCTTAGCCATCACTACCTAGAGACTGAGAAAGTGTGACCTGCTAGGGTCCCCTCATAGGCAAGAACAAGGGCTGCGGAGCACCCCAGGGTGTGACCCAAACCTGTGTACATCCTGACAGGAAACAAGATCGCTGAAAAGAAATGAGCCTCCAGGGTTGGCCAGGCATCAGCATCTCTAGAACCCAGATTTCCCAACACTCAACACAGTGGCCCCTGGCCTGATGACTCACCACATTGTTTCTGAGTAAGGCTAAACCCTAAGGAGGTTAGGGCATCAACATCAGGACAGGTCCTTTTGTCTATGCCCTGGTGCTTCCTTGGGTTCCCATCTATGACACTGAGGACTCACAGTTCCCCAGAATCCTGAGCTGCAGCTGGGATTCCACTGGAGTCGAAGGTCACGACACGGAGAAGAATCTTTCACTGTGGGTCTGGAAAACAGCATCCAAGGGAGCAGGCATTGGCAGTGCTCACACCCACAGCTCTACCCGAGGGCAGAGGAGAGAGAAAGGGGCACAGAGGGGTGGAAGGGTGTGGGTGGGTATCAGCAGGAGAGAGCTGGGTGGCATCCAGAGGAGGTGAGTGTGGTTAGAGAAGAGAGGACCAACAGAGACTCGGGTGAGGTGATGTTTGGAATACGAAGGTGTCCCTGGCCTGGAGACAACTGTCCAAATCTGGGAAACAGTGTCCCCTATTGCTGGCCAGGGGCCAGGTGTTTCTTAGGTCTTTTTTTGTGGGGATCTGACACTCCAGTTCCAGACAGGCCCTCCCCTGAGTTCTGGCCTGGCTGTTCACCACCCACATCCCACATCTCAGATTTCATTTTGGAAATCCCTCCTTATAAACCTACTGGCTGGATCTGGCCTAAAGTGAGAGCTTTCTTTGAAGTCTCATGTTTTATTTGACAATTTATGCAGATTTTTGAGTTCGCTTCCAGTTTTCCAAGTGTGTGCTAATGTAAAAATATTATTTGAAATGATTTAGCTTTGATGTGGGGGGACTGGGGTGGGGGGCCTGTTTATCCCTGGCTTGCTGTACTCAGCTTGCCCTCAATGCCAACATTTGTGAGGGAGAATGTCTTTGGCTGGCTGCTTCCTGGAGTTTTGGATTATTACTTCAGTTCTTGCCACTTGTGACCTGCATGAGCACCCTCCCAGAGAAAGCCCCTCCTTGCTATTGGACCCAAGCTTCTAGCTTCCCTTTTCTTGGTGGCCCCTAAGACTTGTTTTACAAGTCCTGACTGCCAGGGCAAAGCCAGACACCCCATGAAGCCCCTTTGACAGATGTCCCATTTTTGTTCCTGGATGGGGTGTGCACCTCTGTCTTCAGAGAGCCATGAACCTTCCTTCACCTTTGAACTCCCATCCTCTGGCTTAGATATATCTAAGGGGCCAAGGAGGATCCTCCATGTAAGACCCTCCCTCTCTCAGCCAAAAAACCAGTAAAGTAAGGAAACAGAAGGCCCTTTGTCCAGCCCTGGTGGCCATTTCTGCTTGTTGAGGGCCTTAAAATTGTTTTGAATAATTTTTATTGTAATTTCTAAAGAGTTGAGAAAATCTTAAAATGCTTAGTTTTAAAATTTTGTTCCAATCTAAAAAGTTAAGCATTTTCAATGGATATATTCATTGTACATGGCACCGTGTTATATAAGGACATTTTCACTCTAGCGCACACATAAATGTACCCCTCTTTCCCATTTCCTTTCCCATTAGACCCCTTTTTCTCTTAGACATCATCACTTCAGCTCTCACATCACAAGTACACACATCATTTCATGTATCTATATAAATTCTAGCAACCACAAGTGAGAGCAAACATATTTGTCCTCCTGAGACTGGCCTAATTTGTGTAATATGATCATTTCCAGTCGCATCCAGTTTCCTTCAGACGGTACAGCTTCATTCTTTGTGGCTGAAAAAATTCTGTTATGCATATCTACCATTCCCCTGTTGTTGGACACCAGCGTTGGTTCCTCTCTGCTATTGTGGATAATACTGCATTATCATTGATGTGCAAATATGTCTGTGCCATACTGACTCAGCACCCTTGGGTGAGTACCTATGAGTGGTGTCCAGCTAAGTGTCTTGTCTAGAGAGGCAGTTGTGGGGCATGGATTCAAACTCAGCCTTCATGTATTCACCATCCATTCCACTACTATAGTCCTATTTCCTCGTTTATGAAATGAGAATAGTCACTCAACCAGAGTCCTGGGTGACAGAGCACTTCACACAGTGACGTCACAGAACAAGTGTAGAAGAAAATTTGTCCGGTCCCGCCCGGCTCCCACGGCTGCTTAGACCCAAGTAAACACACAGAGGCTTATATCATTTTTAAACTATGGCCACGGCAGGCTTCTCGATAGCTAGCTCTTACATCTTAAATTAACCCATTTTATAAATCTATGTCGCCACGTGGCTTTACCTGTGTGCCGTTACATGCTGTTCTCTAGATGGCAGAATGGCGTCTGCCCAGCTCTGCTTTCTTTCTCTCTCCCCTAGTTCGAATGTCCCGCCTAACCTTATTCTGCCCCACCATTGGCCAAACAGCTTTATTTATCAACCGATCAGAGCAACATTTTTCAGAAAGACATTCCCATCAAACAAGTGCTCTGTGTATGTTCATTTTCCTCCATGCTGCCCAGCCACCTCAGCCTCTTTCTCTGCGACTAAACTAGCTGTTTCCAGAGATGCTTATCTGTTCCCTATCTGCAACATCTGCACAACAAGGCTGGAGCCTATGATGACTGTGCAGATTCACATCCCAGGCCTCCAGTGGTGACCACTAAGGCCAGCTTGAGGCTACCCTTTTGCAGAGCCTTCCTGTGAGTCCTCAGCCTGGCAGGACCAGGACCATATTGATAGAGATGTGTGTGGGAAGAGGATGAGCAGGCTCCTTGACATTACCAACTGGTGCCCGAGATGTGGAAATCCCCACGTTTGCCCAGACATCAAAGGGGACTAGCTCTCTCTCATACTGCATTTTTTCCCCATTCCACTTGCATGTGGCTGACTGGTACCATGAACTCTCTGGTTTGTTAGGAAATATTATTTTAAGGTGTGTTACTTTTGTTTATGCTGCATTTGTTTAACTTTGTGAAGCTGTGTTACTTTGCCTGTCTAAAACACCTGATGGTCTAATAAAGANCTGAATGGNCAATGGCAAGGCAGGAGAAAAGATAGGTGGGGTTGGCAGGCAGAGAGAATAAATAGAAGGGGAAATCTTGGAGAAGAAAGAAGTAGCCAGAGAAGGAGGAGGACTCCAGGGGCCAGCCACCCAGCTACACAGCAAGCCACGGAGTAAGAGTAAGATTTACAGAAGTAAGAGACTAGGAAAAGCCCAGAGGCAAAAGGTAGACGGGATAATTTAAGAAAAGCTGGCAAGAAACAAAACAAGCTAAGGTCAGACATTTACAAGTAATAATAAGCCTCCATGTATGATTTATTTGGGAGCTGGGTGGTGGGCTCCCAAAAAGATTAAAAACAAATACTAACACTAGTTATTTGTAACTGTCTCATAAAATGACAAACTTGCTTATTGTAATCTTGCATGATTCCCTATTCGATTTTTTATGTCTAAAACCCTGTTACAAGATCCCCGGAGCAGGAACTACATCTTGTTCTTTCCTTGCATGTCTTTTCTCAGTGTCTCGCACATTTCTGAGATTGTTGTGTTGGGTTTTGATAATTTTTTTTTGTCTTCATTTTAGCCTGTGAAAGCCACAGTAGCTTATGTCTGCAAATAGGTCAGAGCCGACCAGACTGGTCTTCCATTTCCTTTCATCTTATTCTCATGGTGGGATTTAGTTATTATGGTAACAGGAAAGGTCAAGTTCAGAGAGGTCTAGCCACTTATTGAAGGCTGCACAGCTCCTAAGTGGAAGCAGGGTAGGTGGGCCATGGGCCTGGACTATGGAAGGTTTACAATGAATGGTGTATTCATTTGAGTTCCACAGAATTGAATCTTGCTGCCTCAGCTTTGTCCTGGTCAAAGGACATAGCAAAGTGTCAGATTTGAGCTGTTTGCTTAAGAGGGTTGGGCCAATCTTTTCCCCTAGAGAGCAAGGTGCTCTAGGAAATCATTTCCTCGTGTTCTTTCTCCAAAATAAAGGTTTTGGACTAAATTTCCATTATTTTTTTCTTACATGATAGTTTAATCACATCTATCACTATGATCTTCCCATGTTTCATATTTTTAAAGACTCATACTGATGAAACAAATTAGAATAATTGTTCATAGTATGATAGTATGGTCCGTATGATAGTGTGGTCCGAGACTCTTTCTTCTGTCTGCTCTATTCCACTTTGCATCTGCCTCACATTTTGCCAACATCTATCAGAGAGAGAGAGAGAGAGAGAGAGAGAGAGAGAGAAGATTGGATTCCTCTGGTGAAACACCTGGACACACACCTGGATCCTCTTGTGGGCTGATTTGGGTTGTTGGGGCCTCTAGGGAAAGATATTGTTGAAGATTTTGTATTTGTAGGCACATACAATTTAGGAAGTCAGTAATTTCTGTTACTTTGTTCAGGCTTAAAATCTGATTTTTCCATCACCTCCATACACATTTTAAAAAAGAAAAAATAAGGGACCAACATGTGAGCTTTCTGCATGTTTGAGTGTGTAGATGGGGCTGTAACTACAGATGCTGTGACACTCACTTTTACCTTAGCAAGTTCTGGTGCCAGGGCCCACATGGGTTGAACGCAGGTTTTGACCCATGACTGTTGATTAGATTTCCTTCCACTGTGGTGCTTCAGGAAACTGAATGGAAGATGAAATAGACTTCAGACACAGTTTCTTCAGGCAAACTGTGATGGTTAATCTCAACTATCAAGCTGAAGAGACCTAGAATCGTCTGGGAGTTGGGCCTCTGAGCATGCCTATGGGGGATCTTGATTACGTTAACTGAGATAGGAGGACCTGCCTACTATGGGTGGCACCATTCCCTCTGCTTGGACCCTGAACTGTATAAAACGGAGAACATTAGTTGAGTGCCAACATTTCTCCCTCTCTGCTTCCTGAGTGCAGATTCAATGTGACCAGGTGCCTTAAGCCCTTTCTCTGTCACTTCCATGCCACAGTGGACTGTACCTGGAATCATGAGACCAAACAAACCTATTCTTTATTCACTTGCTTTTGTCAGGGTATTTTATTATGTGATAGGAAGCATCACTAAGATACAAGCTTAGCTTAAGAGATACTAATATGCCTGGAACATAACTTGCTTTACAGAAGGGGAGACCATGCAGGGTTGTGTTAAAAACACAAGTTTCCCCAGCAAGCACATGTTCAGATTAAAGTGTGAGCTGGGTGAGTGTTTTCTCATCTGAAAAGGTAGTAGTTTTGAGCCAATTCATGTTAGTTGTCTGGGTTGACCATAACAAAATCCCACTGATGAGGTGGCTTAAACAACAGTCATTTACTTTCTCACAGTTCTGAAGGACAGAAGTCTGTGGCCACAGAGCCAGCAGGGGTGGTTTTTCACTGAAGGCTTTTTCCTTCGTTTGCAGATGGCTGGCCTCTGTCTGCCTTGTCACATGATTGCTGCTCTTGACATCTTTTTCTGTGTCTCATCCCTTCTTTTTTCCAAGGACACCAGTCAAAGGGCTTAAGAATTACTCTGGAGGTCTCACTTTAACTTGGTTATTTTAAAACACAACCACATTCTAACATCTATCTGTAGGGTGAGGGTTTTAGCATGAAGGTTCGTGGGGACACAGTTTGGTTCATAAAAACTGACCAAATAGGGTTGTTGTAAGGACTAGTTACATGAAAGAAACCACACATAAACTTCCAAAAGAGCCTTCCTATTCTCCTAAACAACAACAAAAACAACAAAAGTCCCAGAGGATATTGTTAAATTTATATAAGACGTGAATACATTGCAAAATTTCAGTTGTGATGGTATAGATGACAAGCGTGAGAATTTTTCAACTCTCTTCTTCCTATGAAGAATATATTCCTGTTAATTACTCTAGGGGTCCATCTTTGCATGAAGTTTGGGTTGTGTCAAAATATCCTGGGAGGCTCTACAGGCGGCCTGTTAAACAGGGGCACAGCAATGGATGTTACCTTAAGAATATCATTTTCTCGGGGTGAGCTGGGTCCTCTTACGGAAGGCAGGAACTGCAAGTGGGAGACAAAGGCAGATGTCGTTATAAGGACATCNGGGAATTATGTATGTAGACATCATAGGAAAGTAGAAACAAAACAGTCCAGGGAACAATGGGACACCAACACAGGGGGAAAGGCCGCGAAAAGAGGGTGTGGAGGGGTNTGTGAGGAATATTTTTTCAAGTGTATTACATTCTAGGATAGGAATGACTTTATGTACCACAATGCCATAACAATGAGTATACACCAGTAAAAACAAAAGAGGCCTGGAAATCCACTCTTGGTAGTGAGCTATTAAAGGTGGTTTTCACCATATGGAGGTGATCTAGGTAGCACCAAGGGATCAGCACTGTTAGGGTCTGCATCCTGCAGACAAGAAAGCCACCTGTGTCTGTCAGTGGAGCCAAACACTTGATGCAACTTTCTTCCTCATTCTCTGTGTAGCTCCCAAACTGTGGTAAAATAAGGGCTCTACTGTCCTGTGGATTATGGGATAGATCAGTGTCATCATAGACTTTCCCCCCCAGCCACACTGCTCTGTCTTGAGAAAGAGGCTGGATGGGGACCTTGGAGCTGTTCCTCAGCCTGGACCCCATCAGGCCACATTCCCACTAATGGACTCACAGGTTCTCAGCTCTCATGGGGCTCTTATGAGACTCCTCAGAGGAGTCTCCGGGAGAAGTGATATAGCTCANGTAGTCTCAAGTTTCTCTAACTTGATTCTCCCAAGCCTCTAGGATATTTATGTCTTATTGGATAAAGGACACAATTATTGGATAAAGGACACTGACTTGAAAGTGGACAAGACTGAAGGTTTTGTGTGAAATGAAAATTCTTCTTCCTAGGGCTGTGGGGATTGGCTACTCAGAGACAACATGCTTGGGGGGAAGCCAAGGGGATTCACACAATCATGGTCAACATATTATTAATTATCCTCATGAAAACCTTAACGGCCAAGNGGTGTTGCTTGTGTTTCAGGGAAGAAGATGGGCTCAGATAGATCAACAATTCACCAAAAGGCCTGGCTCTGGTGTGTTGCTGAGCTGGACCTCAAACAAGTAATGTCTGTGTGACTACTGAAGGTGCTGTGGAAGGTCTCAGGAGGACATGGCTTCCGACTTCCCACCCATCAACCTTTCTGTTCTGTGCTTTGGTCCTTCTATCACAACTGGAGTCTGCTTAGATCCCAAGCACCCTTCCCAGGGTTGCTGTGCTGGGGAGTGAGTTCAGCTGGTGGTGACAGGCTTTCTCAGGGTGCCCGTGTGCTCAGCATTTCAGAATATTTTTTTTTTGTGTGTGTGAGCTTCAACGAGAGTCATAGTAAAATTACAATAACACCTTCTCTCAAAACATATGCTTTTGGGATGTCAGAATAATCACACTTCTCACACTTGTTATATTTTCGTGAGAAGAGTCTTATAAAAAATAAATATTAATCCATTTTCTATAAACAGCCCTCACATCTCTGGCTTCCTGTCATTGTACCTCTGCTGCCTTGGTTCAACACATTTACTTCTCTTCTGTTTTTATGACCAGTTTCCTTCCTGCTCTCCCTATCTCTAATCTATTTCTGTCCTGTCCATTTTCCCCTTGGCAGCTAGAATAATCTTCCTAGAACATAGGTCCTGCCATGCTGTCTTTCTATTTAAAACCCAATTCAGCTCTTCATTAACCTAAAGTACAATGCTAACCCTGTGTCACAGTCTACATGGTCTTTGTGCCGTCCTGTTGGGCCACCATTAGCCCTCACTTCATATCATTTGCATGTTCAGCCTCTTCAAGGGATGTGCTGTCTCCCAGACTTCATGGTTGCTGGTCCCCTAACTGTTCTCTTGACCTGCCCAATCCAATCCCTTGTTGGAATTTCCTCCCTATATGGATGATNTCAGCTGTCATTTCTGTTGATAAATAAACTAATGAATTCATTTGAAACAGGTTCTCCCTATNTAGCTCAGGTTGGCCTGGCACTTGCTATATATCCAAGCTGGCCTTGAATTCATGATCCTCCTACCTCTGCCTTCCGATGCTTGGATTAAAGGCATATTAAAGGCACCATGCTTGGCCTCTCTGGAAGTTTTTCTTATGCAGTAGCTATGGTTAGTTTCTCCTTCATGTAATTTTTTTTCATACCTTACAGTAACTAGTTTTCTTGTGGTTTTGACAGCACANATGACAAGGGTAACACATGGGAGACGGATTTATTTGGTTCACAGTTTGAGAGGGGAGGGCCATCATGTTAGGGAAGGCCTGACAGGGTTCTCAGTAGTGGGACTAGGCAGCCAGGATGCCTCGTGTCTAAGAGAACCAGAAAGCAAAGGAATAAGAGTGCAGCACTCATCTGTCTTTCTCCTTTCTCAATTTTATTCAGTCTAGTCCCCTAGCCTGAGGGATGGCGCCATCACACTCAGAGTCTTCCCTTAGTTAATCTTTTCTGTGAACTCTCTCAAAATTCTTTAAGAGTGTGTCTCCTAGGTGACTCCAAANCCAGCCAAGTTGATGGTGAAGATTGACAGTCATGTACCTGTAGATAGGATCTTNTCTCTTATCGGATCATAACTCTGNCTGTTTGAAGACAGAGATGACCTTCATCTTTATATGTGTTGGTGTCAGAGCTTATGTTCTGATAAACCACACAGTGACCATTGTCAATGTCACNGACTGTCTTTTGGTTATGTAAAGTGTAAGCCAACCTTATCCAGTGGCTCTTTCATGAGTAGATNGAAATATCCTATTTNAACACTGTGTAGTATGGTGATTACTGCCTACATGTAGGTGTTTACATTTTAATTTAGCTTTTAATTCATTAAAATTAAATAAAAAAGGGGTCTGAAGAGATGACTCCAAGATTAAGAGCACTGGTTGCTCTTCCAGAAGACCCAGGTTCAGTCCCCAGCACCCACATGATGGCTAACAACTATCTCTAACTCCAGTATGGGGGAGATCCAACACTGTTTTCTGTGTGCATGGAACAAACATACATACACAAAGGCAAAGCACACATATGCATAGAATAAAAATAAAATAAAACTTTAAATTAAGCGAAGTAGAAAATTCAGCTCCTTAGTTGTGCTGGCCCCATTTCAGTCAGTCAGCAGCATGTGTCATGGTGGCCGCCTGGTGCATAGTCGGACGTGGAACGAGAATGGAAGGTAGCAGAAAGCTACTGCTCTGTAGTAGCATTGTCCCTATTTATCTGATTAGCAAGTATTTTATCTATAAATGCTTCAAAGGCAGAGATCTTTTGCCTCTCCTTCTAAAAAAGAATTCTTTTAATTAGTGTGCAAGTGGCATANTGACCAGGTCCTCACAACACACCATCTCTAGGAGACAAGCACATGCAGGCTGTGCATTGTCACTTTACTGAGATCAGTACTGAGAAAAGAAAAGTTTACCAGGAGCAATTCTTGTACCTTGTGAAGTTGGGAAAACATCCTAGGACAGATGGCCATCAATAGCCAATTGTGGAACCACCTGAAGCTGACTGGTAGGAGCCATGCNTTACAAGATGAAAGGACAATGCCAAAGAAATGCTGATGCTTGAGGAGCGGTGATGAACAGGAAAGGGGCAGCCCCTGGGGTCTCTCTTCTANCCACCTGTTCCAATGGCACCTGANTTACTNATTACTTTTATGAGCTTTAACGATTAAGGGGAGGACCCCTCCTTACCTTGTTGATTGCATTTAGAAAAGACACAAAAGGCCTTTTGTACTTTGGTCTTTGGGTCAGGAGTCTGCAGGACCACCCTTTAGTTAGGCCTGATGGACTTCTAGAAGGACTCGTTAGGTTCAGAAGCTGATATACATGATCATAATTTATTACAAGGAAGGGGTACAGANCCATATTTTCCAAGGAAAAAAAGGGTGTGAGAAACTATGGAAAAGTAGGCAGCTGTCCCCTCCCAGAGGGGCTGCATAGATAGTTCCCCAGTGGCAATACGGACAATGCATATAAAGNGTGGCTGGCCACAGAGGTTTCCGTGAGTCTCGATGTCCATTCGGTGCCTATGTGCCTTGCTTTATCTTCTCAAAGCTTGATTTGNCTGATTGAATTGATACAACATGGACCAGGAACCAAGGGCTCAAACAAACAAATGCTTGTAGAATTTTCTAAGGACTCACTTCTCCCAGGAGTTGGCCACTGGTCAGTCCTGAATCCAGAGCTTTCNCAGGAATGTATAGGGTTTGAACAACTCAGGCCTGCTAACCGAAGTCCTGGCCCACTCTTCCTTTGTATATTATGATCAGCTTGTCAAGTTCCACAAAATATCCTTGTTGGAATTCATGTATGGAATACAGAAAAAATTAGGATGAAGTATTTTTCTTTATGATAATGATTTTTATAATTAATTTGCATTATTCTCCATTTGTANAGTGCTTTATATCCCATAAGATTTTTGCAAATGTTTTAATAAAGGCCTTATCCATCTTTTGTTTGATTATTCTTCCACGCATTTGTTGACTTTTGTACATGGGCATTTTGGCTGTCATCATCATATTTTCTAGTCCACAACGGAAGGTATAGGAGACTATTGTTTTTTCTGTGTTGGACTTGTAGCCTACAACCCTGTTGGTCTTCCTGTATAGCTTTGTTGTCTATAAGTTCTTTCTGGAGATTTCTTTAGAAAATATATCGGTTTCCTATGGCAAGGGTACGAAAATGCGGCATACTTGGTGACTTCAAATGACACAGATATCCTTTCTTACAGTTTCGGAGGTCATATNTAATTATTTTCACTAGGCTGCACAGCAAGGTTCTTATTTTTCTGGGGTCTCAGGAAGAATCTGTGTATTTGTCTTNTTTAGCTTCTAGAAACCACTAGAATTCCTGGCTCCTGATCNCTGCCTCACATCACCCCAGCCTCTTGTTCTTTTGGTTTCTTTATCCCATTCTGATAGCCCTTTTCTAAGCTCCCACGATCACAGTGGGTCAAGCCCATGATAACCTGGACTAATGACTCAAACTAGAAACCCTTGAGTTAAGGCAGCATGATTAATTGGCAAACTAATTATCATAGATTTTGGGAATTACAGTATGAATGTCTTGGGCGACTATTTTTCAATATATAGATAATCACATTGTTTATAAATAGGCTTTTTTCTCACTTTTAAATTTATATACTTTTTTTTCTTGCCTGGATTTTAGGATTATTGAAGACCCTAATACACATTTAATGGGCGCCAGCCCAGCAAAGCCTTTACTCTGGCTTCCTGGTGATATCTGTAATATTTCACCATCATAGTTCTGCTTTCTCTGGGTATTTTGCTGGTATTTAATCAACTTTACAAAGATGTGTCATTACTAGTTCACCATGCTGATTTGTGCTGTTTATGTTCTCTGAGTTGCTGAAGACTCTTCTAATTGCCCATTGCTGCCTAACAGCTTGTGGCTCAGCTGCTGTGGGTACCACCCCCTTACACGCTCAACTACTGAAGTTGGCCTGGCTAGCTAGCTAACTGGGTCTGGGGCCGCTCATGCCGCCTGGTTCCTCCACCAGCCCAGGATGGTTCAATGTGACCTCATCTGAGTTTCTGCCTGGGAGCTGCTCTCACTGGTGTTGTCTCTTGGGGAGGATGGCTCCCATTTCCAATATTAAGGCAGTTGTGTTACAAGACAGAAAACCCTAACCAGCATCTCAGGTTAGCTTGTGTTATGTCTGCTGATGTCTCATGGGCCAAAGCAAGTCATAGGGCCATCCTGAGCTAATCTGGAAGAGATTGCAAAGGAGTCTGCATACATACAGGGAATCGTTAATATGAGGATGTGCTCTATACAGATTTTAGTTTTGGATTACTAAGTGGCCGCTCCTGTGTATGTGGTATCTGCTCTGTCATGCACTTTACCTTCACACCTCTTCACCATGCAGACCCTTGGCTGCTGAGAGTAGAAGGCACGCTGCAAAACACTTAGTTCTCAGTTTGACTTGGCTAGGGAGGAAACTCTAAGACCCCAATATCCTTTCTCAAACACTGCCACAAGCCTCCATCCCAAACACAGTGCCATTTAGCTTTAGTGTTGTCCATGACAACCCTTTGCTGGCAAGGGAGAGATCTGCAGACCCTTCTGGCATGGTCCCCTCCAGCCTCCCAATCACCACTCTCCTTTCCACCAATAGACAGGTGCTTTCCCTCATATTATCTTTTCCAAATTGAAAGCACATAAAATCATCCTGTCATTCTCTCTGTGTCTCTGTCCTTCCCTCCCTTCCTCCCTCCCGCTTTGCCCTTTGTAATTTTTAGCATTCTTATTATAGGCTAAGGTTATAAAATGGGACGCTTATACATCCTTCATTCTCAAGTGTGGTTGAGTTTATGAGCTATTTAGGAAGCCCTGGGTACTTCAGTGATGAACAGAGCAGAGGACACTTACGAGCAACTGCGGAGTAGTTAAAATGATGGATGGAGAAATATGGGGTAGCATTCAGCCTCTGGTCAGGTCACTAAGGAGAAAGGGAAGAGTAATTAAAGTGGCTGGATAGTGTGTCTTACTGAGAAGCCTCTNCAGGCTCTGAGCAGTCAGCAGGGATGGGGGGAGCGGGAAGGGAAGAGGTGACCAAGAGATGGCTCATTAGCATGGAAATGAAAGAGGAGGTGAGACACTGAGTACCAACAGAAGGAGGGATCAGGTCAAGTGCAGCATGAGAAGGTCCCAGCTTTCGGGGAGTCATTTGCACTTCTTAGGCCCCAATTTCAGGGTAGAATAGGACTCACTCCTCTCTTCTGACTCTTCAGTTGCTGGTGATAATTTCTTTATCGTAACTCTGCTCATTGAGAATGGAAAATAAATACTTGGCATTAGCTTTTCCTTCTCCAAAGACCCTGGATGAGCAACAAAGACCTCGCCTTGTCTCTGTCCCAGTAGACTTTTCCTTCAAGCTGTTGGAGTCAGAAAGAGATGGGACTCTCTCACCATCAGAGATGGGTGTGGCCCCTGCTTGCTCCTGACCAACTCCTGCTACCTCTGGCTTCACCCTGTGGCCTATGAGCTGAGGTATGGCATAGGATAGAGGGGGATGGCTCTTTTCTATAGATGTACTAACTCGCTATTGACCTTATGTTAGTTATTGGCTTTGCCATCAAAATGGGCATCCTTGGTAGGCCACATGCCTTCTCTGTCAGAATTACCTGTGGTGTGCTGTTGACAGTTGACTCATAGGCTCTATGCTGCACTTTCTGATTCTATATTCTCTCTGGAACCTTGGAATCTGCATTTTTAAAGCTCCAGACACTATGCTTTTGAATACATTTGAGAGCGCTTCTACGGGGCACACTGTCTCCAATTTTCTTTCTCAGTCTGGTTCCTTCCACCCAGCACAGATTCTTTGGGTCATGTGGCAGTTCCACAGGGGACCATAGAGTCAATTCTTCTTTGGATTTTCCGTCCTGTCCCACTGACTCATCTACTAGAGTAGATGCCACATCTGTTTTCCCCACCTTGCTTGTGAGAGTCAAGCATCCGGCCTTCAACACCTCACTGTGTAGGTGCGTGGTAGGGAGGAGGCGGGGGGCATTTAGATCTATGGGTCAGGCTTCAGATCTATCTGGGGCCTTTCTAAGTGGTGTGAGTAGTGGGAATGGACCCATTTCCAGGACTGTATCTATGCTTCTGTGGTTTAGACCTGTACTTAGGATCTCCTTTGGTTTGTTAGCAAGTCCTCTGTCCCTCACAGAGCCTCACTACTATCTGAGGAGAAAGACAGCATTTATGATGAAATTATTCAGGCTTCTCCAGAAAGATATCCATGCATCCATCCAAACATCCATCCACTTATCTACTATGTATCTGTGTATCTATCTATGTATCTATCGATCCATCTATTTTTCTTTCCTTCTTTCCTTCTTTCTATCTCTATCTATCTATCTATCTATCTATCTATCTATCTATCCATCCATCCATCCATGTATCTATCTATCTACTAATCATCTATCCTATATTTATCTATTTATCATCTATCTTTAGAGAATGAGAGAAACAGAAACATCTCTATACCTACATATTATCTATCTATCTATCTATCTATCTATCTATCTATCTATCTATCTTATCATCTATCTATCTCTATCATTTATCTATCATCTACCATTATCCTATCTATCATCTATCCATCAATCATCTATCTATCTATCTATCTATCTATCTATCTATCTATCTATCTATCTATCATCTATTTATCTAACATCTATCTAGATATCTATCAATCATCTGTCTATTTATCATTTATCTATCATCTATCATTATCCTATCTATCATCTATCCATTGATCATTTATCAATCATCTATTTATCACCTATCAATCTATCTTCATCATCATCATCATCTAGAATGTGCTAAGCTCTGGGTTCCATCCCACGTACCACACGAACGAGGCATGGTAGTGCACACTTACATTCCTAACACTCAGGAGGTAGAGGCAGGAGGAGTAGAAGTTCAAAGCCATCTTCAGCTGTGAGACCCTGTTTCAATATCTGCCCCCCACTACAAAAATAAAAAACAAAATAAAAAACAACCAACCAAACAAAAGACTCAGGGCCTCCTGATGCTTGGATAGAAAAAAAAATAGAAATATATAGGAAAGACTTAAAAAAGAAAGTGAATAAGAGACCAGTCTGCTGNGTTAGCTCTGGGCAGAGTAGGACAGAAGAGCTGCTGACCGTGTGCATCTTGTCTTGGGGATACTTCTTGGCGGTATCTGGCAGCTGTTGATAATGGAGCCTGTGTTTCAGCCAGTTCTGGAGCCATCAGACTTTCCTCCCTGATGCCAGGAGTGCCGCTGAGGCATCCCAGGTGAGAAGCCGGCTGTTTGACAAGCTGTGACTCTGGGCTGCAGTATGGATTTAAATGTTCTCTGTGCGCTAAGAAATGAGCGCCNGTGTTTTCTGAGAGTGGAGTGTGGCAGCTGCGGATCCAATGAAGGCAGATGTTTGGAGTGTNTGCTGCATGAAATTGCACTCAGCAATTTGCCACCTCCTCTGATGAAAATCTTTATCTCTTGGTGGGAAGGTGAGAGCTGGAAGCGGCTTTGATGATTGCAGGCAGAAACCAGGTTTGTTCATCGCTGAAATCATCNCCCGAGCTCCAGGTCTAGATGAAGAATAATTCTGAGTTTCTGGAACCCTTACTTCTTTCAGCTTCCTGTAATAGAAGTGCACTGAGGGTGAACCAGTTTGAGGTTTTTAACAAAGATGTGAGNGTGTGGTTCGATGTCACAGCAGGTAGGGAATGTGTCCTGCTGCCCTTCTGAAACCCTAGGGGAGGATGTGAGAAGTGCCATTTTTTTCTGCTTTTTCATTCACTATTTTGTCTAATTCTCACAACTGTGAGATGGTAGGTGCGTATCCACGTTCCTGTTTTATAGTTGAGAGCACTGAGCAATGGAGGGGATAAGTAGCTTGCTCAAGGACCCACCTGTATGACATTCGCTTTTTAGCGGCTAAGGCTGTGCTCTGGTTTCATGAACCAGGTGCATAACTCAAGAAAACCACTTTATTTCAATGCTGCACGGTCAGCTCTTAGTCACAGGTCTAGCTGGCTGTGAGGTGATTGTGTGACGGTCTCTTATTTTCTGACTAGACCGAGTCTTTCCTGCCTGTGTCACCCCAAGGTTGTTGGATGGATGTATCACATGGTGAACGGCCTGGGCTCTCTGGCTTGTTTTAGCTCCCCACATAGTTGCTGAACAAAAATGTAAAAGCACACATCAAGAATGTAGTTCCACTGTGCAGGGAGAAGGCCTGTACCATCTTGNTGAGGAAGAGCCTTAGCTAAAGGTCATATAGGCTCAGAGGGAATGACCTTTTCAGGCATGATGTTCTCTCCCCACACTGTGGAAAATTTGAAAAGTCTAAATAAAAAATAACTTTGTCTATACTACTTTCAATAGCTCAAGGTTATTGGCAATGGTGGGCTGAAGATTTCTTGAACTGATATAAAGCTGATAGTGGATATTCCTTCTTTATCCAAGTTCAAAGATAGCAACAGCGTGTCCGCACCTCAACATGCCATGGTGCAGGTATTTACATCACAGTAATTGACACACACTGCAAGCAAGATACAATCAAGGGCTTATTAATTTATGTATATTAGCACATACTGGTTATTATCTTCTACCAAGTTTTAAGCACGATATGTCTAATTGTTTATTTAGTCTATAAATACAAGCATTTTCTTCGGATACTGAAAAGCCTTGAGGGAGCTTTGAGATGGCTCAGCAGGTGAAAGTGCTTGCCCAGAAGCCTGAGGACCTTGAATTAGATCTTCAGCACCATGCAAAAGCTGGGTATGATGATGTCCACCTGTAACCATAGCACCAGAGGTGGGTGGAGACAGGCAGATCCCTAGAGTTCTCTGCTCTAACTGAATCTGTGAACTTGAGGTTCAGTAAGAGACCTTGTCTCAAAAAATAAGGTGGAGAGTGATAAAGGAAGACAATGGATGCTGATCTATGACCTCTACATGCTCAAGTACATGTGATTCCCCACCCCCACCATACACCCGCCTGCATCACTTATAAATACCCACTTGTCATACAAATACAATTTCTAATTGAATAGATGTATCAAGTTATTTGATGACTTATATTATTGGGCATGTACCTTGCTTCAAATTAGTAAGGGTTATGTACCAGTGAGTATATTTATGTATATAGTATGGGGTCCTAGAAAGTCTCTCTGTGGGAGCTATTTTATAGGTTATACATCTGAGACTCAGAGAGGCTTTTTTTCCCCTTGGGTATATATGCATGAGAATCTCCAGCAAGCATTACTTTTGAAGATTTACTGTAGGTCACATGGAACACTAAATTTTGCATGCATTAATCCTGCATGCTAATCAAGACACTCCATCTGGAGTCCAGTGCTGCATCTGCTGCTATTGAGAGAACCATTTCTAGAGTCTAGATAACAGATGTGGAAGGGGAAGAAGAGGGAGCAGTCATGCTATTGTCTTGCTATACTGTAGGCATACCCTCTGAAAGGGAGGTTGGCTCCCTCCCTGNAGTCAGTGCAGGACACACTCAGACACCAAATTCTCAGCACAAAGGAGATTTATCACCCTGGAGGGAAAGGGAGGGTACTGCAAAGTCAGCATCAATGTTAACAGCAGCATCAGCATCAATGTTAGCATCATCATCAGCATCATCATCATCATCATCATCATCATCATCAGCAGCAGCAGCAGCAGCAGTAGCAGCAGCATCAGCAGCATCAGCATGAGCATGGGCATCAGCAGCATGAGCATCAGCATCATCATCAGAAGCAGCAGCATCAGCATCAGCATCAGCAGCATGAGCATCATCATCATCATCATCAGAAGCAGCAGCATCAGCATCAGCATCAGCAGCATCACCATGAGCAAGGGCATCAGCAGCATGAGCATCATCATCATCATCATCATCATCATCATCATCATCATCAGTAGCAGCAGCAGCAGCATCAGCAGCAAGCAAGAAAAGCAAGAGAGTGGGGTTTTTAAGGAGAAAAGAGTGAATCTGTGTTAGGGTGAGTTAGAAAATCTTGACTGAATATTTTAGCCAAATAATGAATTTTGATTGGTGTTTTGTCTCAGGAATGAGTCAGTGGCAAATAAGGGAATATACCTTGGGGACTAGCTTTAGGAATGTAATGTTTTCAGCAAGGGAGAGCAAAAAGGTAAAAGAGCAAAACTTGTTTGCAATGTTTGCCATGTTAGGGCCTGTTAGAGCCCCTTCACCCTGAGATATTTGACAACCATGATGTAGGTGGCTGTGGGACAATCCTCAGAGTCTAGAAGGGGAGCAACCCTGAGCCCAGGGCTCACCCAAAGCTGTGCAACGCTGACCAAGCATACAGGCTCTTGAAAAATTGGATCATGCTATGTATTTCTATGTCCCCATTGTTTGGCTCTAATAGGCTACCATCAACAAAGGAGCTCAGAAATAAAAGAANNTTCTCCCATTTCTGGAAGGTTCAGGGTCAAGGCAGATCCAAGGTGAGGGTCTACTTCTGCAAACCTCTGACTATAGCTGCTTTGTTTCCTGTGTCCTTTGAAATATTTAATGATGCAGATACTGGGTGATGTTTTTTCCAAACCATCGCTTTCTAGAATGGCTTCCCATGGTTGTGCATTATTTCATCAGGTTTGTATACAATAAACAATTGGAACATCTAACAAGATGTCCCACAAAGGGACCAGATGGAATTTCAGTGTATTTGAAGGTGAGAGAGCAAGCCAACCACTACACAAGCACTAGGAGGGACAGCGGCATGCGTCATTAGAGGGCGTGGCAGGGAGGTTTTATNTGGTTAGAGAGAAAGTCTCAAATGAACCAGAAGCTGAGCGCAGTAGTTACCACAAATTTCTGGAAATGGCTTGTGTAGAAGGGAGGATCACAAAGAGCCCAGAGGGAGTGTGGGCATTTCAAATTGATATCAAAGAGGAATCTGTAATGGAGATGAAGGACCAGTGAGAGAGGCGGGAAGATATTGGAAGGAGATATCAAAGGGAAGGGGATTTCCAGGAGAAAGCAGAGGGCAAGGTAAAAATTTTCAAGGAGAACAAGAACAATGCAACGCAACCCACCTGTGCTGGCTAATTGTTTGTCAACTTAGCGCAGGCAAGAGTCACCTGAGAGGAGGAAACCTCATGAAAATGCTTCCATAAGACGGGGCTGTAGGCAAGCCTGTAGGAGATTTTCTTAATTAGTGATTGAAGGGGGAGGGCCTAGCCCATTGTGGGTGATGCCACCCTGGGCTGGTGGTCCTGGGTTCTATAAGAAAGCAGGCTGAGCAAGCCATGGGGAGCAAACCAGTCAGCAGCACCCTCCATGGCCTTTGCATCAGCTCCTGCCTCCAGGNTCCTGCCNTGCTTGAGTTCCTGTCCTGACTTCCTTCAATGATGCACTATGATGTGGAAGTGTAAGCCAAATAAAGCCTTTCCTTCCCCACTTTCTTTGGTCATGGTGTTTAATCACAGCAATAGAAACCCTAACTTAGACAAGTTGGTACCAGGGAGCAGGGAATTGCTGTGACAGACCTGACCGTGTTGCTTTGGGGAGGATTGTGGAAGGACGTTTGGGGCTAGACAGCTATTGGGTGTTAAGAGCTCATTGAACCTTTCTGTTGGAACTTTGAAGATGAGAATGTTGATAGCAGTGCAGACAGCAGAGGCCTGCTTTGTGAGTTGCAGAGGGAAGCAAAGAATATACTGGACCATTTGTGTAAATAATTTGTCGTATCTGGTCATCTGGAGCTGAAGAATTGGCTATGATTAATAAGAGACAAGAACCACTAAAGTGAAATCTTTGCTTTCCAACAATTGACGCTGGTTAGTTGGAGCTGAGAAATTAGTTGTGGTTAAGAAGAGACCAGCATCATGGAGGTGAAGTCTTCTGGGAAGTGTTTGATCAGGGTCAGCACACAGATGTTGTGTTCCGGGTGCGGCCAAAGTTGTACCTCCTGTTGGCAGAGAAACCTGGTAGTGTAAGACTCACCCAGGTGGTACTGGTTGTGAAGGCATGAAGGGGTCATGGAGAGCAGCTGAGGCTCGGCACTGTGAGAGGCCAGGAGAGCCCATTGGTGAAGATGTAGCCTCAGTGGCAGTTGAAGGCCCAGGACTGAAGGGGTCATGCAGAGAAGTTGAGGCTTGGCACCATGAAGAGAGCCTATGAGAGGCCATTGGTGGAAGTGCAGCCCAGTTGCTGCAGAANGCCCCAGTGATTTGGAGAGGCCCCAATACCATAAGATGACCACCAAGAACAGCAACAGCACTGGCGTGAAGGCTTCCTGAGTTTAGAAGACAAGCTGTGTGTGCTGCAGAGGATGAAACTGGAGAAGTGATCATGNCCCTTGGAGGAGCCCAGAAAAATCGTGAGTGAATCCCAGACATTGGACATTGAGTTATTTACAGTGTTGGAGTTTGGTTTTGCTTTGTTTAGATTGTTCCTATGCCATGGCTCTTCCCTCTTGAAGTAAGAAAGTATTCGGCTTAGTTTTGATTTTATAGGAACCCACAGCTGAGAGACTTTGAATTTTAAGAGATCTTNGACTTTTATGGANAATTGGTAAAGATCATGGGATGTATGTTTTATATTTGTGGTGTTTGCTAATCTGAGATCTTGGGTATGAACCAAAAAAAGAAAGGTTATATTCTTAAAAATTGTTAANTTGGCAAGGGTTCAGTTGTGCTGGCTAATTTTACGTCAGTTTGACATAGGCTTAGAGTCATCTGAGAGGAGAGAACTCCAACTAAGAAATGTCTCTATAAGATCCAGCTGTAGGGCATTTTCTTAGTGAAGGGTGCAGGANAGCCCAGTCCACTGTGGGTGGTGCCATCTCTGGGCTGGTGGTCCTGGGTTCTATAAGAAAGCAGGCTGAGCAAGCCATGGGGAGCAAGCCAGTAAGCAGCACCCCTCCATAGCCTCTGCATCAGCTCCTGCCTCCAGGTTCCTGCCCTCTTTAAGTTCCTGTTCTGACTTCCTTCAGTGATGAACAGTGATAAGGAAGTGTTAGCCAAATAAACCCTTTCCTCCCCAAGTTGTTTTGGTCATGGGGTTTCATCACAGTGATAGTGACCCTAAGTAAGACACCACCCCTGAGTGCAGATGGCCCCACCTGAATTGTGGCCTCAAAGCAGACTCCTTGGAGAGTTTGGCTCAGAATCCACATCAATTGGAAGTGATCAGAGAGGTCACTGAGTTGGTAGGACTGTCGCTACTTCATGTGACACGAGTTAAGGAGGTGGGATGTGGTGACTCTACCAGAGCTTGGGGTTAAGTGTAGCTCTTCTTGTCTCTGGGAAGCTTCACCACAGCATGGCTGCTAGGAAGCCAAGCAAGCCTTTCGGTGTCCCTGGACATTTACTCAGGTGGGTTGTGGCCTGATTGTTTGTTTGCTTGTCAGTTTTTTTTTTTAAATTTGTTAAGAAATGGACAGGAAGGAGTTAAGTGCTTGGCTGCTAGCTCAATTTCTTTTAATAAGTACTATTTGTTGAATGTATTAAAATATT
The DNA here is from genome assembly GCA_001675575.1 of Neotoma lepida. NCBI lineage: Eukaryota > Metazoa > Chordata > Mammalia > Rodentia > Cricetidae > Neotoma > Neotoma lepida. Next base: position 39,541 of record LZPO01055102.1, on the reverse strand, counting down.
AAATTGGGGGCAAACTTGCCTTTTTTGAGACAGCAGAGAACAGATGTATTCAGAAGAGAGAAGTGGTAACAGAAGACTAAAGAACAAAGTGGCCGAGTGAGAGGTACAGGAGGATGANCCCTCGGAACCAGAAAAGAGAGCGGGGACAGAAGCAGATACCCATGAGCCTTAGCGACTGTGGCCTTTAAAGACCCGAGGAAATTACTTATAATCCCAGGGCTCTTGACAAAATATTTGAATAAGTTGTCTGCTGAGGCAGGAAAGCACAGGTGGGAAGGGATGAGGATGATGAGATGGCATCTGTTGGTGCCCTCCAGGGAGGGTCACCAAGCCATTACAGGGCCTCCCTGAGTTTGGGATCTTGGTGCTGCTGAGTGTTTTGAGATGTTTGTGGTAAGTAATACCTGTACACTGGAGGTGTTGGTGTTGGGCTGGGGTGCAGTAGCTCCTGTGAATGTCATGCCTGATTCTTTCCAAATCTCATTAGCTGCATATTAGGTCATCAGCCTACTGTACTCAAAGCAGGATCTGACCAGATGGACTTGTTGGCTTAACTCTATGTGGATGAGTTAAGCCTCAGAAAACACCCAAAGCACACCCGTGTGCAGAGAACTGTTGGATCAGTTCTGAGACAGGAGTTTTTGTAATCTGATTAAACCCAGAGCATTGGACCACTGATCATTCTTGGTTATTTGTGATTGACTTTGCAGTGGGTTAGTCGTACTGTCTGCTAATGATGGTGGATCCATTATTCTAATTATTAGAATCAGTTTAATCTATAGAGTGCAATGTTCTCCTGTTACTCTCTTTAGGTATGACAAAGCCCATACATGAGAAACTTAGGACTACTGAAATGACTTNAAGATGAGGAGGGCAAAGTTTTACTGGACCATATGAAAACTCCAGGGTGCCAGCAGGAGTCAGAGGGTGGGTGGGTGGGGGAACTGAGGCCATGATCTCTTGTTGTGGCTCCAGTGTGAAGGAACTGGCGAGTCAGGATAAATAGGCTTCAGAATGGCTAGTCTGAAGACTCTCAGTAGGTTCTGGGGCATATGGCATTGTCTGGCACATATCCTGGGATATTGGGGGCAAATGGATGGTGGCTGAGGCCATTGTGTCTAGGTTATGAGCCATTTTCCTCTTTGGAAGGAGCTCACTGGTGAGTTGTTGATGAGTTCTAGAAATTAGCTAACTCTGAAGAGGGGTCAGTGCTTACAAGGGCCTCAAGGCCTCAAGATGTCAAAGGATCAAAATACAGAAAATGAAAGACTTGGTTAATGCAGGCTTAGGGCAGGAAAGCTATACCAGGAAGTATTACAGAGGTCTGCATCAGATCCCAATATTTATATGCAAGTCATATTTGCTATCTTGCTTTAGGGGGCCTGGTTTGGCCAGACCAGGAAAGCCTCCCCTTGTAAAATGTCACAGATACTTGGTCACTCTTCAGGCCATATGGGACAGGTCAAAAGTCCAAACGCCTCCTCCAAGAAGAAGAGAGANACAGACCATGAGGTCCAAGGCTTCATGAGAAGTCATGGCATTTCTATTTGTTTGATCTATTCATTCTTTCCTTCAGATATGTGACATGTTAGCCCTGTCCCCCGATACTGGAGGTTCAGATGTGGTAAGATGTGCCGCTTGCCTTCAAGGGCTACTCAGCTGGCTAGTAGTAGACACAAGTAATCAGGCTTTCAATGATGGGAAAGCCAGGGAACCACAGGGTTGCTGAGGTTTGGAGANTTCTTTGCAATGTCAGTGAGTTAATCTTTTGGCCTAGCTTTAGATAGCTTTTCTCTGCATTATACACTTATTTCTACTGACTCCAAGTCCAATGTTGAATGGGATGAGAACTGGCTGATTGGCTATTAGACAGCAGGTCTGCCTCACAAGGCCTGGGTCCTGCTAGTTCATCTCTCCCCTGTTCTTCCCCACCTCCTCTCCCAGNCAGATCCAATATCTTTTTGTGTCTCCTTAGGAAAGAATAGGCTTCTAAGAAGTAACAACAAAACATGACAAAATAAAATTAATATAATAAGATAACCATTATATTGAAGTTGGACAAGTCAAACCAACAGAAAAATAAGAGCCCCAAGAGAAGCCACAAGAATCAAACCCCGGCAGATGAGAGTGGCATAGCTGGCCCTGCCCCTCACCAGCCACAGCACACTGGAGAACAGGCCCTGCATCTTGCCTGGGCAGCACACTAGAACTGACCTTATTGGCAGGNGCACAGGTGAGCAGGCCTGTGGGCAGGAGAGCAAGAATGTTGCCCCCACCCCTCCCAATGCTATGGGGTGGCAAGTGTAAGGGAAATATGCCCTCCCTTCCAACTCTTGCCACCTGTAACAGGCAGGAAAGCTGGCCTCAGGGAGATGAGAATGGAAGAGCTGGCCCTGCCCCTCACCAACTGCAGTATTTGGGAGAGCAGGNCTTGCACCTCAACTGGGCAAAACAGTAGAACTGGCCCTAGTGTTGTGAGTGCTGGTGAGCTGGAGCTGAGGGCCTGAGAGCAAGAGAACTGCCCCCTCATCTTTCTGCCTGCTGCATTGGGTGAACTAGCTGGGGCAGTGCCAGAGAGCTCACCTTGGTGGTGTCAATGAGGCATAGTTGATGGGCTGACCAACCCAGTTACTACCCAGGCCCAGAACCAGGGCTATGAGCTAGCCCAACCCAACGTCCACCTCATCTATGAAGTGCTGGAGCACNTGAAGGGGCCAGACCTAAAACTGCAGGATCTCCATGACATAAGGCAACAATAGAATATCCAAGAGGAGTCCCAGTGAGGGCCCAGCATCAATAATGTGTCAGAAGCTAGAGGCCTCAAACCGGACCAATGACTCCTTGCAGTGAACACTTACAAGTAAAGATGTATGGACTAAAGGGTAAACTGTGGCTCACTGGGCCACACGCCAAGTTTTTTTTTTTTTAGGTGTTTTTGTTGTTTTGTTTTATTTTGGGGGTTTTACTTTTAAATTTTGGCTTGGGGAGGGAGGTTGCAAGGGCAGGGGGCAGAAATGAGGGGACAAGGAGATGAGTGGGATTGGGGTGCATGATGGGAAATCTACAAAGAATCAATAAAAAGTTAAAGAATCCGAGACCTAGTTGTTCACAAGTTCAGGAGTCCCGTAAAAGTACTAAACTGGAAGCTATAGTATATATGCAGAAGAACTGATGCAGACCTGTGTAGGCCCTGTGTTTGCTGCTTCAGCATGTGAGTTCATACGACCTTTCCTCACTTATTTTAGAGGGCCTTGTTCCTGGTGTCCCCCGTCCCCTTTGTCTCCCCTACTTCTTCTGCCTCCTCTTCCACAGGGCCTGCTAGTCCATCTTCAAGATGCCTTTATGCAAGAACTGGATCAACCCTCGAGAGCTTGTCCCAATCATGGCTCTTCTCTACAGACATGTGCCAAAGCTTGTGGGCTCTACATGTGTCTGTTTCCTTGTGTCCCTAAAGACAGAAATTGAACACTCAGGAGGGAGGACACTAGTTGGAGCCCTGGGAGCAGTCATGGATGTCTCCTACTGGGTCTTCAGATAGAGTTTCCTTTCAGTCCAAGGTTCTACAGTGGGGCAAACCTACCATGCTCTGTTCATCATGTTTCATGACTTGAATGTGAAATTGTCCCCACAGTCTCATGTGTTTGGACACTTGGCCCACAGAGCATGGTGCTGTTCTGGGAGGTTGTGGAAGCCTTAGGAGGTAGAGCCTCATAGAAGGAAATAAGTCATTAGGGGTAGGCCTTGAATTATACCTCAGATATATAGAGTTGCTTTCCATCTACTCTGTTCCTGATCTGTGGTAAGAGAGATTGTAGGCTCCCATCACAGTTGATGGAGCCCTGACCTCCATGGCTTCCTGGCCATGATGGACTGTGAGTCAAAAAAAAAAAAATCCTTCCTTCCTTAAGCTGTGTCATCTCAGATGTGTGGGCTCAACATTGAGAAAAATAACTCCTACACCTTCCCAAACTATCCATTTTTTTTTGTTTTCCCTTTCCTTCTTGCCCCCCTGGCCATACCTATGATCTTGAAGCCCAAATGACAACTATTAGAAACTATTTGAAGAGGGCTGTAGTGATGACTCGGTAGGTAAGAATTTGTTGTGTAAGCATGAGGNCCTGAGTTCAAACCCAAGGACACACATGAGAAGCCATAGCTATCCGTGTCTACAATCCTTGCACTTTGGGAGGCAGAGACAGGAAGATTTTTTGGGTGCCGGGATATCTCCAGGGTCAGTNAGAAGCCTGTCTTGATGGTCTAAAGTAGAGGGGTAGAACAGGACAACTGATGTTCTCCTCTGGCCTACTGTATGCACATGTGCACACATGCACAAATGACACATAGGGAGGATAGGCTGTTCAAAGTTACTGCCAATCTATGCTCTTTCTACAGCCACTGTACCACCAGAGTCTCATGAGGAAAACCTGTGAGAATTATCCTCTCTCTCTCTCTCTCTCATTGTACAAACTAGAAGATTGTGTTCTTTGTGGCTTTCCCAAGATGACACAGCTAGGGAGGAGAGAACCACATTTTGCTGATGTCCAGCTCTAGAGCTGTTATAAATGATACATCACTGCATAGGACTTCTGCAGGGATGTCACGTGATTGTTCAGATGGCATTTATAGATGGAAAACAGAACAAATTTCAGGGATATCTGCACNGGGCAAAAAAAAAANNNTTNGGNNCNTTTNGGNNCNNNNANNNNGNAANNNC
>LZPO01055102.1:18171-34821 GCA_001675575.1 Neotoma lepida | reverse complement strand
GNNNNCNGGGGGNGCCATTTCCTCTTTTGCTTTTTAAAACCTGCCCTGCAATGAGGGGAACACTGAGCAACACAGTCTGAGTCTGCTGCACACTGGTGAGAGCAAGTGTGAGCAGGTCTGTTTCTTCTTCTGGCTCCTGTGGACCAGGGTGAGGGAACAAAAGTGCCAAGTTTGTCTCAAAAAAGTGGATGCTAGGTTAAGCACAGAAGTTACTTCCCAACTAGGCAACAACCCCAACAGTGAGGGGTAGAACCCCCTGAGATTTTTCTCTGGCCTCCATTCTTTCCAGTTCTACAGCCCTGGTGCTTTCATTCAGACAGGTTTCCGAAGCTTGCGTGGAGGCTGAGGGTAGCTGCCCAGAAGACGCTGAGTCTAGTACTTAACCCCAGAAGGAAAAGACAAACTGTTTTGGTGGCATTGGAGCTGAGTCCTGCATCTTGTCTTCATCCAGAGCTGTGACTGACGTCAGAGTAGAGGGGTGCATGTGGGTGTGGCAGGGTGGCTCCTGGGTAGCTTTTGGACAGTGGCTTCCAGNCTGCTGACACAGCAGAAGTGACCTCTGGCTGGGTGTTCCTGCTCAGGAAAACTACGCACAGATTTCTTTCTGCTTCTAGCTCTTCACAAGACCTTTTCATTTTCTGAGAATTATGGGGACAGCCCCTGGGGTCTTGTGTCAGAAGAGGAGGCCAGGCAAAGTTCTTTTTTATATTAATAAAGTTTGTTCTTTGACAATTTTATATACATATATAATATATTCTGGTTAACCATCCCCCAGCCCCTAATTCACCCTCCATGCCTGCCCACACCCTTCCTCCTCACAAATCTCTCCCATATTTATTATTTTTTGTTTTGTTTTGTGTCCCACGGAGCTTAACTAGGGCCATCTGTGTGACCCTGGGTTTGGAACTATCCAGTAGGGCCCCATTGCGCTCACTAGGTAGACAACCAGGCTCNATGCTTCTCTCTCTCCCAGAATCTGTTAGCTGCTAAAATGCGTCAGCAGTATGTGGTAGGGCCCTGGGAGCCTTCCTGGAGGTGATGAGGTGGGGGGATTCTCGATGGCTACACATCGTAGAAAGGACAGGAGATCGGTTCACAGAGGAGGAGGAAGTAAGGGAATTCTGTTTTGTAAGGGTATTCTGGGGAACCCTGGCAGAATTAAGGAAGTCTCATCTTCTGTGATAGGATTTTGAGTATTTTCCAGAAAATATAATGAGCATTACCAATAATCTTTGAAGGGTGAAGGAAGCAGGAAGTGACTACATCTTGGTTAATCGTAGACGTGGGAGTGGGGTACCAGGAATCCATTTGTCCTCAAGCTTCTGGAAGCTTCTAAGTGCTTTCCTTGCGTGCTGGCTCTCCCATAGCTTCTGGCATTAGCTACTCTTTTTTTCNGACATAGCAGTTAACCCTTTCCCCGCCAGTTAACAGTGTATTGTGTTCTCCCCACATGNGGCGGTTTTGTGGTTCTGATCCCTTCAGAACCCTGCATGACACAGGCCATGCACAGACTTCTGAAGTTAGCCATTCTCCTGATGGACTGATTTCCTCTTCTTGTGGGAGGAATAGCTCTCTGGATTCTCTTATCCTCTTGCCTTCAGAACAAGCAGCACAAGCCCATCTATCTTCCTTTAGGTGGTACTTAATCACACCCCCTTCCCCTACTTGTGGCCCTTCTTTATTCTTAATGTTAAGGCCTTAAAATTAGCAAAAATATGTTCTTTTGTTGACTCTTATTCCAAGGATGTTTGCCTTTCTCAAGTTCCAGTGGACACTTGGGTGTTAGTGGGCCCTCTCNCCAAGAGACCCCTGTGGTGGTATTTTATCTATGTCCCCCAATAAAATTTATCTGAGGATCAGAGGAACAAGGTCAGCCAGTAGCCTTGCAAAATTGGCACATGCCCTTAATCCTATCACTTAGCAAGCAGGGTCTGTCTAGATCCCTGTGAGTTCCAGGTCACACTAGGAACAGTCAAGNGTGGAGACACATGCCTTTAATCCCANCATCAACCATAGAATTCTGGAGGTCTATACAGACAGGCAGGAAATGACAGAGATGGGCAATAGGAGGAAGTGCTGTATCTAGGGTGAAAGAGCCAATGGGAGAACAGAACAGAAAGGGATACAGACATGGAGGTATAGGAAGTCAGACTCTCCTTTTTGGAAGCAGCGGCNGCGGTGTAAGGTGAGGCTGGTAGCTGTTCCTAATTCCTCTGATCTCTGTCAGACTTTCACCCCTATCTCTGCCTCTGTGTTTTATTTAACAAGACCATTTAGAAAATCTTACAGGCCCCATGGAGGCTGGGGGGTGGTGGAGGCAGAAGCAGGTGGGCCTTTGTGAACTTAAAGGAAGCTTAATCTACATAGTGAGACCACGTCTCAAAAATGAAAACAAAACCCTCAAAACAAGAGACCCTGTGCTTTCTACTCTGATTCCCAGTTTCTTATCATTANCTCGCTGATATAGGACTACAGGGTGCTAGGGATCTGTCCCTCTGGGCATGCCTGTCTAGGCTTCCAGTTTCAGGCCTTTGCTCCATGATTGCCTTTGAGTACCTGCACACACATTTAAACATACTGACTTTATGAAGCCACCTTGGATAGAGGGCTGCCCGGAAATAAATGAAGGCTTTACTGGTGGAAGTGAACTTTTAGAAATATTCTTCTGGGAAACAAAAATGCTCTCTTTAAGAAATGGATAGACCTGTACATCCACAGAACTGAGATGGAACAAAGAAAGATCAAATTCACATGCGTTTTCTCTGTCACTGTCTCTCTCTGTCTTCTCTCATCTCTGTGTATGTCTGTCTCTTTGTCTCTCTCTCTCTGTGTGTGTGTGTGTGTGTGTGTGTGTCCCTGTGTCCCTGCCCATCTGTCTGTCCATAGGCCAGAAGAGGATGTCAGATCCCCTGGAGCTAGAGTTAGGTGGTTGTGAGCTGCCAGATGTGGGTACTGGGGACCAAACTCAGGTCCTCTTCAAGAGCAACAGTGCTCTTGACTATAGACTCGTCTCTCCAGCCTCTCACATAGGCTCTTAAACCCCATCCCTGAGCATGCACAGTTAGAAATAGAAGGAGATCATGCTCTAGGAAGCATAGGAGATGAGAGCTAGACTCTCAGGACACACTCTTGAAGCAGATGGTTGCAGGGATGTCTTGCCATTCGGAAGTGGTGTGTGTGTCTGTGCCTCTGCATGTGTGTGAATGGAAAATCATATTCAAGTATCAAATATGGTCAGTATTTAAAATTCTATAACCAGACACAATCTCAGTGGTTGTATTACTTTTCACGTGGTTGTATATCACATTGGTATTAAAAGATTTAAGGTGTTCTCAGTCATTTCCCTGTAGGGTGTGACACAGAAGAAACTCTTGACACCTGCCAAATGAAGAGCTTGGTCAGCATACTTGGCATCTACTGTGGCTTCTAGCCTGCAATTCAGAAACTGAAGTGGTCTAGCACTCAGGTGCATGTGGGCATCTCTCTGTCCAGTAAATGGGAAGTTCTGAATAGAGACAGTTTTAGGACGAGCTATCGACTCTGGTTATGCTCTTATCATTGATCAACTTGCAAGTTCCAGACTTTGGGAGTGATGGAGAGAGAGTAGTTACAGAGTCGGATAAAGTAGAACCCCACCTCACCAGCTCTATGACTTAGGGTCTCACTTCTTGCAGATCCACTGTGAGGAATGGATGAGACAACATGGGATGAATCCTTCACAGAGCCAATTCTTNATAGGCACCATTTGGTTCTGTTGCTCATCAGTCCTTTACTGGGCCTGCTTCTCTGTCCCATAGCCTGTTGTTCACAATGGACCTTATTATCTCTGGATGCTCCATATGAATGTCAGCGAACAGGTCTATCATCAGGTCTATCTTCTTGTCTCCAGACCTGCCCCAGGGGTACTTTGGATCAGATTTACTCAAGCTGGAAGCCAAAGGCAGTTCTTGTATCCCACTCACCACTTTTNAATTCACATTTGACCAATCACCAGTTGTCTTAGTTAGGGATTCTGTTGCCAATGAGGAGACACAATGACCACAGCAAGTCTTACAAGGGAAAACATTTAATTGGGTCTGGCTTCCAGTTCAGAGGTTTAGTCCATTACCATCATGGNGGGACATGGCAGCATGCAGGCAGATGTGGTGCTGGAGAAGGAGCTGAGAATTCTATATCTGGATGGGCAGGCAGCAGAAGGAGTTGTGTCCCACACTGGGGTTAGCTTGAGCACAGGAGACCTCAAAGCCTGCCCCCGACCCCAGGTGACACACTTCCTCCAACAAGGCCACACCCCTTACTAGTGCCACTCACTATGGGGGCCATTTTTTTTTCAAACTACCACATGAGTTTCCACAAGTACAGTTTCTGCAATCTAGGTAAAGTCTTGAGCTGTCCAAACAAGTTCCATGGAGCCCTCCCTGTTGCTCTCAAATTCATGAAGAATTAGGAACAGAACTCGGTGATCATGCTCATCGGTTTCCTGTCACTGTCACACAGACAGACACCCACTTGCCCGCCTGCTCATCCATGAGTTACACTTGCATTTATACAGTCAGGTGTGGTGGTGTGGATCAGTCATCTCNGCACTAGTGGGGTGGGGGCGTAGAAGCAGGAGGATGGCTGTTTAAGGTCAGCCTGGCTTACATAGTGAGTTCTAGGTTAGCCTAGTTAGGTTAGAGAGTGAGATCCTGCCTCAAAAGGGGAGCAACGCAGTTCTCATAACCCGTGTGGTTCTTATGGTGTATTTTCTATTCGAACTTGAGTTTATTGGGAAAGCAACAAAGCCGGTTGTAACTTCAGTTCAGGCAGTGACCTGCACTTTGGATAACACCATTAGAAGATTCCCAGTCCACTCAGCAGTCATTGGATCCTTATGTTTCTGAATTTCTTGGAAGTCCCTCTGGGCTCCTCCTGTTCATGAATTATTCCAGGAAATACCTTCTCTTCATACAGCATAAGCCTTTAGTGTCATGCGGCTCTCACATCTCTGGCTATTGTGTTGTAGAAATTGTTAATGAGACATTTCGTAAAGTGTTTTCTTAGGGTTTTGTAACAGGAGAATTTGCTTTTATTTATCTTATTTACCAGAAGAAATTGTGTTACGCTGATCACTTCCATATGTATTTTTAAAGCTTCTTAGCTGGTTTAAAAATTTTATTCTTTAAGTTACAGGGCTATTGTATTCAAATGAAAGGAACAATCATAACAGTAATAATTGGGAGAGCAATAAGCTTTGGTTTCCATGCAAATGAGCATAATTGCAAAAGGACTAAGCTTTTGTAAGTGAATTTTGAAACTTTGGTGGAAAAACTTGGAAGATAAATATCCTAAAAGCTAAAGCAGATGCAATCTGTATATGTAAATGAGATCAATTAATTTTAGTAGGCAAATGAGAAAAATCAATAATTTTTTAAAATCTAGTAATTNGGTTAACCATTAGTTTCATTAGTCTTTATGTTCTAAACTTAATTATTCAAATATAGAAGCAGATTGAAGTGTAATTTACGGAGAGCCCATCCTTAAGTTAATTACATGCAAGCCTTCCCCAACAAATAGAGCTGACGATGAAGTTATAAATGCCCAGTGCAGAGCGTGGAATCCTTTGGTCATGGCTTGTTTGGGTTCAACTTGGGTGACAGTGTGGAGCAAGAGTCTCCTGGGTTAGACTAACAGAATTAGAACTTCTACTTTGACCCTCTCTCTCTGTCTCTGTCTTTGTGTCTCCTGTGTGTGTGTGTGTGTGTGTGTGTGTGTGTGTACACATAGGTTTGTGTGTGAGTGCAGGGCAGTCTTCACGCTTATACAGCAAGCACTACACATCACCTGAGCCACCTGCCTCCAGCTGCTTTGATGTTTTTGTGTGTGTGTGTGTGTGTACACATAGGTTTGTGTGTGAGTGCAGGGCAGTCTTCACGCTTATACAGCAAGCACTACACATCACCTGAGCCACCTGCCTCCAGCTGCTTTGATGTTTTCTAACTGGAGTTCTTAAACATTTCCTTCACTTTTGAAGAGCTTCAATTTTCTTATCTATTAAACTAGGGAATTTTATATATATTTACCTTGGGCAATTATGAGGATGGTAGTGAGGCGGTGTGTATTGGACTTCAGCCGAGTACCTGGCATACACAGAGAGGGCTGTACCTACCTCTCATCCCACTGTGCTGTCCTCTGCCTCGCCTTTCTGACTGGCTAGCACAAGGCTTTGGCTGCGGAAATGTTATATTTCTGGAATCGCCTGAGGGGGCGTGCATGGTCTGGCTCATCTTTTCCCGTGAGCTGGCAGTAATTTCATCCGATGGTGGCCCGTGGATCTCGTGCTGTATCAGTTCCATCAAAAAACCAAAAATGGGTTTTCGAGGCTCAGTCAGTGGGATTGCAGAAAAGGCCACAGCATCAGATGGAGCAGGGTAGAATTCACACAGCCTGTTTTGTTTTTATTGCCTCTCTGCAGCCATTGGCGATTGATTCCAACACCAGGCATTTCCTTCTCTCACTAAAGGACCTCACGATGGCAGAGTTGGTACTAACACCCATGGAATCCATACTCTCTGACTCTGTGAGAGGGATTATTGTNGACGTCATCTAGATGAGGGTNCAGAGGTTTAGAGAGTTTTTTGATTTGTTTGCTTTTCATCTTTTGAGACAAAGTCCCACCCTGTAGCCCAGGGTGACCTTGAGTTGTAGCAATCCTCCTGCCTCACCCTCTNAACTTGCTGGGATTACAGGTGTGAGATGCCATGCCTGGCTTTGGATAGTTTTTGTCGTCGACTGTCTCAGGTCATACATCTTGAAATAGATGGAAGTTGAATTTCATGTATGCTACATTCCAGGTTTGGGGGTTTGCTTTCCTGAATCAAGGCTGTCAAAGTGCGTGGCTGCTGCTGCATGTGTTTACAGGGCAGTTCCTTTGGATTTTTAGGAGAGTGAATTGATTGTCTGGAATTTCTTTTTGGGGACTGGAAGACTGGTCAGCAAACGGATGTCCACAAAGCTTCAGAGAGCAGAATGATTTGGACCCAAAGGAGGGAAAAAAATCTCACTGGAGGCAACAGTCAGGAAAATGACCCACCTTTCCCAAACACAATGAACCCAGGATAGCAGGNAACAATTTGGAAAAGTGGAAGCAGATTGGTGGGTTTCTACTAACTGATAGGAAGCAAGCATTCCCTTGTTTGTCAAGAGGAGAATGCGTAAGCAGCGGTTTTTCGTGGGATGGAATGCTATACTTTGGCAAAATGAATTAACCAAATCCTGGAGAATCAACAGCAGGAAATCTTAAAAAAATACGATGCTGACTAATGAAAACAGTTTATTTCAAGATGTGTCTCATCTAGTCCAGTGCTTGCAATGTAGCTGAGGCGGACCTTGAGTTTCTGATTCTCCTGCCTCCACCTCCTGGGTATTGGGATTACAAGTATGCACCACCACAAGTACCAGGGAAGAGGTGTAGGAGCAAGTACTCTACCAGTTCAGCTACATTCCCAGCTACACAAAAANAAATTTCTGAAGACTGTAAAAATGGTACTGTTAGTATAATGTCACCAGGTATATAAAANGTGACATCTGAGGTAAATACTATTAAGTTATGCTTTTTGTATGAAGACAAGCCATGATAAACTCAAAACTTAGTATGACATTTTTCTTGGGATGAGGGGAGAGGTACATAGGGGATTTGACAGAAAGTGAAATAATTTATCCATTGACATGAGTCCCGGGAGCAATGATTTATAATTCTAGTTATATTTCATATATACTTCTCATATACCTTCTTTGTACATGTTATTTTCATATTAAATAACAACTGACTTTTAGAAAGTTTTATTATCATCTGATTTAGCATCCTACATGGAAATTAACAACGAGCTTGTGTTGAAAGAACAGAAGTGGTGTGTGCATGCGTGCCTGTGTGTGTATGTGTGTGTATCTGTGCTTGCATGTGTGACATATAGCTCTTAGCTATGTGAAGCTTAAGTGACATAGCATTTGTGTTAATGCCCAGTATCTACTGTTACCTGGTAAGTGAGCCATCTGTATTATGATCAAAAGAACACGATGGGCTTCAGAACTAGAATGGCCACTTCTGGACAATCTAGAACTTTCTAGATGAACAATCTGGTGACAGGTGGAAAGTTTATTCTCTAACTCTTTTCCTGTAACAAAAGCCACTGTGAGCCAGTGTTGTTTGAATCTTACATGGTCTTATAATAAAAAACCCAGAGCCAGATATCAGGGTGAAAGCTGAAAGATCAGAGAAGCAGAGCAAGCCACAGCCAACCTCACCTTACCAGCTCCTCAGCAGATCCTGTTTCCATGAATCCTCAGACTGAAAGCGTCTGAGTCCTCACCAGAAAGGGTCTCAGCTGAACTGCTTTAGTTCCTGTTTCCTCATATATACATTTTCCTGTTTCCTTATATACCTTTCTCTGGGCTGCTATCACTTCCTGGGATTAAAGGCATGTGTGCTTCCCAGAACTGTGTGTGCTACCACTGCCTGGCTCTGTTTCCAGTGTGGCCTTGAANTTAGAGATCCGGATTCTCTGTTCCTGAGTGATAGGATTAAGGATGTGTGCTACCACTGTCGGGCCTCTNTGTCTAATCTGGTGGCTAGCTCTGTCCTCTGATCCTTAGGCAAGCTTTATTAGGGTACACAATATATCACCACAAGCCAGATGCAATCTAATATCAAAAACATTGTTGGATTTCCTTTGGGAGTTGCAGCTCACTAGGTCTTGGCTGGGAGTCCAGGTCTCTACATTTTNAAAGAACTTTCAGGTGCTTCTGATGCATCTACCCTACTTTATCTACCCAGTTCCAAATTATAAGTGAGAGGGATTTAGATTTAAAAAGAGTGAATCTGGGCAACTTGAAGACTGGCCAAGGACACCTGGCTATGAGAGGATGTCATGGGATCAAGACGATAGGACTGGGTCAGAGGGTAGACCAGATGTCCTAGGCAAACAGCTCCGAGTGATGTTTGAGATCATTATTTTATTTTCAGTTCCAAATGTCCTCTGAGCGTGCTGAGTGCAGTCACTAAGCACAGAGTAGGTGAAAGCATCTCTTCCATCAGCATTTGTGGAAGGAGCCAGCCCAGGATGTAAGGACAGGGTAGTAGGCTGCCAGGATGACTTGGGGATTTGTTTACCCTTGGCTGGAGAGGAATTTGAAAGCTACACTGGGAAATTGCCATGCAATCTCTTCTTCTAATTCAATTCTGCACTGATATCCAGTGTGTCAAATCACTGTTCAGATGAAATGACAACATGGCAATTGTGTCCGTGTCACAGTCTGTTATTTTCAGATGTGTGTGAAGATCTGTAATTGTGTTGACACCCATTAGGTGTCCCTCCCACGGCAACTCCATGAGCTGTTTGGACATGTTGTAATTACATTTCCTTCTCTCTCCCCCATCCTCCTATCCCCAGGGTGTACAGCATGTGTCCTGGCTCAGCCTCCACTGCCATGGTCGCATTCATGTACCATTCAACCAACCAGACGTGCGCCCTTTCCCAGCCGTTGTCCCCATCTGGCTGATCTAAAATGACAAAGGCTTTTGGGTGTCACACTCTGATTGGCTGAGAAAGCCATCATCTGTATCTACCTGGTTTCTGGTATATATTGTGTTAACAGCACCCATTCTGTCTGCGAGGGTGAGCTTGAACAGTTGGCTTGGTCTTGCTTGCTGGATTCATCAAGGTGGAATGGAAGCTGAGGAAGACTGCCATTTCCTTTGTGTCCAACACAAATGNAATGAAATCAGGGACTGATGAGATTGGGTCAGTGGGTAAAATGGTTTGATACCATGAGTACAATTCCCAGAACACACATTGGAAGGAGAGAATTATTGAAACTTGTCCTCTGACTTATACGTGTGTGTTCTGCCCCACCCCCACCTACAGCATGCACACACCCTCATCCCTGAAATAATAGAACAAAATTTTAAAAGATTGAGAATAAGGAAAAAGAGATGAAAGTCCATCTTGCCTTTCATTAAATGTAGTGTGCCACCCATTATACCTTTATCATGATTCTAAGCAATATTAAATATGACCTCATCCGTCATTTCTAGTGGACCATCATATTTTCTTTTTTTAATTTAAATTTTTTTTACTCATTTTACATACCTACCACAGATCCCCCTCTGATCCCGCCTCCTGCTCCCCCCAGCTTCCCCCTAACCCATCCCCCATCCCCTCCGTCAAAAGGGTAAGGCCTTCCATGGGGAGTAAGCAAAGCCTGGTACATTCAGTTGAGGCAGGTCCAAGCCCCTCCCCGCTGCATCAAGGTTGAGCAAGGCATCCCACCACAGGGAATGGGATCCAGAAAGCCAGCTCATGCACCAGGGATGGATCCCGATCCCACTGCCAGGGGCCCCTCAAACAGACCCAGCTATACAACTGTCTCCTTATTTTCTTTTTCAAAAGCAAACTTTTAAGTTTGGTGACGACTGCCAGTGAGGATGCTACGTTGAGTCAGGAACTGTTTGAATTTTAAAATGGTGTCTTTGTACAACTCTGTTTCATACAAGTGAATTTTTTTCTATAATGCCACAACTGATATGAAATTTGGACAAGTGCAATGTAACAGGGAATATTTTTAGAGTGGGAAAATATTTAATGTTATGAACGGTCCTGTGAATCCCGCCATTACTCCTGTCGGTTAGACTTTTCTCTTTGTGCACATCACTCTCTGGGTAGAATTTCCTCCTGTTGCAAGCCCTATGAGGCTGGGAGGTAGGGNTTCTTATGCCCAATTTTCAAAGGAGAACCATGAGGTTCAAGGTATTAAGCGACTTCCCTGAGGTCAACACTGGAAATGTGACTGGGGACGCAGAGCCCAGAGCTGGCTGTCTTGACATTCATTCTCTTTTCCTTTTTGTATATGTATAGTGATACGCATGTGTGTTTGCATGTTCAAGTGTGTGGAGGTAGGTGTGTGTGTGTGTGTGTGTGTGTGTGCGTGTGCATGTGTGGAGGCCTGAGGTTGACACTGCTGTCCTCCTGGGTCACTATGCACTTTACATACTGAGGCGGATTCCCTGGTGCTTCAGTTCAGCCAGCCAGCTTGCCCCTAGGACTCTGTTGACTGTGTTTGCCTCCACACCACCTGAGTTTTGACGTGGGTTCTGGGGATCAGAATTTTGGTTCCCACATTTGTGTGTGGCAAGTACTTTACTGGCTGTAACTTCATTCTTTTTTAAAAATTTTATTTTAATTGATTCTTTCTTTGAGAGCTTCATGTATATATACAATACAGTTTGATTATATTCATTCCCAACTCCTTCCCATAACTCATGTAGCTTGGTCTGTTATGGGAGGAGTTTTCCCGGTCTCAAAAAACCAAAACCAACAACCGAAAAAACCAAACTACATACTTAACAACATATAATGGCACAGGATATACATTAGTCAATGTTTCTATTACTATGAAGAGATACCATAACCATGGCAACTCTTACAAAGGAAAAATATTTATCTGGGTGGCTTACAGTTCAGCCCATTATCATCATAGTGGAACATGGCAGCATGCAGCAGACATGGTACTGGAGAAGGAGCTGAGAATTTTACATCTTGATATGCAGGCAACAGGAAATGAACTGAGACACTGGGTGTAGCTTGAGCATATACAAGACCTCAAAACCCACCCCCACAGTGACCCACTTCCTCCAACAAGGCCATACCACCTAATAGTGTCACTCTCTTTGGGGGCCATTTTCTTTCAAATCATCACAGGTTGTGAGCCCCTATGAGCCCTCCAATTCAGAATTTCTGACAAATTGAATCAAGGACATTATGGACAGACTGTGCCATGTAGAGGTGATTTTTGCTGAGGGATACCAAGCCAATGATGTGGAAACCCACTCGGAAGACTTCTAGAAAGGACAGCCAAGCCTGGCCAGGGGGCGTGAAGAACATAATGAACAACTTTCTCACAACCCTAGTTATTTCTTCTTACTTGCACAAGTACCAAATATTTCAGTAAAATGTTCATATTTTTGTTCTGTTTTGTCTAATTCTTTTTCTTTCTGATCATTGCCAAGTAATTGAGTTTGCAATGTTTATTTTGAAAAATGCTAAATAGGANGATAGTGAAAGTTGGACAGTNGTAAGCAGTTGATGGCGATGCTTCTTTTTAGTAAGTATGAAGAGATTTTTAGTAAGTACTTCACTTCTAAGCCAGTCTCCCTTCACCCTGGTGGCACCATCACTCTTATAACTGACTACATTCCTCTTTTTGCTTTGGCTGCTAGAGAGCTCAGAGCAGAGTTTGTCTCTGGCTCAGGGCTGTGGAGAGGTCAGTTATGGGGACACGTGTTTCTCTTGGCCTTCTTACTCGTTGTTTCCTCTGCTTANGATTTATTCATCTTCCTTGCTGCTGCATCTCGTATCTTCCAATAACTGTTCNTACTCTTTGTGGTACGGAACCAGTTGGAGATANNGTGACAGAAACAAATGGAGAGCCAAGCATCACTTCTTGCGCTTGTCACATAGTCTCTGAGGGAGGTGTTCTNTCTATTTTACTCATAAGAACACAGGTCTGAGGACGGGTGCCTTCCATGGTAGTACAGTGTGTCCCTGGGAGATATGCATCTCAACAGATGTGCTTCTCCCTGGGAAGTACACTGCAAGCCTGGAAGCCTACTATTTTTTTTTTTTTTTTTTTTTTTTTTTGCTACTGAAAGGTTAAAGGCTGGACGGTGGCCCTAGGGGGTGACACCCACAGTTACAGTCACCATCAAGCTTCCCTTCCCCATAAGGCCCATCCAGAGTTCATCTGCTATCACTTTCCCTTGAATGTAGGATTTGGGGCTCACACACATCCCCATCAACNGCCACAGTCTTCATTAGGCTGACATAGTGTGGCAGCATGTGTGCACAGGTTAGATTAGGGGGAGGTGGGTCTCACATCTTGCTGTCATGTCACATCTAGNTAGCTGGAGCAAGAGAGACTCNTCTTTGCCTCACTGTCCCTGAGCATGGGTTGCTCCAGGGCAGGGTCCATGTGTTGGCCCCAAGTCCAGGGCCCAGCAGAGAAGAAATGTCTGGGGAAAAGTAACCTCCAGTGGGTATGTCACCAAGCAAAGGCTGGTGCCTTTTGTGATGAAAGTGATAGTGGTGAAGNAGGTGACNGCGGTGATGATAATGGTCCTAACAACAGCAGCCACTGCNGNGGCAGTTTCTAGCTTCATTGTGTCCTTGGCNAGTGCCAGGTGCATGGTAAGAGTTTCATGGGTTTCTGTCATATCTCTGTCACATTAATCTGATGTTGGTGCTGCCTTGGCCTCTGTTTCAAACATAGAAACCCTACGTCACAGGGTCAGCTAACCACCCTGTGAGCATGTTGTTCACCCAGCTNGGAGGCANCNGAGTCAGAATTTAAATGCTAGCATGCTGGCTCCAGAATGAAGGATTTTAATTGCCCAGTCTTCACTGATTCTTAACCTGTATTGCCAGCTTGGGCTTAGGGACCTCAGATATTCATTAAACAGGGCTCATGCTGACCCCAGCCTGCCTACCTGAATATTGTGTAGATTGGATTCCCATCCCCAGAGATCGTCACTGCTTAGATTATATTGGAGGTTGATACTGGTTTGGTTTTAGGGCCCACAGCAAGCCATCTCATACCCCTGTCCTAAGCCATNTCTAGCCAGGCTGTTCCCACAGGGCTGTGCTTCCTCCATAGAAGGCAGAGATCCAGNGAGAANCTTTATCTTTTTACCAGCCAAGCCTCACTCCTGCCTTCAAAGGCCTACGTCAAGTATGCACCCGATCCGGACATCAGATCCGCTTCCAACTCATGCAAACCACATAACTCTGGGGCGGTTCAGTAGAATCCTGAGCTTAGATCAAGAAGTTTAATACCAAAAGAAAACATTCCCAAAGTTTTTGTAGTGAGAAAGTAAACCAGTGATGATATTGAATTCCNCAGCTTGCACATTGATTTCCATTTGGACAGCTCTTGATGGGACACGGTGCTTGAGTGCCCCAACCCACAAGTTTATGGTCAAAGAGGCCAGTGTCGTGCATAGACCAAGCAGACTGAAGAAGTCAGATTGGATCCAAGAAGTATCAGAGGGACTTTCTATGCCAAGTACTGGGCTGATTCATTTTGAGAGATTCCTGTGTTGTTCTTCATGCCTGTTCTATGTGTTCTGTTATTTCTAGTCTTAGATTTTCGATGTCAGATGAAGTTTATGGGGGGAAAAGTGTGTGTGTGTGTGTGTGTGTATGTGTGTGTGTGTATGTATGCACATGTAGGCCCTAGATTGGTGTTGGGTGTCTCCTTCAATCTGTCTTGATTCCTGCTTCATGTGTGGAGGTGAAGTTTCTCACTTAACCCCAAAACTCGCTACTTTGATTAGTTTACCTAGGCAGGTTGTTGGGGATCCAGTGTCTCTGACTCCCANGCTGGGATTATAGGCAGGCCATCCACAGTAAATTGCCAGATTTGGCAACCACATTGGGTCCACAGACAGATCGGATCAGGCAAAGACCCTCCCACTCCAACCACAGGGCATACCTCCTGGTGAGAAGGGCAAAAGAGAGAATTTTGGATGTTGGACCCCCATACAGCATTTGGGCTCTAGGGATTTGAACTTTGGTCCTCATACTTGCCTGGGAAGTGCTTTACCCACTGAACCATCTCTCTAGGAAAAGAATGTTTTATTGAGTCTACAAAGTGGCTGGGCCCCAAATCCCACATTTTGCTTCAAGTCCAGGGTTTGGAATAATGCTCTTAGGGTCAAATGCTCCCTGTGCATTGATGGTGGTANNNTGTGTGTGTGTGTGTGTGTGTGTGTGTGTGTGTGTGTGTGTGTGTGTGTGACTGTGTAAAGAGGGCCAGAGGTGCTCCGAGGGTTATTTCGCACCATGGTTCCCTTTTCTCATGGATCTTGCAAGATTCTAGTGTCTGGGCTCTTTTGCAGTTCATCATGGTCAGGGGCTTGAGCCTGGTCCAGGGCCCCATGAGCATAAGTGACCCATGCATTGGCAGTTGTGTTTCCTGGGAGGTCAGCTATGGGAAGCTTATCCAGGTGTACTGCTGGGATCCAGATTGGCTGTAGGTACAAGAACAAGGCAGGAAGGCAGAGAGAGATGGTGAGCTATGTGGCCCTAAAGGACAGGGCAAAAAGCTGGTCTTTATGTCTATGAAACTGAGCTGCTGAACTTCAGCCCAGATCTCTCCAGAAGGAAGAAGCCCATGGGAGATAGCCTGCCAGCAATACTCCCAGCACCTGGGAGTAGGGCTTGCCATCTTGGCAGGGGATCTGGGTGAAAAACCACAGCATCTACGACACATCCAATTTGCAGGTGTTTGCTCCTAAAACCCCTGCATATCTCATCCTTTCCCCCTCAGACCCTTGAAGAGAATTCCAGGCACACACAGGAGGTTGGAGCCATAAGATGGAAGGGACCAGGGTCCCCGAGTGACTGCCTTGAGCGTAAGTCAGTACAAAATTGAGAATGTTGATATGAACAACCAACCAACCTTTTCTGTTTAAGCTACAGAGATTTGAGGTGTAAGATAGGCAGAAAGGCAAAGGTGGCGGGGGAGCATGGGAGCAAATTGAAGCCTGTAGAATTTTAGAACATCATCAGTAAGCAGTATGTCAGGAGTCTGAAAAAAGGGAATGTGGCTTCCTCTTTCTGCCCCTGCTTTGTGCACTNACATAGCACAGTTAGGGTCACAGAGAGCCCTGTGTGGGCAGCAGCNAAAAGTACCCACTTTGTGTTGGATGTCCAGATTTGAAACCCAACCCTATCTGTCTATTGTCAGCTGTTGAATCTTGGCCAGTTAGNAAATTACTGTGACTCTGGCTGAGGGGACGTGGCCTCCTGAGCTGNGGCTCCACCTGGTTGACATGGGGACTATCCAGGCAGATCAAAGCCACCAAATCTTAGTTGTTAAAAATTGGGTTGAGAAACACCTNACTCAGGTCCTAGAGTCCTCTCTTGAACATACCAAACTCATTTGGTTAATGAAGGTTTAGTCAAAACTCTTGGTTACAGGTTCCAGCAAGCAGCAGGAAGATAGAATTTACTGAAGCAGCATCTCCCAAACACGTCATCCTTGTAGCACAAGACATTGATATGGGCAGGTACGAAATCAGGTGACACTCAGACCTGGGAGGTCTCTAAATACTCTGCTAACAANTGTCTTCATGGGGTTGGCAAAGGGACAGACAGTTGATGGCAGTAAGAGAGCCATGCCCTACTCTCTCTCTCCCTGCAAAGCTTGGGGAANATCATGGAAGAGGAGAGTGGGNAGGTTGTAAGACCTGGAAGATGCAGAGGACTGCTACCAAACAGAGGCTTCTAGAATGATAGAGCCATTACACCTATGAACTCAAGCAGTTGTGGTTGACTGCACAAGACCTATACACCATTCCAGTCCATCCCCCAGCACGGAGGGGGAAGGACACGAGAGAGGCCCCACCCCTAGCCGAGGCTCTATTGGCAATTGATGGCTGCTGGGGACAGGAGAGTTGATTTCCTTCAGTGTTGTGTGCCTAGGTAGGTTGACTATGATCCGAATGGTCTCACATCCATAGGAATATGGACAGCACTAGTTGGACTTATTGGTTATGAAAAAAAAAGACAGGGTCACATTGGGAACCGATCTAGGAGTTGGAGAGGATAGGGATGA
>LZPO01055102.1:0-13782 GCA_001675575.1 Neotoma lepida | reverse complement strand
AAGTGTCCTGGCCTAGTGGAGGTGGGTTCTTTCCACCAATGCTCTGACAGCCCTCTCAGCCACCTGCCAACCCAACTCCCAGTCTGCCCCGTGATCTGTGCCATGGTTCTGTCTGGGGAGATTTGGGTGTATCCCCCTCTTCACATTAATCTTCATTTTCATTTGCTGCTATGAAGATACATCTTGAACCATTCACTCAAGAGGCGGAGGCGGGGTNGGGGTGGGGTTCCTCCATGTCCCAGACAGCATGCTTCATGGACGGCTATTTATCCAATCAGGCTAGCTTGGATGCTACAAAATATACTCAAGAGGCAATGGCTTCGGGAGTTTTCCTTGCTTTGCACTACATGTCCTTCTCCATTTCCAAATATGTGCAGACAAACAGTAACCCATTTTNCTATTGTGCATTCCTGGCCAAGGTGATGGAAGTGTCCTCGTGGCTATGAGAGCTGAATGATTCTGTAACCCCATGGTCCTTCCCATTGCCATGGTCTTCAAACAGCACACCTGCAACACAGACCATGAACAATGGCCTCTTTATGTCCACCCCAGAAAGTCTACAGGCATTTTCTTGGTATCCGTGCCACCACATCTCAACTTTTGGGAAAGCCTGCTTAACTTTGGAACTTTGGCTTCTTTGGAGTTTCAAACCTTGGTTAAAAATCCTACTTTTATTGACGAGCCATCCACCAATTTCTCCTGGGCTTCTAACAGCTAGAAAGTTGGTTGAATAATAGACATTCCTCAAGCAATGGAGAGCTCTTACCCTTGAGGATACAGTAGGTGCCCTGATTTTACCNTCCAAGGAAACACTCCCATAGAGTCGGAAGGGGAGACTAACATTATTGAGCTCTTGCTGTTGGGTTCCTGTGTTCATGGCCTTTGCTACCTACTTTATTAGTATTATTTAATTTAATTTAATTTAATTTCCAGTAACTATTTCCTTATTTTATAGTGACAGGAATGCAGATCCAGAGAATCTAATGGAGGTTAATATGAGGCAAGAGGGTCCAGGCATCACTAATTTCAAAATTTGCTCACCATAAAGATCTGTTTCTTTCCCACTTTCCTGATTATGTATTTTGGCCAAGGAACCAGTACTTATTATATAAAATCAGACTTTCTTTGATGTTGCTTTAGAAAAATCGATTTAAAAGATTGATTGCAATAAATGAGACCAAACCACTAGGCTTACACTATCTGGTTTGTTAACCATTGTTTATTGGACACACTCTATAGTCAAGGTAATATAGACAAGAAATAAGAACTTACCACTTCCTCCAGTGCAGCCTCAGAGACAAGCATGGGCACTGTAGCTCCATAAAAGAACAAAGAAATGATAGAATAGTATGTGATTACAAAGGAGAAGAGTNGAATTCTGGCTTGNAAAAACAGAGATGGCCATAGGAGTGTTTTATTAAATTCTGAAGGTTGAGTGAAAGCTNTCTAAANAAAGAAATATGGTGAGAGATAGCTACAAGAAATGTGAAAAACTTGAGATTTTCCTGTAGGATTATATATGAAAGGGCCAAGCAGTAGTCACTGGTAGAAGACTACTGAGATGTTTCTCAATGTGGTGGGTACTGAGAGTTTTCCATCGTGTGAGGTCTGACCTGTAGCCTTGCCACAGGATTGACTCACTAAACGACCTCTCTCTATCNTGGAAGATTCACATGAAACACACTCAGAAGGGCAATGTACACTCCACACTGCCAGTATGATAGATGAGAGAGGCACAGCTCTTGTCCTGGATAAAATATTTTAGTTGTCCAAGAATCACCTTTGCTTTTGTGAGTGAGTTCTGTAGGAAAGGAAATCCTATCTGAACGTTCCTGTGTGACAATGTACTCGGGGCTTGATTAGATAGTTGTGTAGTCCAAAGGTTCTGTAGGACCATCATGGCTTCCCCATCCATGTTTGTCAGAGAGAGAGATTTTCAAGGAGACAGGATGGGTTGAGTCCTTGAACTCATTGTGTCCTGGTCGTTGTTGATGCAGGCACTGCTCATCTCTCTGCTTTTCTTTGTTTCCAGGAATGCCAATGCTCTGATCTTTCAATTTTTCATCACTAGACTACCCTTTGATTTGAAGCCTGTTTTGTTATTATCAACTCTCTGTTATTTAGCTTATTTCTATAATTTCTGAGTTGTTGGAAGCCCCCACAGGGATGCAGGGATAATGGCCATGCTGGAGGCTGGGTGGGTGACTTCACAAGAGACCACACNGGAAGAGCCCGTGGGCAACAGATGGCAGTTGATTACAGAGTCACTTGTTCTTCAAGACCCCACTCAGTTCCTTCTGGATTTAGAAAAAATATTAAGCTGCTAAACTATTATGTTCNTGCCTCTCCATCCCTCCATCAAAAATAAAACAAGACCATGGGTCAAGGAAAAGCTTTCTCCTTTGGTAAACAAAACAAGTCTTTATACTAATTATGGGCACTGCTTCATGCTGGTGGCTTTGGAGGCATTGGGACTTGGAAGCTGGATAGCTCCTTTATCTCACAGAACCTGCCTGTCACTGGAGTCACACAGCATTGGTAGGAGAATAGGTGTGATGTCATGGCCCAAAGAGTCTGACAGTTCCTTCTACTTATATTGGACTTTTGAGTCAGTTTTCACTGTTGTCAATCCTTAGTGTCCAAAGCTATGTTCAGCTTCAGTGTGTGGTGAAGATAAAGCTGGCATCCAGACCACTCAATGAGTCTTGGTATCTGGCAGAAGAGAAAATCAACTCTTCTGTGCTTTCTACACTTTGTACTTAATCATTGAAAGAGACAATAGTGTCCTGATCTTTAATATTGCCATCAACAACTAACATATCCAATCCTTTCAGATTCAGTTATCATATATGGCCCCCATGAAATTGTTATAATTTTAAATCTCACTTCATAGACTAACAATTGACATTAAATATATGGTCTGTTAGTTGGCATATAGCATGCTGGTTTTTGATTCCACATTCACAAGTTTTATCAGGATACAGTTCTTCATTGAAGTTTATTTTATTTTGTTTGTAAATTCTTTTATTTCTTAAAATATGTATANTTCCAATAAAACCAACTGATTTTTAAAGATTTATTCTTTTAAAAATTTATATATGTGATTTTTGTGTGGATATGTGCACATGGATGCAGGAATCTCTGGAGNCCGGAAGAGGGTACTGGATTCCCTGAGCTGGAGTTACAGGTGATTGTGAGATTCTCACTGTGGGTGCTGGGAACTGAACTTGAGTCCTCTGTGATAGTAGAAATCTCTCTTAATTTCTGAGCCATCTCTCTGGCCTGGCTTTTTTTTTATTCATTCTATCTGTCTGTCTGTCTGTCTATCTGTGAAACAGGGCCAATGAGTCTTCAGGCTTGCTTGTGACCCCCTGACCCTTTCTTCTTTCTGAATTTTGTCTTTTCGAACGGAAATGACTGACCTANGATTGTCTCACTGTTGTGTTTCAGAGACAGGTAACTCTTCTAGTATGACCAGCTCACAGATGGGGAGAAGTNCTGCCTGGCGATGAATCATCATACCTTGAGCTGCTAACATGCCTNATCTAGATGGGATTTTCAGGTTGATGGACCAAGTAAAGACTTTGTGGGATACCGGGATGGAGTGACTATCCTATAGATTCAAACAGGGCTTGAGTCTGAGGAGTCAGAAGGAGGGTGTGACAGATTGAATCATATTCTCTCCAAATTTGTATCTCTAAACTCCAGTACCTCAGAATACAACTATATTTATAGATAATGGTCATTTATACAAGTATTTAGCAAAATCCAGCCACATGAGTGGACTCTAATTTGTGCCTTTGTAANAAGAGGGGGCTGATGATATAGCTCAACTATAGACTGTTTGCCTAGCATGAGAAAGACCCTAGGNTCAAGTTCCTTTACTGCCAAAATAAATGAAGAGAGATTAGGGCTCAGATACATAGAACATGGAAGGACCAGGTGAGGGAANAGGGAGAGGTGAGTTATCTGCAAATCAAGAATAGATCTAGAAGGAACCCACCAATCATCAGACTGACCTTGGACTTCTGTCCCCAGAACTATAAAAAAAAAGTTTGTATTGTTTAAGCCACCTAGTTTATGATGTTTCTTTGGGGCAAGCCTATCAGCATCATACAGTTTCCATGGCCAATTTGGTAATTACATGGAGGAGAATTTAGCTATGTCACTTTATGGTTAGTAAAAGGTAGGACTTGGATACTTGATTGATTTTTTTTTATTGCAAAGTTGATATTATTTAGGCGCAACTTGAGTACATTTTTAGTTTTCTGGTGTGTGTATGTGTGTGTGTATGTGTGTGTGTGTCTGTGTGTGATGTCACTAATGAGCAAACTAAGAGCCCTGCCAGTGCTACACAATGTGTGCTTCTACTGAGCTGTACTCCCAGACTATACTCTTACATTTTAAAATGTAAAAATCAGATCATCTCAAGTTTACTTCCTTAATAGCCTAAGGAGTTTTGCTTCTGAAGATTATACATAAAATGTGTTTCCTTTTAGGAAGTGCATCTTCTTCAACTCATAATAAAAAAAATTACACTGTGCTCTTAAGTGTAGAGATTCTTGGAAATNAGAGTTGGCTTTAGATTGCAACAATGTTTCCTCCCACATCTTCATCTCCAGTGTAGGCTTCAGACTCCCTTAACTGNAGGTTTGCCTTGAGACACTGTCTGGAGCCAAAGCCTCTGAAGTTGGCTATCTTCCACGGAAAGGAGCCACGGGACACAGGAGCCTCCCCTTCAGCATCAGTCTTGACCTCTCTCCTGCCCCCATGAGCATTCTGAAGAATTTAGCCTGGCAAGGTTCTCTTTTCCAATCTTGAATTTTTTGTCTGGGTTCCAACACTTAAGCACAGATACGTACAAAAAGAAATTGTGAAGATTCCTTGTTGACATCTCATTTCCGAGCTGGAGTTACCATTGCAAAGAGAGGAAATATCAGCGAATGTGTGAAGAAAGATCTTGCCAGCGTTCAACATAGACTTGAAGATCGATTGAGTGGTGTTGGTACAGTAGTTCATGGGCCAACCTCAGGAATATGCTTTTCTGGAGNAAAAGGAAAATCTTGCTTTCTTTGTATTTTACTCTTTTAAATATAAATACTGTTCAAATCACAACCAAATGGGTATTGTGCTAGAAACCATCTTTCACTTACTCGATGGCTGGGCACCTGAACTTTAGGTCCCTTTAAGAAGCAAGAAAAGCAGTGTTATAGGCCAAAATAGCTGTATGTCAAGTGAGCATGTCTCCATGTTGCCTAGAAGGTCATTTCTCCCCCAGGCCCCCTCCCACAAACTAACAAAGCAAATGTAGCCAAAACCTTTGTAGATCTTGGTTACCTGGGCTGCAGGTAACTTACAGGTGTTCTGCGATACGTGTGCTTTTAGTTGATGGTGTGGTTGATGCACAGAGGGTGAGGAGGACGTTAGGAGCTTCGGTTTGTCATTTACTCATCGCACGTCCTTGGCTGTGTCATTCCAACTTGGAGCCCTAATGTGGAAATAATAAGTGCCTCAATTTTTTTTTGTGTGTGTACATTCAATGAGATAATGACTGTGAATCCAGTCCTTAAGCCATAACTGGGCCGTGCAGATGTTAGTCATTATTTTCAACGGCATCTGTGACCTAGTTTTGTCTGTGGTTTACTTTCGGAGAGAAGAGCTTTATATGCTCTTGGCTCATCTGGAGCAAGCCTAATCCACTGATTTAATACCCAAGATCATATTAGAGGCAAGTGCCCCGATGCCAAAATAGACCGACTCCAGGGCTGCTCCTACCCTCGAAGTTCTTACTTGCTAATTAATGATGAGTGGCATTTCCATCAGCATGCTAAAATTTAAAAGTCCGCTTAAATCAAAACCATACTCTGAGATGGAGCATCACCTCCAGGGCCTCCCCTGTGTTCAGCTTAGGGAAGCAAAATGCATCTTGGAACTTTTCCATATCCACCTCTTCATCATCTATACGGAAGTTGCTTTCACCATTTATACATTGTCTCTCAGATAATCTTTTGATAATCCTCTGATGCATGTATTTTTTCCTAGATGGTTTTCTATGCATGATAATGTTTATGTAAACTGCCTAGTGAGTGTCTGGAAGAGATTNGTCGTTTTGAAAGGAATAAAGCCACTATTGGGTCATAATTCANGTTGGATGGAATTCTGTAAGANGACCCCCAATTTTTCATCTCAAACTGTTCATGCCACCATCTTATCAGGTGACCATGGAGTGGCTTTCTGGTTCAGTGACTGATTTCTTGGAACTCAGNGAAAAGAATTCGATGAAGACGCCTCCAAATCCACCCAGTCTGCTTTGACCTCTGGTGCACAGCTTAATCCAGACACGCGTCACCTATAACCTCATCCATTCTGTTCACTTCCGACGCCACACGCTGTCAGTCACAAACCTTGACTNGCCTTTCCTTGGCNTTCTGCAGAGTGGTTCACTGTACAAGGATGAGCTCACGGTACAGAAGGAAGGGCCCTGGCTTGGGTCCCCATCACCCTGGAATCACTGCTCAACTTCAAAGTGAAGTCTTGCTTTCTGATTTCTCAGTTTGTTAGTGTGAGAAATCAACGCTTTGGACAAAATNTTCTTCCGGACTTTTCAGATCTGGATTTTTACATATCTATCAGGTTTGTGAATANGGACTCCAAAATCTCAGCAGGTCTGGTCTCTGATTTAGGGGAAATTACGAAAGGTCTTTAAACTTCAGCACTCATTGTGTATGGGACAGTGATGAGTATATTCAGTCATGTTCAAAATGTACTCATATGTATGTAATACAGTATTCTACTATAAAGTCCATTTTCCATCTATTTCATTAGCGCTTTAGGAAAGCACTAACCACATGGTAACAGAATAAGATGTGGCAGACATACAGCATCAAAGCAGGAAATGTCTGCAAACTCATCTTACCTTGCTCCAGGAATACGTGGGGCAGGAATACAACTTGACAAAAATCTCTGGTTTCTTCCAGCTCTGGATCTCTCCGGCACTTTATGGGATTTTTCATACAACATCATTCATACAATACACTAATATAATATTAGTGATTACACTAACATTCTTTACAGAGAAAATTGGCAACACCCGTTCCTGACAAAGGACATTAAGATGCAAAAGCAGTGTGGCAAGGCATCCAATATTGACAATAAGGGACTGGGATTTTTAGGACATTTGCATGATCTGGACAGAAAAGGAAACTGACAGAATAGGAAATGCTGGAGGTTGTTTGGGGAATGCAGACACGTGACCATCACGCCTCGATGACTTCATTGCCCAGAACAGAATAATGCCCATGAAAACTTGATTCCAAGGTAACACAAAAGGTGAGAAATGCCAACTGCTTTTGGAATGCGGGAATGCTGGCCTCATCCAAATTCTGCTTTGCTGTCTCTGTCTCTAAGATTTCCTGATTTCTCAGTGTAGAGTCTCAATAGCCTACATTCTTCACAAAGGGAAGCTCTGGCAGAGCAGATCATGTCAAGGTTGGTGTGCAGGACAAGGGATGGAATGATGGTAAATGTGCTTGCATATTTAAGTACAGTGAGAAACCCATTGTACCAGGCCAGCTTGCTTAGTGTGGGCTACCTAAGAGCAGTATATAAATATATGTCCCGGCATGCCTTCTGTAAGACATGTCTGTCAAAATAGTTAATTCAAAGTTAAACTGTGCTATGAAGGGGAATATGAGTTTTCAAAGAAATGCCATTTCGTTTGTGAGCTGGTTGTTCAAAGCTATAAAGAGAGCTGCTTTGCTCAGTGTGAGGGTTTCAGTTTAGAAGGAGATGGGTCTTCTTCACCCTGACCATTGAGGCTTCGCCCATACTGTTATGGAATGTCTGACCCTTGAGCAGGAGGTGCTGCTGTGTTCTCCAGATCTGCAAGGGCGTCCACACTCCCTAAACCCTCCCAAACCCTGTGCTTCTCCACCTGCTGCACATTCACCCACACCTAGAGGTACAGGTGCATGATGTTTGGATTCTAATTGTCATTTTGTCACAATCCAGTCTCAGTGGAGGAGCTGTCTAGAGCAGGTTGGCCTGTGGGCATGTCTGGGGGGGTGTTGTCCTGATTGCTAATTGATACGGGGGGATGCAGTAAGCTGTGCACAGCATCAGGTTCTGGGCTGGGGCCCAAGGTGTAGCAAAGTGAGGAGAGCTGGACGAGAGGAAGAACACAGTGTGGATGTACTTGTTTCTCTATGCTCTTGACTGTGGGTGTCATGCACCTGGTGCTTCACAGTCTGCTATGGTCAAGAGCTCACCGTGCTGTGGTGCTAAGGCAGATATTGCCTGAGATTTTCTGTCTCCAGGCACGTTCACTCCAGCCATGGTCTCTGCTATGAAGAGTGGCAGAAGGAATTAGGACTATCTCCCTGGAGCAGTAAGTCCTGAGGCTCTGGGAGTGGTGCTCAGTGTTTAAGGGTTAGACTAGGAAGCAGACTTGGCTGCTGTGACTCCAGAAAGCAAGGGCTGGTGAGATCTAGAACAAGGAAGATTGCCAATAATTAAAGCCGTCCAAGGATGGGGTGGCTGACGGTGGCAGATGGCAGTTCTGCCAGACTGGTAGTGATAGGGGTCATGTCAGTGAGGCACATCAGACCAGAGGGGCCAGGATGTCACACACAGACACACACAGGTACACGCAGACACAGGGACACATATGTAGACACCCCCCCACTCTACCCCATGGAGAGTCATGCCATACTTGGGAGTTCCTTTGATCTTCAAGACCAAAAGTTGCTGTTTTCCTTGCCAAAGTATTTGTGCAAGTTTTAAAGAAGGGATTTTTGGCCGGAGACTTTTTTTCTACAGCAAATGGAACTCAAAGGCAAAATGGAGATTACAGTCTTAGTATCATGAAGGGGTTTGTATAGGTGCTTCTCTGATAAGATCTAGGAAAGCCTCAGCGCTGTCACAGCGCTGTTTCTGCCTCTGACAGATGTAAAATGTATTTTATGTGGTTTGTATGTGTGCACAGTATCCCATTTTGCCTTCAAGTTCCATGTCACTTCCGTCATTGAGGGAAGTCATATGTATGTGTGTATGCATGTATATATATGGTGCATATTGTATTAGAATATGTTTATAGTATCTATATATTATGCACTGAGTTGAATTCGTGTTTGTGTCTTATCAAAATTCATGGGATCCTAACTCCTTAGGTGATGGTATTAGGAGGTGAGATGTCATGAGTACAGAGTGGTGACCCAGTGACTCTAGGAGTTAGCTGGCTCCTTCTCCCATGTGAAAGCACAGCCTCTGAACCAGAAATTGGGCCACACCATGCATAGGATATACCCTGATCTTGGGTTTCCAGTTTCTTTAAAAGTGGAAAAGTTTCTGTGGTTTATAAGGCCCGCACATGTGGTGCTTTGTTATAGCAGCCTGCGTGGGTTAAGACACTTACATACTTAGGCACAGGTTAGAGTATAGACAGATCTGAACCGTCATGTTGAAGGATGGAACCTTGACTATCCCAGGCCCTTTGGTGGATGTGTATGACTTGTAACAACCCTCCCATACCATGGTGAGAGTATAAAAAGAATAAAGAGTCTTATGAAAAGTTTGTAGTAAAAGGCAGAACTGGAATTGATTCTGAGTTGGTTTGGCCCAGAAGTCTGTGCTCTTCTCCCATGACCATATTTCTTTGTGGACACTCACTGGTTGGAAGGAGTGCTCAGGGGACTTTTCCTTGAAGGTTTGTGTCTAGCTGTGCAGGGTAAGATAGGGCCCTGCTGCAGGGGGGAGGCTGGGATAGCCCACTGGGACTGATTTGCTGTGTGAACTAGACAGGCCTATGACCCTCTCTGAGCTTGTATATAACAGCTCTATGAAATGGTCACTCCTCAGGGGCCCTCAAACACTCACATCTGAGGCTTCTTGTCTTATTCAGAAAAACTGCTACTGACAGGCAACCCACAGATTAAGTCACAGAACCTATGGGCTTGAGTCTTCCTAGAAATCTGTGAAAGTCCTTGCCCACACTTGTGAAGTAGGAAATAGTGGAATCTGCCTGTTTGGGTGGCTCTTTGCTCTTGAACTGGTGCCTGATGAATTTTTGAGATAGGGAGGGTAGGTATTTGTTCCCCCGCATGAGCCCCATCAATGAACGTTTCAATCCCTGGATTGGTTCCTTGGCATTTCTGAGTACAGAGAAACACTTACAATATGTTATTTCAGAGATTCAGGGGGCATGTTTCAAAGTTGTATGGAAACAGTTTAGAATGAGATATCTTTGTTTATTTGGAGAACTAGGGAAAGCGTAAGTTATTTTGAACTTAAGGGTCTGGATGACAGTCTGTGCTTCAAAACTAGTTCTTTCCCATTAAAACATTTTTTTCCCCTTTTTGGCAAAGATTGGGATTTTGAGCATGTAAATTTTGAATAAAAAAGGGAGTCTTTATCCTTGCCTCAGTTCACATTATTGATTGTAATAGGTCCAGAAAAGATGAATTTGATAAAAGCAGTGAATTACCCTTGTTTTCACATCTCAGAAAAAAAAATCTGTAATTCCTGATCACTATTTCCTAGAAAGATTTTTCCCAGAGCTTTGTGGTCCATGACAAGGACATCAATGGTAGTCTGTAATGATAGGGATGCTGATGACGATCATTGGAATATAAAGCTGTTGATTTCTGGGGTACCTGGTGTTCATCAGTAGCAATATTAAGAACATACACAGACCCACCTACTTTTCATTATAAACAGGGCATTTGTGGGGCAGGTGTGTGGCGACACAAACCTATACTTGTAGCACTCAGGAGGTGATGGCCGAGGATGATCAGTCTGGGCCACATCTCAAGGCCTTATCTCAAAAAGCCAAAAAACCAAATAACAGTGATATCTTTTAATTGCAGAGAATTAGGAAAACATATTTAACATGATACCCATGTGTCTTAGCAACATTTCCTGTTGCTGTGATAAAATATCATGACAGCAGCCACTGAAGAGGGAAACAGTTTGTTTTGACTGACCAACTGAGGGTACAGTCTATCACGGCCAGAAAGTCATGGTGGCCAGAACCTGAGGGAGTTTGGTACAGTTCATCCATAGTCAGGAAGCAGAGAGAAAAGGTCATAATTCAGCTAGTTTCTCATTTTTATGCTGTCTAGTACCCAAGCTGAGGGAATGATGACATCAATATAGGGTGGGTCACTAATGACTGGGACATCTAGTTTTATTTCTGCTGCTGGAATAAAATACCCTGACAACAAGCAGCTTATGGAAGAAAGGGGTTTGTTTGGCTTACAGTTCTAGGTTATGGCCCATCATCGTCAAGAAGTCACAATAGCAGGAGCTAATCAAAAGCAGAGAGAAATAAATACATGAGACCTGCTTCTTCCTTGCTTGATTTCTCCTCTCATAAAGTTTAGAACTTCATGCCTAGGGAATGGTGCCACCCACAGTGGGCTAAGTTTTCCCACATCAATGAATAATCAAGTCAATCCCCCAAGAGATACACACAGGCCAGCATGATCTAGATAATTCCCCATTAAGACTCTCTTCCTCAGTGATTCTAGTTTGGGTTAAGTTGATAGCTAAAACTATCACACTATGAACTTTTTTTTTCTAAGTTCATATTTTAGGAAAATAAGCTACAAGGAAATTATGTGAGTAGTTGCCAAGCATCAGAACTAGAATTTGATCATGGATACAGCAGGGATGCTGAGGAGAAAAAAACGAGGTGGTCTGTGTGCTGGGGTCCCATGGAGCAGATTTGGGAAAGCCATGCATTGTTGTCAATCCTCTCAAGGAAGTGCAGATGGCACAAGGCTCTTAATCCAGCAGCGACTCTTCGCAAGTGAGGGCCATGCCAGAGAGTCTATCTAGATGCTCAAGGGTAAACTGGGATGAGGGCCACATGGAATGGGCAGCAGACATATGTATATAGAGAGAATAAGACACCCACCCATGACTATTTTGTCACACCAAAAAGCTGGATTTTCCTGTGTCAACACAAAATGTGTTGGATTTTCCTTCTGCATATGGTGAGAACCGAAATATATGGAAGAGACTCATAGTTAGAATAGCCATAGTGACGGTCAACACTGTATAGTCATCTTGCATTTTCACCATTGCACACACCAATCCAGTTACCCATTCTGCTTCATAGTCAGCAGCTTCCCTGTTCTCTGGAGCAGCTCTAATTTGCAGGCAGAAGACGTCAATCTAGAACCTCTCAGATCTTCATGCATCAGGAAACATGTCTACATGTATGTATGAACACATGTGACTTTTTAAATACCATGATGACTTATCAGCCCCTTTCACTAAGTTTTTGTAAGCTTGGTGTGAATGGGTCTGCAGTACTTTTTTGATGAGCTATAGATATCACACAAATCACACAGTATATTAACAATCGGAAGGACACTTCCTGCCACTCATCCATCACTGACAGCTGTGGTTACTTCTTCACTCTCTGTCCTGTCACCAGGAAGATCTGGGTATGCACAGATCAGGTGCACAGTACAGTTTATTGAATCAATTAATTTAATAATGAATTAAATAATCAATTAAAATTAATAAATTAAATAATAAATAAAAATGAATTAATCCTACCCATGGGGAGCATTCACTATGCCTGCTCCGTCCATTATCTACTTAAAAATGCCAAGAACTGGTTCTGAGCTCTTAAATGGTTTGGTGGCTCCTGTGGAGATGGCTATGAAGATAACATGCTTACTGGGTGTCTTAGTTAGGGTTTCTATTGCTGTGAAGAGACACCATGACCATGGCAACTCTTATAAAGGAAAACATTTAATTAGGGTAGCTTACAGTTTCAGAGGTTTAGTTCATTGTAATAATGGTGGGACATGGCAGAGTACATGGTGATGGAGAAGTAGCTGAGAGTCCTACTTCTTGCAGGCAACAGGAAGTAGTCTGAGACACTGGGTGTGGCTTGAGCATATATGGAACCTCAAAGCCCACCTCCACAGTGACACCCCTCCTCCAACAAGGCCACACCTACTCCAGTGAAACTATACCTCCTAACAGTGCCACTCCCTTTGGAGGCCACCATCTTTCAAACTGTCACGCTGGACAAGCATGTGGACCTGAGTTTGGATCCCCAGCACCCATGTGAAAACTGGGTGTGGTAGTATGTGTCTGTGACCACAGCACAGGAAGGGTGTAGGGAAGAGACAGGAGAATTCCAGGGGCCGCCGGTCAGCCAGGCTAGCTGAAATGAAAAGCTCCAGGTTCAGTGAGAGAGTCTGGATGAGAAAATAAGATGGGGAGCCTTAGACAGACATTGACCTCTGGCATTGAGTACCTCTCCACACATGCACATACATGCATGCATGCACTACACAGACAACAGAAAAACACGTGTTTGATGGGAAGGGACTTCAAGAACTGTAATGATTAGATCAAAAGTAATGCATGTTTTAAAGACATTTCATTCAACCCTTGTCTTGAATGCGATCCCAGTAGTGCACCACCTCNTCATATCTTGGCAGGCCTGGAGTTTACGCACTTGGATAACTTAATTGCCTTTATTATTGAAGATGCTGTGCGAGGACATTAAATAGTTTGCTAAGGAGTTGCTCAGTGCAGAGAACATCTGAGTCTACTGACCTTAACTGATCTTCCTTGCAAACATGACCCCTCATAGTGCTCATTCTCGGTTGCCTTAACATAAAAGCACAGGATTGAGGAAAGAACCCTACCCAAGACTCACAGGGTCTGAACCAATCTTCATGTGCAATCTCTGCCTTTCTTGACACACTCTGTATGCCGTCAGACTTCCCTGGGGAAGGCTACTGCACATTGTCCAAC
>LZPO01055101.1:556410-567229 GCA_001675575.1 Neotoma lepida | reverse complement strand
TATTACTGATGAAGGGACATGCCAAGTATTTCCTGTAGATGAATTTCTAAACAGTCTTATTAAATAAAAAAACATGGAGCCAGATATTGGGGTGAACACTGAAAGATCAGAGAGATGGAACAAGTCACAGCTAACCTCACCTCACCAACTTCTCAGCCGATCCTGTTTCCTCAAACTGGATGCTTCTGAGTCCTCATCCAAATGGATCTCAGCTGAACTGTTGCTAAAAACCTAAAAGCTTAAAAGGCTAAAAGCCTCTAGTTTCTGGTCCTTCCACCTTATATACCTTTGTGCTTCCTTCCATCACTTCCTGGGATTAAAGGTGTGTNTCACCATGCCTGGCTGTTTCCAGTGTGGCCTTTAACTCACAGAGATCCATCCGGATCTCTGCCTCCCAAGTGATAGGATTAAAGGTGTGTGTGCCACCAATTTCTGGCCTCTATGTCTGTCTAGTGGCTGTTCTGTTCTCTGACCCCAGTAAGTTTATTGGGGTGCACAGTATATTGGGGGACACAATATCACTACAGTTTCCTGCATTGCTGTCTCCTGTATAATATTGAGGCAGAAGAGGAGAAATTTTTTTCTAGGACCCTATGTTTTTTCTGCTTCATATCTCAAATTAATCAGCTAGCATAGTTTAGCCAAAGCTACAAGATACCACAGGCGAGTGGTGTGGAGTCAGTATGTAGAAGGCCTCAGTCAAGGCAGGTTAGGTGGGAGAGTTAGGGAGAAAAGAAAGCCTGTGGCTGAGAAAAGAAATGTTCAGAGCTAAACTTCAANACCAATCCATGTCTAGTGACTGATAGAGCAATGTCACGGCTACAGAGCAGTGAGACACAGGTGCAGTAGAAGGAGAAAGAATGGAGAGGAAAGTATGATATAGGGAAGAGTCCATGGTGAGGTTTGAAAATGCATGTAGAATCTTACATAATTGTTGCAAAAACATAATTGTCAGTATTATATACTCTGGCCTGGAGCATACAGATGAACCAAGTGTTTTCTCAGAGATGTAAATAAGAAAGGTTCTTCGTGCATTTTTAAAGAACTATGGAAAACATTTTCATGTGAGCTGGTTAAGGCCAGTTTGCTGCTNTGTAGAGCACTGTAGCTCACACGGCTATTGGACAACAGAATCTGACAGAATAGTTGGCTCTACCTGCTCAGCAGATGGATTCTAAGCACAGACCTAGATAAGGACTCTGTCTTTGTGAAATTGTTTCAGGAGGGTGAAAAAAGGATTCATCTATTCAAATGATGACAGAAGCAGAATAAGGACCAATAGTGAAGGTTGTTTTTGCTACAAGAGAATATTATTTCTAAAATAGCTTATTGAAGAGTATTATTGATCCCTTGTTTTCAACAGATTGTCTTGTGAAGTTGAATATGAATTGAGAATGGGTGAATGAAAGTAATGAATTATATATAGTTGTACCTTGAGTTTCATTTTTTAAGTTAGCATTTTCATGTAAAATCAGTTTATCCATGTCCATTAAAAAATGCAAGTAGTTCAGAAGATGAAATGAATGACATCTCCCTCCCCCTCCCTTGGTCTCATTCCCTTACTCTTAATAGTTTCTTGTGTGTCCTTCCAGAAAAAATTTGTGCATACGCAGGTTTGTACCAGTGTTCATGAATGAATATAATTGTGCAATGGCTTTTAATGTTGAGTTAATTTATTGGTGGTACCTTAACTCATTTCCTTAAGAGAGTGGTACTTCTACAGCATAACATTTGATATGGCTTTAAAATCTAGATTTGCCTGTGGAGGATACATGCTTAATCATGGTTCTTAAATATTGCTTATAAATAATCAAACATATTTTCATGGAAATTTCTTTGTGTGGCTGCTACTTTTAGTCAAGTTANATATTTAAAAAGCATAGAAAAAATTAGAAACTTATTTGCAACATTAATTTGCTTATAGTACTTGCATGTTGATTTCCTAGGCATGTAGCATGGATAAGTGTCAAATGAAGTGAATACCGCATGAAGGAGGCAGTAAAAATGATGCCTNACATCATGCTCTGTTACCAATGCTTCCTCCCCTTCCAGATGCCTTTTTCTTCCAGACACTGAATGCCTGCAGTAAAAACAAAGGCCAGGGGTGGGGTTGTAGCTTAGAGAGAAGAGCCTTTGCCTAGCATGTGCAAGGCTGTGCGCTCTTCTAAGTCTACAGCTGGGGAGCCAGAGCCAGAGCCAGAGCTCCTGTAGTGTGAGAAGGACTTTTCTGCATGAGGTCACAATGGGGTCATGATGGCTACCTAAAAGCTATCTTATCTTCAGTAAATTGGGGTTGTGGATATATGTAGTATAATCATTCAGAAATAGTAAAACAGATTTATTTCTCTCCTCTTTTCTAATAGAAATTTGAAGCTGATCCTGTTGAATTGTTTGAAATTCCAGTAAAAGAATTAACATTTGACCAACTCCAGTTATTGAAGGTATTAACAGTGACACAAAATGTGAATTTTCCTTCAACTTAAGTATGACTTATGTTTGTATGATTCAGTAATACTCTCTGCACATAAGAATGACTATACATTGAACATACGTGGAGTATATTTTAGCTTCTGGTCTAATTGAGGGATGGGTTTATGCTCATCTCCAATTTTCTTTGCTGTTGTCATGGGTCCCATTGATTTTTACATTCTTACAGGAATTAACCTGTAAGTCTTAGCTATAGAGTGCATGTTCACAGTCTTAGGTTGCTTCTGTCTGCAGAAGCTCTTTATAGAACAGTCTTTGTTTTGCAGTAGGCCTTTTATGTGGTATTTTATACATACTCAGATCTTGGTATATTTTGTTTTAATATGTTATTTTGCATGATTCTTTTTCTCATCCCTATTAGATACTTGAGTAAATGGCTAAGGACAAATAGTTTTCTAACTTACAAGTTTTGTTTTGNTTTGGTTTTTGNTTTTTGGTTTTTCGTGACTGTTTCTCTGTGTGCATCCCTGGCTGTCCTGGAACTCACTCTTTAGACCAAGATGGCCTTGAACTTACAAAGGTCCTCCAGCCACTACTTCCCAAGTGCTGGGATCAAAGTCCTGAAGGCCTGTGGCACCNCCTGGCGATTCAGGAGTATTTTTATTCTTTTCCCTCTTGAGCATTTGGTAATGATTTCATGTACATGTATACATATAGAAAATGCCCATAATAGTTAGTGCTTATTATTAAACTGGTAATTTCACATTTTGTCTGTTCAAGCTTGCTAGCTTTTCAAGTTACTTTTAATTAATTGCTTTCATAAACTATGGATTTCTTCTAATTGCATTTTGTATGTATGTTTTCTAGCTTTCTCATGTGACTGCACTAAAAGCCAAAGATCGGAAACGTATGTGCCAGTTTGGAAACACTGTTTTTGTTTTATGATTGGCATTGATAGGATATTTATTTCCCATTCTTTTTAATGTATCCTTGGTCATCTTAATGACTACAGTATTGGTCCATCTGAATGTAATTTCATAAATGTGTAGCTCTTACATTGATTTTTCAACTGGAATGTTACATGCATAGTAAGCATTTCACTATTTCCCTTAGTTTTATATCAGTTCTTTCTAAACATTCTTAACTATTAAAAAGTAGAGTGCATCTCAGGTACAGAGTGCAGTGCAGGGAGTTTGAATCAGCTCTATCTTCTCTAGAAGTGACTGTGGGCAGGTCACTTAACTACTTTGTGCTTCAGTGTCCTCACACATTGTCCTGCCTGCCACATTGCTGTGTAGTACCACTTTACATTCCCCTCTTATCAGACCTCAGTCATGTATGAAACCTTGAAACGCATTGCTTTTGTGCTCCCTTTCTTTAGCTAGAATATATTATCTCTCAAAGGCAGGACAGTGGTTTCATAGTCTCAGAGACTGACTTTCACAATATTCTACCATATACCCAAGGATAACTTTGAACTTACCCTCCTGCCTCTATCTTCCAAGTGCAGCGATTACAGGCATATGCCATGCTTACTTTTATTTGGTCCTGAGGCTGGAGCCCAGGGCTTCATCTGTGCTAGGCAAGCTCTTTACCAACTGAGCTATGCTCCATCTGTTAGATTTCCTTAATCTGTAATTTCTGAGCTGATTTTGATACAACTCCAAATTCCACTGAGAGCTAAATTACTGCTTCTGACTACTATTCAGAGAGTCATCTTAACAATTTTTATTTTTTAAAAAAATCACTTCTTGGGGCCACAAAGGATGATGTTACATGAAGTATTGTGAACTAAATATGCTTATTTAGAAAATGGAGTTCTTAATGGGTAAAGATAGTAAGTGCAAGGGCCTTCCAAAATACTAAGCCTAAAAGCTGTGGGGCTCTCTTAGGGTTTAGGAGATCTGCTCTAGAGCATTTTACTTACCAGGCTTTTAAATTTGAAATTTCAGAATCTCTGGCTGAGGAAGAAAATTTCTTTTCTGAAAACCAACCATTTCCTTCTCTTAAGATGGTAAGTTCCTTGCATAAATGATTTGTTTTACTCTCTTAAATGGGCACTAAAAGGGCCATGTCAGTCATCATCAATGTAAGTTTATTATCACGGGTGCTTTAGGGAGGTTTTGAGCCATGATGTCACATAGCTCAGGCTGGCCTAGGCTTCTTGAACTCCTGGTTTTCCTGCCTGCCCCAAGTGCTTGCAGCTGCTGGCTATCAACCCTGAGGCTGTGCTGGTTTTTAAGAAGAGCTTAACTATTAAGTTGAGTAAGACTTTCCTCTCATTGGGCTAATTTGGTGACAATAACAAGTTTGCATGTTTCTGTATAAAGGGAAGGAGAGGGCACAAGGGGGGAGGAAAGAGGTGGGAAGATGTGATGGTAGGAGGCCTTTTTGTAGTGTTTAAAACAACATAGAAGCTTCATTATTTAAAAGAAGAGATTTCAGAAATTAACTATGAAAAAGTCTAAGCAAAAACTAGTATAAAATTTAAAAATTGGCCAGGCAGTGGTGGCGCACGCCTTAATCCCAGCACTCAGGAGGCAGAGGCAGGCTGATCTCTGTGAGTTCAAGGCCAGCCTGGGCTACCGAGTGAGTTCCAGGAAAGGCGCAAAGCTACACAGAGAAACCCTGTCTCGAAACCCCCCCCCAAAAAAAAAATTTAAAAATTGGCTGGGCATAGTAATGCATACCTTTCATCACAGTACTCTGTAAGACCAGCCTGATCTACAGTTAGTTCTAGGACAGGTAGGGCTACATATTGAGACCCTNTCTTAAAAATAGTAATAATAATAATTTAAAAACTGGAGACAATTTGTACAGCCTCAGGAAAGTCCAGGTAGATGCTGGAGAGATGCTAGTGTACTTTCATAATGATCCCCTCTTTCAAGTTAATTGTTTGTAGTTCCGTCTAGTAACTAGGCATCTGTTCATGTTCTGTTTCTGTTTTTGCTTTTGGTGATATTGGAAGGAATTTACTTAGGACCTCATGCAAGCAAGCACTCTATATCATATTTTTAATTTTGATTTTCCAGTTACAACTGCCAAAATCATCTGGTTGCCATGTGTCCAGATAATTTTCTTTAGAAAGAATGAGCAACTTGTTTATTTGTGTGTGTGTGTGTGTGTGTGTGTGTGTGTTAGCCTTTTTGATTTATGGACCTCAGAATAGCGTATTTTCTGGAGGTTATCAATCAGCATGGTATCTGTTGAACAAAAACACCTTTAAA
The DNA here is from genome assembly GCA_001675575.1 of Neotoma lepida. Classification (NCBI taxonomy): domain Eukaryota; kingdom Metazoa; phylum Chordata; class Mammalia; order Rodentia; family Cricetidae; genus Neotoma; species Neotoma lepida. The sequence continues at coordinate 561,575 of LZPO01055101.1, read as the reverse complement.
AAAAAAAGCTAAAAATGATGGCTTTCACTTAATCTTATCCTAGTATATTCCCATATCTAAATATAATTCGGTAAGCATGACTTAGGTTAGGGTTAGGGTTAAGGTTAGAGTTAGGGATAGAGTCTTCCTCAATTCTTGCTTCCTATAACTCACTTTAGATATTTTTTTAAAGGAATGATGGAAAAGATTTTAGGTNCAGGGTCTATTTTTATGGTGATAATTGAGTTATCAAAGATATTACTTGAATCAGCTGCTTTTTGAAAATACTTTGACTTTCTTATTTAACAAAAAAANCAAAACAAAACATGTTTTCAGTTCAGTATTAGAAAAGTTAATGGATTATAATGACAACAAAACATATTGGTAATATATTCTTACTGATTTTTGTAATAATTATGTTTTCCTTTGTTTTTCTTATTTTGCATCCATCTTACCAAAACCAACACAATTCATCATCCNCAAACAACACTATAGGTTTTAGAATCATTGCCAGAAGATGTAGGATTTAATATAGAAATAAAATGGATTTGCCAACACAGGGTAAGTAATTCTTTTGTTACTCTCTTTTGTTTTAATGGCATTGAGTAAAAACTGAAGTCTTGTAGTTTCTTTCTGTGAAGCACACTGTTTGCAACACAGGAGAAGAAGTTTTTGTAAATATGTTTTAAACTATTCCCAGGTTTAATTATTCATTATCTACAACTATTTACTGAGAAGTTAGTAAAGGCTAAGCATTTTCTGAGTGCTGAGACCATTTGCAGAATAGGAACAAATAAGGTCCTGTTTTCCTAGAGCTTTATGCTAGTTGAAGAAAACAAGGATTAATTAACTATTAGGACTAGAAAGCACTTACTGCTTTTTACAGAGGATACAAGTTAAGCATCAGGTCCTCAGAACTACTCTTACTCCAAGTCCAGGAGGACCCAATGCTTCTGGCCTCCAGGAACCTGCTCTGATGTGCACATACCCACACATAAAAACAAATCTTTTAAAGAAAGAGCTAACTATTGAATGCATCTAGGGCTGGAGGAAGGTATGTATGGTAAAAGGTTGCCTGGAATGTGGAGTCCTGAAGTATTGAAGAGTCATAATTGGCCATTTGGACCAACAGCCTAGATTTGTTCCATTTAGAAAAATCTGTAATTGCCTTCAAGTCAGGCTAAGATAGTCCTTGTTCAGATGGCAGATTTTTGACCAAGATTTTCCTGATATGTAGTTTTTGTTTGTTTGCCGAGACTTTGATAATTATTTTGACCAATATTTAAGATGTTTAATATTTTGTAATAAAATTAATACTTAATAATGACTGATGTATCTTATGGTTTGTGAAGATTATGTCAAAATAGTTAAGTCATAGTAAATTGCAGACTTCCAGAAATGTACCTTTTATTTTGTTAAGTTTAAAGTCAAAGCCTGTTGGTTGTTTAATTGATCCTTGTTGTCGCCGCAGTACCTGAATTATTATTGCTGTGCTATCACTAGATAACCATGTGGTCTTTGGCAATCAGTCCTTCCTGGTCTTTAGCTTCTCATCTGTGANATAAGTGTCAGTTCCACCAGCAGGTATCATGCCACATGTCTTTAACATGGTTGTCAAAAAAGTTAAAAGAAACCAAATACTGGACACCATGTGGTTAAAATAGATCTCCTGAGCACAGTTGGGCAGAAATATAGATGGTGCAGCTATTATGGAAAGCAAGTTTCTAAAAAAATTAAAAATAGAAATCTACCATATGACNTAGCTATCCCTATCCCTCTTCCTGGGTGTCTTAGTTAATGGTTTCTATTGCTGTGAAGAATCACCATGACCATGGCAACTCTTATAAAGGAAAACATGTAATTGAGGCCGGCTTGTAGTTCAGAGGTTTAGTTCATTATCGTCATGGCAGGTGGCATGGTGCTGGAGGAGGAGCTGAGAGTTAATACATCTCAATCTGCAGGTAGCAGAAGCAACTGTGGTGCCACACTGAGAGTAGTTTGAGCAAAGGAGACCTCAAAGCCTACCCCCATAGTGACATACTTCCTCCAGCAAGGCCACAACTACTCCAACAAAGCTATACCTCCTAATAGTGCCACTCCCTATGGGGGCCATTTTCTTTGAAACCACCACACTGGGTATCTACCCAAAAGGAATGAAATCACTACCCTGTAATGGTAATTATTGCCTACTTGTTCACAATAAACAAAACAAAGAGACAGCCTAAATGTCCATTACTGGACAAACGGGCAAAGAAATAGCTTTACATAAATGAGAAAAAAAATGAGATCTTGCTGTTTGCCATGCATTAAATGGGCCTTGTGGAAATTATTTGCTAAGTAAAAGTAAGGCAGCCATGGGAAAATATTGCATGATTTTACTTACATAGGGAATCTAAATTTTTTTTTTATTTATTTCAAATAAAGAGAACAGAACTAGTTACTGGTTGGCAGTGAGGAAGTAAAGGAATCAGAGGCCAAAGAATACAAAATAACAGATGTATAAGATAAGTAGAGATTCATATACAGGTGAAGACTATGGGTCATTTGCTATACATGAGATGTGTGTTAAATAAGTTAGTTGATCTGCTCCTGCCACCAAAGGGAAGCAACTATGTAAGCAGATGGATATGATTATTTGCTTTGATTTGGTAATCTGTTTACTCTATTCTATAATATCCTATATGCTTTGGAAAGCACATAATTACATTTTTAAATGTTGGGCTGGTTGTTCTTGGCACTTGTCTAACACTGCAGCTCCAGCATGTATCATGGCCTCTCATTTCCTTCCTTCCATATAGAATGGCGTATGGGATGGCAACTTATCAACATACTTTGACATGAATCTGTTTTTGGATATAATTTTAAAAACTGTTTTAGAAAATTCTGGGAAGAGGAGAATAGTGTTTTCTTCGTTTGATGCAGATATTTGTACAATGTGAGTACTATTCGGGTTTTTGTTTGTTTCTGTACCCTTCAGTTATAGCTAGGATTTGAGAGGTGGTATGGGGAGTTTGTCCTCTTAGTCAGTTGCCATGTTTTCTTTTCTTCCTGAAAAATGAAGGGTGCTTCTGTCTCAAGTGCCTCCACCACTCCTTTGATGTCTGTACTATATTGGGTCCTGTAACCCCACGTCTAGCATTTTGTCCTCCATACCAGATGGAAGCCCCCCAGGGTTTCCCCATTTTCAATTTCTGAGATTATTTTTAGCTCTTATATATAAAACTTTAAATCTTTATGTTTGACTTGGTTGTATCTGAGTAATGGGATTGGTCTTTCTTGTTTGTTCTGCTTTTGAGTTTCTCAGAATTTCTATAGATGATGAACTCACTGTGTAGCCTAGGCTGGCCTTGAGCTTACAGTGATCCTCCAGCCTCAACCTCATGGAGCTGGGATTGTGGGTGAGAGCCATGATACCTAGCTCTGTTTCTCTCTGTTTTGTTTTCTTTTTAGTAGTTTCTAAAGTTTCGAAGTAATTGTCTTCCTACCTTTTTTTTATCTTTATCTTGTCTATTTAGGGTTCGGCAAAAGCAAAACAAATATCCCATATTATTTTTGACCCAAGGAAAATCTGATATTTACCCTGAACTCATGGACCTCAGATCTAGGACAACACCCATTGCTATGAGCTTTGCACAGTTTGAAAATATTTTGGTAAGTTATGTTTCAATTTTCTTTTTTTCTAAATTAACTTTTTGTTTTGATTTCATATGTATGCNCTATATTTCTATCATTTCCCTCTCTTTCCTCCAAGCCCTCATATACCTTCCCCACTCCCTCTCAAATGCATGGCCTCTTTTTCTTTGTTTTTGTTACACACACACACACACTGAATAAATATATAAACACAGCCTGTTAAGTCCATTAAATGTTGTTCATATGTAAGTTTTTGTTTTGTTTTATACAATATTAAATAATGTTTCCTAGCCCAATAACTGGTTAAATGTTTAACTAATGTCAAGTAGAGAAATGATAATGACTACACATTCAATGTGCTTATAAATTACATATAAGTATTAATAATATGTTGTATATATACACACATGTATATAATCCATTAAATAAGGGAAATTATAAAAAAAAAATCTGCCCATTTTTCCCTGTTACGTCTCCTAGAGAGCACTAACCTAGAGTCTGATCATTTAGCATTTGTAATGACTACGTTTCTTTTTTGTAAACAATGAATTTTTCTTCTTCAGGGGATAAATGCTCATACTGAAGACCTGCTTAGAAACCCATCCTATGTCCAAGAAGCAAAAGCTAAGGGATTGGTCATTTTCTGCTGGGGTGATGATACCAATGATCCTGAAAACAGAAGGAAACTGAAGGAATTTGGAGTAAATGGTCTAATATATGATAGGTATTTGTTTTTTGTAAAAAATCTCCATGGAATGTTACAAAAAGTGTAGCTTTTATCTTCTGAACTATTAAATTTAGTTAGGTTAAAATTATGTAGTTGATACTTTGTGAGCTTTTCCCAGATGTTGAAGTATGTCAAAGCCACTTTGAAAAGCCATAACCCAAGTATATAAGTTTTCTTGGCTTGAAGACAGCTAGCTGCCTGTCCCACACCTGTTTCCTGTCTGTCAGAACTTTCTCAGTGATTGTGTTAGTACTTTCTATGCTGTTGAAAAGACACCATGACAAAAGTGACTTATAAAAGAAAGCATTTAGTAGGAAGCTTGTTTGTCATTCCAGAGGGTTAGCCCATAACNATCAAGGTGGGGAGTACGGCAGCAAGCAGGCAGGCATGCAGGCATGGTGCTGGAACAGTACCTCAGAGCTTACTTCTGATCCACAAGCAGGAGGCAGAAAGAGAGACAGACAAACAGAAACAGACTGGCCTTGGCATAGGCTTTTGTAACCTCAAAGTCTAGTCCTGTGATACACCTCCTCCAGCAAGGCCACACTCCCTAATCCTTCCCAAACAGTCTACCTACTGGGAACTGAACATTCTCATCCAAAGCACTGCAGTGATCCCATTTGAATTCTATAGCTTTTTATATGTTTATANATTCCCAGTGAGGTTTGTATCCAACTCAGGACATTTCNCTGACCTTTTTAAACTTCTGTCCATTCTTATCATCTTGATTTCACCATAAATGACCACTCTGCTTATTCCACTTACTCGGACTAAATCCTTAAGTCTTCCATGACAGTGTTCTTTAACCTCTCAATCCTATTTTTCT
>LZPO01055101.1:520204-538818 GCA_001675575.1 Neotoma lepida | reverse complement strand
AGGGGAGAGGAGGGGAGCTTCCAAGTGCAGCAGCACCAAGTGCTGAGCAGAGATGAGTAGGAACAGAGCCCCTGGCTTGGGAAGTATTGACAAGGGAAGATGAGTCACTGAAGCCTGGGGCGCTGGGCCAGGGCATCACGGTGGCAGCAACTGGGAGCACAGGACACTAGGAAACATAGCTTCAGTTGGTAACAGAAGGTGGAGATGTGGCTGGGGAAGTCCGGATATTCCCGTGTNCAAGGCTCTAAGACCAGCTCTGGGAAGCAGTACTCAGGTCCCATCTTTGGAAGACCATGCGCTGAGAGGTTGCTCTGGGACAGAGCCCCACACCGCGCACACGCAGGCCCCAGCTTCCTGCAGACAGAGCTCTGGGAAGAAGCTTCTTGGTGTCAGTTATTTTTATTTCTTATCACGCTTGCACATCTGCACGAGTTGAGCAGCCAAAAAACTTCCAATTGAGGCAACCACGNCTGCTCGCGGTCNGTCCGCATCACAGCCTCTCAGAAAGCCAAGTTCTCTCTCTGAGCTGAGCAGAGATCTCTCCTACACCCCCTCACACCTGCCATGTCTCCGCTCTGCCAACTTCTTGCCAAGGCATCCTGCTGTCTCCCTTCTGCTCCGTGAGGACATAGATCTCAGGATGGTCAGACTGTAGTTTCTTGCAGCAATTTAGGTCATGTTGTCCTCCCCTAGGGGAGACTTTTTGCGGCGGCTTCCCAGCAGGCCTTGCTTGACATATTTCCTTCTTCAGAACATCTCTCTGTAAGTCCCCTGGGCTCATTCTTGCTGACTTATCTCTGAGTGAGGTTTTNCTTAAATCAATTTNTAACATGAAGTTCATCTGGAGGAAGGGACGGGGAGAGGGAGAGCTGTGGCTCAGGCTCTCGAGAATTATCATCTAAAATCAAGGTTTAAATTTTTTTCTTCTATATCTGAAAGAACATATAAATCGTGCACACAATGAAAAGAACAGCTGGTCACAGCATCCGCCCCCGCTCAGCTGTACGCACCTCTGCACACAGACCCATGACTATTTCTGTAAGCCCCTCTCTCTTACCACCATCGCCCTTAGCAATCCTGTCTACAAGGCCCTCCTTCTCCATCAGTTCCCTTCTTTACATTGTGCCTATAGTTCTTTGCACTGGCACAGACTGTGTTGAATGGTTTTTTTGTATCTTTTAAGTGGTGTGTTCCCTCTGGACCTCCAGCCCTTGTCAGGGACTTTCTGTTAAGTTGAAACGTGGAACCATGGTTTGCACATCTTTGCTGCTACAAAGCATTCCCTCAAACTGTTTCTACCATATTTCATCTCCCCTGTTAATGCATAGTTTACTGTTTATTTCTCCTGTTAACCTATAGTTGGCTTGCATTCAGCTTTGCTGCTTTGAGCAAGATTCATCCATTCTCTCGGGTGCACATGCCAAGTTGTCTGGCTATGAAACTGCAGGTTCTATTTTATCAGTTACGACCAAAGTGATCCTACCAGCTTATGTCCCCACTTCCCACTCCCATGCCCAAGGTGACAGTGGGTTACTATAATTCTACTTCCAAGTAAGTGCTTTAGATCTTTGTGTGAATGACTTTCACTCACTGACAGGTAATGTAAGCCCATTCATTACAAGACTCCTTTCTTCTCCCATCAGNACGGTGGCAGCAGTTTTCACAGTTTGATGTTATTTACTGCCCCCATTTCCAGCCTTTTAAAATGTGAGTCCCAGGAGGGAGGGGCTCTCANGTAGCAGCTCCCACTAAAAGGCCTCTGNGATGCTCCAGACGTNGAGGATATGGAATGTGCTTGCTGTATGGAGCACCTCCCCATCCCTCATAATCACAGACAATGGGCCACAGGAACTCGGTCGCTGGAACTACAGGAACTTGGTCTCTGTATATCATATATATCTATATATCAAAGGAGCTGCCTGAGGCAGCACTGACTCTGAATGTTATGCAGCCTTGCACTGGAGAGCCGCCTCTAAGCCCAGGAAGCAGCTCAGTCTGGTGTCAATAGGTAAAGACATAAACAGGAAACCACAGACCGACACATCTTACTAATACAGATGCAAAACTCTTGAACAAAATGATAGCCAAGAGATCTGGCAGTTAGCTACTTGGGATTTATCCTAGGAACTTAATGCATCAAGATGTGAAAAGCTGACGCAGTGAGATCCTGCCTCAAAAATAAAAAGGATGTGAAAATTTCATAAGGCATATCTTATTAGAATAAAGGTTTAAAAAGCACATGATCATCCCAATAGACACAGAAAAAGTATGGGATATATAAATCTGGTACCTCCTCATGATAAGGAAAACAGTTGTCACATAGGGACCAAGAAGGGGATGTTTCTCCTGCTGATAAAGGGCATCCATGAAAGCCCACAGCTAACATCACCCTGGATGGACAGGAAGATGAGAATAACNTCTTNGATAAAAAGCCCCCAAATTCAACTGAGTTGGATGTTCTAGGCAGGGATTAGGCAAGAAAAAGGGATTCAGGCTGGAAAGATATAAGACTACCTTCATTGACAGGTCACTTGATCTTATGTCTAGAAAATCATGAAAATGCCACTAAAAATAATCGTTTTTTTAAGACTGTAGGGTATAAAATCAGTACATAAAATTAGCTATTTCTCTATANTATCAATAAAAGCAATTTAGGAAAATGATTCTACTTTAATAGCAATCACAAAGAATAAAATATGTAGGAAAACATGTTTAAAAGAAGTATAAAATTTATATTCTGCAGCCAGGTGGTGGTAGCCACTCCTTTAATCCCAGCACTGGGGGTGAGGGGGGCAGAGGCAGGCAGATCTCTGTGAGTTTGAGGCCAGCCTGGTCTACAGAGGGAGTTCTAGGACAGCCAGGGCTACACAGAGAAACTCTGTCTCAAAAAACAAAACAAAACAAAATTANATTCTGCAATATTACAAAGCAGCATTGAAATAAAGAAACTTCAAATAAGTGAAAAGGCAGCGCAGGTTTGCAGGTCAAAGGCTGAACGGTGCTGATGTTCCCACACTGCTGTAATGGCTAGACTGTTTTTGTCNNCGATGGTTTGCATTTTCTGTTGTCTGCCACAGTTTCTGTTACTTTGTATGTGTGCAGTCCTGTTGTATCTGAAAAAACACTGTTTCCTTGGTGTCCTCCATCCCTTCTGATTCTTCACTTTCCACCTTCTCTTCCACATAGATCCCTGAGCCCTGAAGGGAGGGGTTTGGTGAAGACATCCCATTTAGGCCTGGGTGCTCCAAAGTCTTTCATTCTCTGCACGTTGTCCCATTGTGGGTCTTTATGTTGGTTTCCATCTACTGCAAGAAGAAGCATCTCTGATGATGGCTGAGTGAGGCACTGATTTATGGGTATGGCAGTATGTCTTAACGGATTATTTTATTGCTATGTTCCTTTAACAGACCAATAGTATTTGGTTTTCTAACTACTAGAGCCATGACCTATCCAGTCTCAGGTTCTTAGCTATTCTAATAGTGTCAGGCATGGGTTCCAGCTCATTGAGTAGGTCTTAAACCCAATCAGAGAGTGNTTGGTTACCTCCACAATATTTGCACCAGACTATCTTGCAGGCAGGTCACTGTTGTGGGTCTGAGGTTTGTCATTGGGTTGATTATCAGCATCTTCCTCTGACAACGTGCAAAGTATCTGACAGTACCACGAACACCAGTCAGTAGAGGTGATGCCTCCATGGAGGCACCAGCTTGACTTTTCTGTATTCGATATGTGTTGTCTTCAGCAATAGGCCTCACCATAAGTTTGTGGGGAATAGCCAATAGCCTTGGCAATAGCCTGAGTTGTTTGGGAGCTTCTATGAGGCCCCTTTTGCCAATGACTCAACTAGATGTAACCCCATTCCTGACACTGGATGTTTCACTCGGTGGCATAGGATGTCTAGTTGGGGCATTGTCTCCCCCATTATATATAAAAACTACAGTCATCAAAACAGTATGGCAAGCTGAGTTTGTAGCTCAGTAAGTAAAGTGCTTGCTTAGCATATATATATATGAAGCCCAGCACCATCAAAACTGGGTGTGGTGGCACATGCCTCTAGGTCAGCTGCATAAAGGGCAGCTTCACCAGAGAGGGAACATGCATTCCATGTCAGAGCTGCCCTGGGGATAAGCAGCCACAGGGGACCAATGCTGCCTTTCAGAGAAGATTTGGGAGAGCGGGAAGTTCATAAAGAGCTTGGTGTGGGCCATCATTGGTCATTGATCATTCCTNCCAAAGACTAGATTTCATGAGTAGCAAGATGTTTGCAGAAGAGTTCAGAACCACATCTTACATGACGTCATGAGAAACCGTCTTTCAGTGGGAGCTGGCACATCTGTAGGAAGGCACATACTTCACACGAAACACCTCCAAATGGCCTGCTTGTCTACTGTGGAACAATTGTAGAGGAGGAAGGGAAAAGAAACATAACATGGACTTCGAGCCTTTCAAACCAAAGTGCACATCATTGTGTGTGACAGATTCCGTAGAGGCTTTGGAGGCACAGCTTTCAGTGACGGCAGTTTGGCTGTGTGTAATAGGTAGCAGTGGTGTTCTTTGCTACGTTCCAAGGAAACAAGGGAAGTCTTGTGTGACTTCTCTGACAGTCTGACAGGAGGTGGGGGAAGCAGGAAGTTAAGTGAGAATTGCCTCCTATTAGCTCACCCTTGCAACATTAAACAGGCTGAGACGGAGACAGCAGAGGAAAGCCAAAGGAAGTCAGCCTGCTATGCTTGAGCAGAGGCAATCAAGACCTTAAAACAGTTGATACGAGTCTATGGTGATGGAAATGGATTNCCAAGCTGCTGTCTANCTGGCTCCTCCCCACATACAATCACGGAAGAGAAGAAATTAATAGGGTGGTACTTGGATGAAATCAGCCATACANAGGCAAGTGATGCTCTGGCATTGAGGATGAACCATAGGCTTTGGAAATTATAGCCGTCAGGATTGTAACAGTCTACAAAGTCTGGATAATGAGATGTGTTCTTTTTTGCCAAGGTGCAGAACAGGAGACAATGAATAAACTCCAGAGCAAGAGAAAGACAATCCCACTTCACAAAGATTAGACAGTGCCTCACCCTCCAGCATCCAACCCAAGACCATCACTGGAGCATCACTGTGGTGGNGTCCAGACAGACCCTAGCCTTACAAATGGAACATTTCCAGAACTTAGTCCATGAGCATTAGATACTGAAAAGCAAAACAAAGTCAGATCCAACCCTGTGATTTCAGCCTGCNCTGTTAACCACTGANCCATCTTTCCAGCCCCAAGCAAAAACTTCATTTGTGTGTAACAGGGTCTCACTATGTAGCTCTAGCTGTCCTGGAATTCACAATGTCGCCCAGGCTGGCCTCAAACTCACAGAGATCCAACTGCCTCTGCCTCCCAGTGCTAGGATTAAAGGAGTGCAAAAAGTCTTTAACTGTGGCTCAGTGGTTAAGAGCACTTGTTGCTCTTTCAGAGAGCCTTGGTTCTATTCCTANNACTCACATGGTGGCTCATAACNATCTCGATATAATTCCTGTCCCNAGGATCCAATGCCCTCTTCTGACCTCCACAGGCACCAAGCACACATGTGGTGCACATACATACATGCAGTTAAAACACACATGAAATAAATCTAATTTTTAAAAAGTTAGTAGAAGTCAGGTTGTGTAGGCATGTTTCTTTTTTTGACCAGGTGAAAGGTGAGTGGTCGCATTCCTCAGTGACCCATTTAGCTGGTGCTCTCTGCTATGTGGAGGCTCACTGGAATTTAGTGTTTGGAAGCCCTTTGCTAGCTAGAAACCAATATGGATGGATAGGATGGGCCTTCCATGCCATTGCTGTGGTTGGGAGAAATAAAACATGCAATTTAAATAGAAGAGAAAAAGTTGTTTTTTTTTTTAATTTTAAAGATTGTGTTATTTTGCTTGGGTCTATTCTTGGTTAAAGGAAGTGGTTATGTGTTGTGGAATATTTGTGTAACTAGGTAAAGATGTGTTTCATTTGTTTATGTTACAGAGTATTACTTTAACTATGTGAAGGTGTGTCACATTTGTTTATGCTGCATTTGTTTAATTATGTAAAGATGTGTTGCTGTTTCACCCTGCCTGCCTAAGGCACCTAATTGGTCCAATGAAAAGCTGAACAGGAGAGGGATAGGCAGGACTGTCAAGCAGAGAGAATAAGTAGGAGGAGAAATCTAGGCTCAAGAGGATAGAATGAGGGAGAAGAGAGGGAGATGCCNNGGGCCAGCCAGGCGGGCAGCTGCCAGACAGCAGTGAAAGTAAGATATANAGAAAGAAAGAAAGGTAAAAAGCCCTGAGGCAAAACATAGAGAAACAGATTAAAATAAGAGCTAAGCTAAGGTCGAGCATTCATAACTAATAACAAATCTCCGTATCATGATTTGGGAGCTTGTTGGTGGCTCAAAAGAAAGCCTGGTACCGTTTTGTTTCCTTCTGTTAGATGACATGAAGTTACATGAATATTTTAATTTTAATGCATGATTTTCATGGAATGACTGCCATGGCTGGACCTGTAATTGAAAACCCTGGTGAGTATCTGTTTCAAAATCAGGACTTAAGAGCACTTTTCAGAGGAGAATTTGTGAGAGGGTGGTGGGAGGGGCGGGGGTGGGGATGGATGGGACACAGCTTCCAGCACCTTGGTGGATCCCAAGGTTGGCCTGAAACATGAAGCTTCTGGTTCACAGATGGGCTAGGAGTTGGACTTGAACCCAGCTAGAGCACAAGGCCATGGTGTGCTCAAGGTGGTAACAGTAAACAGTGTGCAGGATTNGCTCAATGGTAGCAACAGGAAAAACATTGTACCAGTGGACTGTGTTTGAAAAGTCTCCTGGTGTTACCCCTACACTGGCCAGGTGAGAGGAGCGCAGCTGGTTTTCAAATTGGATACTTTTTTGTTGTTTATTTTTTTTGTTTTTACTTCCGGACTCTCCTCCTAGTCCCCCCTCTGGTACTTCTCGCCTCTCCCCCCAGTCCCTCCCCCAACCTCTCTTTCCCCTCATCCACTCCTCCTCCTCCTCTATTTCTCTTCAGAAAAGGGCGGGCCTCTCATAGATATTGACCAGACATGGTATATTAAGTTGCAGTGAGACTAGGCACCTCCTCTTTCTGTTAAGCCTAGACAAGGCAATCCAGTAGGAGGACAAGGTCTTAAAAGCAGGCAACAGAGTCAGAGACTTCCTCCACTCCCACTGTTGGGAGTCCCACAAGAAGACCAAACTACACAACTATAACATATATGCAGAGGGCCTAGGTCAGTTCCATGAGGCTCCCCGGTTGTCGGTTCAGTCTGTGAGCCTCTGTGAGCCTTGATTAGTTGATTCTGTGGCTTTTCTTGTGGAGCCCTTGACCCCACTGGCTCCTATAATCCTTCCTCCGTCTCTTCCTCAGGATTCCTCAAATCCAGTACATTTAACACTCAGTACCCAAGTGTTGTTTTTCAGTGACTTGATTCAGACACCTGCAGCTCTATCTGAATAACTCCTTGTCCCCCAGCTCACAGACCTGCCAATCATCTCAACAGTCCCATTTCACTGAAGGGAATGTGCCGTAAATGTGAAGTTTCTGCTTCTCTCACTCTACACTGAGGTCCAAATGACCATCCTTTAACCTGATGTCAACTCCCAGCCAGAGAAGTAATTCTCTGGGACCAGCTTCTGGGCTCTGCATTGTTTGAAGAATTCTCAAGAGCAAGCAAATATTCTCAGGAGTTCCTTAGGGGTTCACCACTGTGACTGGGTCTAAAGTGACAGGAGGAGACAAAGATGTCATTGGATGAAAATGAATGTGGNTGAGAATACTTGTTTGATGTGGTACATTTGAGTTTGCAGCTCCTTTTGTAGGTTCTGGTTTTATTATAAAAATTCTTATTGTGTATGCTGTATGTATGTGTTACATTTGTTTATGCTGTGAAAATTTGTTTAATGATACAAAAGTGTGTTGCATTCTTTTATGTTGCATTTGTTTAACTCTGTGAAGCTGTGTTACTTGGCCTGTCTAAAACACCTGATTGGTCTAATAAAGAGCTGAATGGCCAATAGCTAGGCAGGAGAGGGATAGGTGGGGCTGCCAGGCAGAGAGAATAAGTAAGAGAAGAGGGAGAGAAGAAAGGAGGCGAGGAGGATACCAGGGACCAGCCGGCTAGCCACCCAGTCACCCAGCCACCCAGCCACCCAGCCACCCAGCCACCCAGCCAACCCCACAGTCAGCCACTGAGTAGGAAGGAAAGCAAAATATATAAAAAGTTTTAAAAAGCCCAGAGGCAAATGTAGTTAAAGGGTAATGGAATAATTTAAATTAACTTAGAAAAGCTTGTTAGAGATGAGTCAAACTAAGGCCAGGCATTCATAAATAAGAGTAGGTAAAAAACCAACTATACTTGCTGGTCCCTATTTTCACCATTTCAGTTTGGATGTGGGGTCAAATTTTTGTCTTTCTTTTTTTTTTTTGAAGATTTATTTATTTATTATGTATACAATATTTAGTATGTATACAGTGTTCTATCTGCAGGCCAGAAGAGGGCACCAGAATTCATTACAGATGGTTGTGAGCTGCCATGCGGTCGCTGGGAATTGAACTCAGGACCTCTGGAAGAGCAGTCAGTGCTCTTAACCTCTGAGTCATGTCTCCAGCCCAAATTTTTGCATTTCTTTAATCCATGTGTCTCCTTGGTGATATATGTTGCATTTATAAGTTGGTATGTCTCCAGTTTACCTATGCACACAGACATATAAATAAAGGATGGTGAAAACTGTAGCCCTGCATTTTTGACATCTGCCGAGATGGTCAGCAGTGCAATCTACATGTGCAGAAATGGAGAAAAGCATCAGGCCATGCTTAACAATGAGATACTGCTGTGTGCCCATTAGGGTGGCTGCAGAAATTGATAGTGTGGCTGATGATCAAGGGACAGTGGCACTTATTTACCGCTAATGGGAATGTAAAATGGTGTATTTTATCTTTATTTTTTTGAGAGTCTTGCTGTGTAGNTCAGAATGGCTTTGAACCCATAGTCCTCTTCATTCTGTCTCCCAAGTGCTGGGATTACAGTAAGGAGCAGACCCTTTATAAAACCCTGAGCAGTTCTCTCCAAATGCAGGATTACACTTTGACCCCAAAATTACAGTCCTAGAGAAATGAAAATGTGTGTCAACATGAGCCTTCACACCAATACTCAGAGCAGATCCATTCACAGTAAAACATGCCCGCTAACTGACAAACGCACGTTCTCAGATACGTAGACAATGGAACATTCTGCATTGATAAAGGAATGATGTTCTAATACATGATTCAACAAGGACAAAATATGAACAAGTGAAAACTTTGTCACAAAAGACTATAGTGATTGCATTTATGAATAGTGTTAAAACTGGCAAACCTACAGAATAAAGTGGATTGGTTGCCTAGCCCTGAGAGGGTTGTGGTCAACAGGCACTGTCATGTCACATAGACATGGAACCTGTCTTCATCCCCATCCCCACAGGAATAAGCCTTCCAGATAGCAAAGCCATAAATGAAGAGGCTACAGACAGGACAAGTGGCCACTGTCATGATGCGTATGAACTAAGCCCATTGCTCTTCCAGATGTCCCTTACCTAGGAGTGTCCTTGTCATTTTTCAAACACCTAGCACACACACACACTCTCTCTCTCTCTCTCTCTCTCTCACACACACACACACAAACACACAATTATGTGGGGAGTTTTTTTTCTGGTTTTATCCATTTGGTGGTTTTTGCTTCTGTTTTTGTTTTTAATGCCTCTTAGATATTGATAGGCATCTCTTCCCTTAGATTAGGGAGGTTCTCTTCTATGATTTTTGTTGAAAATATCTTCTCTGCCTCTGACTTGGGTCTCTTTTCCTTTGACATCTATTTTCACAGGCTTTGTCTTTTGTAGTTAGTATCCCAGAACCTGCATGTTCTATGCTTGGGTTTTTAGGATTTGACATTTTCTTTGACTGCGTACTTCAATCCCTCCAACACCTTGTCTTCAAGACCCAGTGTTCTCTCTCCTGTTCCACCCAATCCATTGGTGAGAAGTTCCTTTGAATATTTTATCTGAATTCCTGGATTTTTCAAGTGTTTTCCCTTTATATGACACCTAATGAATTGTATTAAAGATTTATCTTCCTATCTCAAAGATCTAGATTTTATAGAAGTGGGTTGTCCCACTTCAAATGATTTAATTAAGAAAAAATCCCTTCACAGGTGTGCCCAGCCATTTGGGTTTTAGTTAATTACAGATGTAGTCAAGTTCACAACCAAGAATGGCCGTTTCAAGTGCATTCACTGTCAACTTGACACACAATCATATCTTCTTATGTCATGCTTAATTTCCAAATGAAAACAATAACCAGGTCATAATTATGTCTAACATGATATAACTATCCCTCGTATAACCACAAATACATTATGAATTTAGACTGAGTAGCAATGTCTCTTAAGGGACATTCCTTTAGTATCTCAAATTTAAATATGATAACCACTGATATTCTCTTAATTAAAGTTATATTGCATGATAAAGAAATCAAGGAATGTGTCAGGGTTTTATTGCTGTGAAGAGACACCATGACCACGGCAACTCATAAAGGAAAACATTTAATTGGGGCTGGCTTACACTTTCAGAGGTTTAGTCCATCACTTCAAGGCGGGACATGTATCTGCAACCAGACACAGTGCTGAAGAAGAAGCTGAGAGTTCTACGTTTTGATCTGCAGGCAGCAGAAGTCTGTGTCCCACTGGCCAGACTTGAGCTTATAAGATCTTAAAGACCAACTCCACAGTGACACACTTCCTTCATCAAGGGCACACCTACTCCACAAGGCCACACCAGATCATGATATGACTATACCATGTACAACCACAAATGCATTGTGTGTGTGTGTGTGTGTGTGTGTGTGTGTGTGTGTGTTAGAATAGGTAGCAATGTCCCTTGTGGGACATTCTTTTAGGATCTCATAACTTTATGATAGCCACTAATATTATCTCAATTCATACTATATTACTTGATAAAGAAATTGAGGAAGAAAATATAAATATCTGCTTAAAATGTTTATATATGTTCAAGCACATTCTTAAGAAAAATGATAGAAATCTTTTATGTCAATTATAATCCTTTTTCTGAAACTGGTCACATGGCCTTAGTTGGTATTTATAACTCCCTTCCTCTACTACCCAGTCTGTATTTCCTCCACCCTCAGCAAGCACCTCAGCAGGTCTTGGCACTTTTCTTGGAGGAGTAACCCATACTCTCATTCTTGAAGGGTCTGTGCCCTTTGTCATCCTGCCTGGATTAGGTTGTTGTTTCCCATTGACTTTAATCACAGGACATGGTAGCACCAAGAGCTGCCCTAAAGCATGATTCTCAACCTTCCTAATGCTGTGACCCTTTAATACAGTTCCTCATGTTGTGTTGACCCCAACTGTAAAATTATTTTTGTTGCTACTTCATAACTGTAATTTTGCTACTGTTATGAATCCTAATGTAAATATCTATGTGGTTGAGAACCACTGCCCTAAAGGATCTCCTGCTCTCCAGACATAATCTTTCTTACTTACATTATAAAGAAGCAATCCAATCTCCCCTTGGTAGTCTGGATCAATCACCTCTCCTAACACTGTTATTCCTTTCTTAGCCTGTTGGGTTAAGGGCATTAGAAGCTCAAAGAGGCCATGGGGAAGTCTGGGCTTCCAGTTCAGTGGCATGTTTGCTGTGTCTCCTGGCAGAAGTACTCCTTGCTCTGGAACCAAACCTTAACCAGAACTTAAGGTCGTGGGAACAGGAAGCAAAAAACGTTCCTAGTGGGTCGCTAGGTGTGATAGTGAGTGGAACTATTCCCCTTTCCTGGACCGATGGATCCTGGCTANGGGATAAACTGTACCATATATTGAATGCTAATTCAAAGTATATAGTGCCTTCTAGAGAACCCTGCCCAGCCTTCCAGGCTGCTGCTACCTAACTGGTATTCTAACTGTGTCTTCAAAAGGCTAGTCCATCTTTTTATCAGGACAGCTTCTCCAAGATGATGGGAAACATGCTAAGACCAGCGGATTACATGATCTTGGGTTCACTGTCACACTTCTCTGGCTGTGTGTTTCTTGGTCAGAGGCAATGCTTTGCAGAATACCATGGCAATGGATAAGGTTTTCCATAAGTCTGTGGATGGTAACTTTGGCAGAAGCATTACGTGCAGGAAAGGAAAATCCATAAACAGAGTAAGTATTTACTCCAGTAAAGACAAAGCATTGTCCTTTCCACAGAGGAAGTGGTCCAACATAGCCTTCTATNGGGTCACTGACAGGGTCTCTCTACATGGCCCTGACTGTCCTAGAATTCACTATGTAGACAAGGCTAGCCTTGAACTCCCAGAAATCTGCCTGCCTCTGCCTTCTGAGTGTAGGGAGTAAAGTCATGCAGCATCACTCCTGGATATTATTACTTTCTTAATGACTGAGTTTTCACCCCGGCTAGACTTTTATGTCAAGTGTTTTATTGTTGTTGTTGTTGTTGCAATTGCAAATCAAATTGTCTNCTTAAGTTCTTTCTTAACATGCTTGTCCTTGAGATCTAAGAAGGCAGCTGGGNTTTGGACATTAATGGATTGTGAGATAGCACAGTTTCTCCTACTCCTGTNACCTTCCCNGAGTCTCTCCACCCAGATGGACCATATGGCTGTATCTGGCTTTCTTTCTGGCCCAAAGTCCCCATTATCTGTGGATTTGGACCTCTGTCCTCATCTCTGCTGGGCTGAGAGGTACAGGGAAGGGGAAAGTGTCCTAATCATTGTCCCCAGGGAACATGTCAGTCCCTGAAAGAGTACTGCAGAGGGCAGCAGTCCTAAAGGAAGGAAGAACCNGGCTGCCACAGCTGATGACTGGAGAAATATGTGACATCACTTCACTGAGCAGCTCAGATGGGAACAGGGACACTGGGGATGTGCACAGGGTATGAGTTCCTTNTCTGTGCTGGGCAGTATTTTCGACTTACATGCCCACAACCTCCTAATGCAGATGAGTTGTGAGCCCTATTTCCNCATGGGATCCCCTCTTCCTGCTCTTATATCTGTCCTAGCCTCACATATACTCAGAGTCTGGGCTTTAAAGCAACTCTGATTCTCATAGTGCCCTTCTAACAACTACCCAGNTCCCAAGAGCTCATTCTAGTGTACAGGGGACTCCAAGTGGATCCCCAGAGCTTTCTGCCTGCTACATCTGCTTTCTNTCGCGCAGGAAAGGGTACAGTGGATCTGTATAGTCTTGTGTCTGTGGCTGCCCGTGTCTGTTTGACTGTATCTGTCTGGCTATATCTGTCTAACTGTATCTTTACATGTAGTTTGTGCCTTTAAGGTTGAACTTGAGTTCAGTACCAGCTGTCTGTCCTTTGAGGCCATGATGCAAAGTCAGGGTCTAGATACTGAACTGCAGCATAAGCCTCCGATGGTTCATGTCTTCATTGTCTAGGGGATAGGGGTCCTCTGCTCTCCGTCTGCTCAGATTCCAGTATTTCCCAGTTCATAAGCCTTGAGCTCCTTTGCCCACTTCCTCCCCCGTTACAACCTGCCTCCAGCTGCTCTAAAAAAAAAGGCAGGCTGCTCAGAAACATCTATCCCTGGAACACGGCCTGAGCCAGAAGGAGCTGGCATGCTGCAACCTTACTGCGGTGTGTCACTCTTACCAGGCACAGTGGCTTCCCACCCAGGGAAGCCCCTCTGCCAACAGCCCATCTCATTCCCCAAAGGTGCTGGGCACACTCACACGGTATGCCTGGACAGCTTGAGCCTGTTGATCATGAGTTACTTTCCTGACCTCCTCNTTCCACCAGCTTTCCCCTGATTGACTAGTACTCCTCAGTCTGGAGTCCAGACTGGCTGAGGAGAGCCAAGTTGTTCAGATTCACTAGACAGTCTAATGGGGGCTCTGACAGTTTAACTGATTTGGTTTCCAAGGAACTAACTGCCAGATGATTCTGATTGGCTCAGCAACTGGTCACCAGCTGCCTCTCTGGAAGGCCTGTGAAGACTGCAGGAGGAAGAGAGGGGTGGAGGCTGTCTGGTAGATGCCTGAAGACTTGTCTCTGGACCTGGAGAGCATGCAGCTCTTCTCTGCAAGGCCATGCAGTGTCCGGAGTCAGAGCTATCTTTAAAAGCTTCATGNAGAGCTCCACATAAACCACCAGGTTCCATCTTTGTGTGAGAAGAGACCACATCAGCAATTACCNGGTCCTCAAAATTACCAACTGAAGAGTTTTTAAATATTGGGCATTACTCTTTGAGGACATGTACTAGAAGCTCAGGAAAGTGCTGGAATCTCAGCAATCTCTCCATTCCTGCCCCAAGAACACAAGGTGGCTTGAAGGCCCCTCAGGCAGAGAAGGCCTGGAAGTGGGACTGTCAAGCAGGAAGGGTAGGGTCCAGGTGGCACTCTGAGCTTCAGCTGGAGCTTAGTCTCCTTCACTAAGCATTTCCCCTGCCAAGGCAGCTGCTGTGAGGAACAAGTCTCCCTTCGTGTGCGTAGAGACCTCCCAGGAGGGTGGTGGCTTTGCATCTCAGCTCAGGCTAAGGTCCCTCACTCTGGCATATTATTAAGGAAGGAGAGGGCTGTGTANCCACGTGCATGTGGAGAAATGGNACCTTTGACTGCTTCCCTGCAGGACATGATTTATACCACAGAGTTTATACCATTGGATTCCTGGGGCTTTGAGCTGGTGATCCTCCTGCCTCAGTCAGTGCTATGACTACAAGCTTGTGCCACCAAAACTTGGCCTCATTAGTTTTGATTTGCATTTTCCTAAGGTTTACTGAGTTCTTTTGCATGGGATGTTTGGCCATTTTTATACTCTTTGGTGAAATATCTAGGTTCTTCCTGGTTTTGAATAGAGCTGTTGGGATTTTCTATTGTTGATTTTGGGGAACTGACTTGTACATTTTTTTAAAAATTCTAGTTCTGGTTATATGAGTTGGTTAAGTTTGTGAAAATCCATCAAGATGNACCTTTATGATTAATATGGGCAATGTGTATGTGTACAATACTATGTATATGGACTACATATATGAATAATATCTCAATAAAATTAAAATAATACATTGTCAATAAGGACTAGGATGAGGAGAAACAGACAACAAGCACANATAACTTTCTGAAGGAATGGTGCTGTCAAAAAGACAGAGCAANGANGTGGGTGGTCACTGGGAAAAGTACAGACATGGGCTTTCTTCTCTCCTGTATAAGCATGTGTGGTGTGCATACCTGTGTGTACATGTTGTTGGCCTGTGTGTAGGTGCCTGTGTGTGTGGTTACCCTGTATGTGGAGGCCTGAGACTGATGTTGGGACTCTTTATTGGTTCTCTGCCTTATTTACTCTTCAGTGAACCCATAGATGATTAGTCTGGCTAGCCAGCTTGCTTTGGAATCTCTTCTTTCTACCTTCAGAGTGCTGGAATTTCAGGTGGGCTGCCATGCCCACACAACATTTACCTGGGTTCTGGGGATCCAAACTCCAGGCTTCATGCTTGTACAGCAAACGNTGCAATCACTGAGCCATCTCCCCAGACCCTAGCATGGGCCTTTTACTTCTTTTTTTGCCATGTGAGAAAACTAGTAGTATGATTATATGTGGATGAGTAGAGAGGGATGGAGGATAGCGGCCTACAGTCTAGAGAAAACACTGGAGCAGAAGCAGAAGGCTGGCCTCAGAGCACAACCCAGTTCTAGGGTGTAAGCCCCATAGGGAGGAGCTGTGCTTCCCCAGGGAGCAGATCTCTGCCACTTCCTGGGAGGCACTGACGTGAGTAGAAGGAAAGTTTATGCTTCTGTTTCTGGAACCTGAGAGACAGGAAGCAGAGTGTCACCTGGCAATGACACAGATGACAATGAGGAAGAAGTGAAAAGGCTGTGTGTGGGAAAGAGTGAACTGGAAGACACAGGAGGAGGGCGGAGCCACACAGTAGATCTTCCCAAAGTCTCTTGGATTATGCTTAGGTCGTTGCCAGCATTGATGAAGGGACTTTGCCACGTTCTGAAGCTTCCAGGGACAACATTGAAGTGGTCCTCTTCCAGTGTGGTGCCAGGACATAGTGAGTGGGTCCTCCCTCCATTTTGTCTGGAGCAGTNAGTTCCCTGGCTCCTGCCAGCTTACCAGCTGAAGTGAGTGAATGATTGTGAAGTGCAAGACGGACAAAGAAGTGNGGAATGGCAACCTCAGGGAAGGTGGTGAGGCTCGAGCTCTCAGGGCTCCTTAGAGAACTCTTGAGGCTGGGGAGCAAGGAGCAAGTGAGCTTGTGTACTGGAAAGAAGACAGGTGCAAGTGAACAAAAGGCATCTACTTGTTATCCATGAAAGACAGCATGCCTGCCCATTTTCTTATGCNCCCCTCCTTGTACTTCTCTCCACAGCCCTGTCCTAAAACAGCACATTAGGCTGCTGTGGGATGGTCTTTCTGTATACTGTGAATATGTGTTGCTGCTATTGGTTAATAAAGAAGCTGTTTTGGCCTATGGCAACATAGGATATAGCCAGGTGGGAAACCCAAGAGAGAATCAGGGAGAAGAAAGATGGAGTCAGGGAGCCACAGGAGCCGCCATGTTCAGCTGAGGCCATGGCCAGGGGATGTGGTTCTGTACCGTGGCCCATAATGAGAGACATGAGCTAGGAAGCTGCTCTTGGCTCTGTTTTAGAACCTTTTTTAAGCTCTCAGGTTTTANGTGGAAATTCTTTCCCCATGTTGGGTGTCAAAAGTAACCTGAAGCTTTTCTGTGTCCTGCCCGGCCCNGCAGCAGCTTATAAAATAATCATTCAGAGGCTTAATATTAATTACACACTGTTTGGTCTGTGGCTCAGGCTTATTTTTAGCTAGCTATTACATCTCGAATTAATCCATTTCTATTAATCTATGTATCGCCATGTGTCTTGTGGCTTTACCTGTGTTTTATTACATCTGGCTCCCCTGGTAGCTGGCCACATCTCCCCAACTCCGCCTTTCTTCTCTCTGATTCTCTCTTGGATTTCCCACCTGGCTATATCCTGTGTTGCCATAGGCCAAAACAGCTTCTTTATTAACTAATAGTAGCAACACATTCACAGCATACAGAAAGACCATCCCACAGCATTTGGCCACAGAACATTCACAGATTAGGAGCCTTTTATGACCAGGCCAAGCTAAAGCTAGCATGACTATGCAAATAGTGATGAGCAACAAGGGAGAATTGTTACCAAAGAAATCCTTTAGTTTCACTTGCTAATTAAGTTTAAAAAAAAACTAATTTGGGAGGTCATACAGCTTAATGACACATCATAAATGCCCCACTGGCATTGATTACCATGGGGTTATAAGGACCTCAGAAACTTAAAGGCCAGTGTTCTTCAGCAGGGCTTACAGACCTCTGATGGATGAGGACAGTTGACAGAAGACTTGACATCTATTTACATATCAGGTCTGCACATTTTCTGCCTTAACATTTGAGTCAGACCCTGNTTAGCTCCACAGAGAGCTATTTCCTCAGAATTTGTCAAATGCTAATGGACTAGACATTGTTNATGTATTAATCACTTGTATATACTGTATATAGTTATTGTACTTATTGTATATAGTTTTTCTTATATTAGTTATAACTTTTTTAAAATTTTTTTATTTTTATTAGACAAAGACGGGAAATTTTTGTGGTGGTATTTTATCTATGTCCCCCAATAAAATTTATTTGAGAAACTTTTTGTTCAAGATTATTCCACAGGGTTAATTTAGCCTATTAACCACTGCAATGAACACATTTCTTTTACTCTGTTTTGTGCTTTCTCATCAACACAAGCATCTATGGTTCCTCACAAGGTCCAGACCAAACTATGACACCAGGATAGTCACACAAGATGATAGCAGCAACTGGAAGGATCTGGCTACTCCTGGATTAAGCTGCCATTCATACATCTACAAGCCTCAAGCTTATAAGAAAGAACCCAGTTTTTAAAGCACACAAATGCAAGTGTGTGTGTGTGTGCGCGCTGAGACATGCATCTCCTCCCATCATGTGGGTTCCCAGGATCAAACTCATGTCATTGGCAGCAAGTGCCTTTGCCCACAGAGCCATCAAAAAGTCCTGAGAAAACATCTTTTGAAACCATACCCATCACCAGAATTTTAGCCTCTTTCCCCAAATTAAGCAGAGCCCACTGCTCCCTCTGTTGAGTGGAATAGCACAGTCACCTTTTTGGCTAGAGCTAACTCCTTTAAGCTTTTGTTCATTTTATTTATTTATTTTGAGACAGTCTCACTGTGTAGCTCTGGTTGGCCTGGAACTCACAGAGATCCTCCTGCCTCTGCCTCTCAAGTACTGGGATTAAAGGAGTGCACCACCATGCCTGTCCTTTAAGTTTTTCTTTTAGTGGAAGCCCTTCCTCCACCAAATTAAAGGTTCACCTGTGTTGCACAACAGTNACTTGGTTTCCATGACAAAAGATCCAACCATCTGCTCTCAAGAGGGAAACATTTCAGGCCAGAAGTTTTGAAGGATGTGCAGTAGTGAGAAAAAATTCTCTGGTGTGGCCAAGGGTGAGCATGGCTAAGTCAAAGTAAAGGCAAAAGTCAAAATCAGAGGACAGAATAAGAGGCTAAGAT
>LZPO01055101.1:472818-484527 GCA_001675575.1 Neotoma lepida | reverse complement strand
AAGGGACATTGCTACCTATTCTAACACACACACACACACACACACACACACACACACACACACACACACACACACGATGCATTTGTAGTTGTACATGGTCTAATCATACCATGTTATGATCTGGTTACTATTTGCATTTGGAAATTAAGCATGTCAAGTTAACCAGGCAACCCTTGTGATGGATTTGTGATGGCTAATCTTGGTTGTTCACTTGACATCTGGAATCAACTAAAACTGAAGCAGCTGGGCACACCTGGGAAGGATTTTCTTCCACTTCCCTTACAGTACTAAGGTGCTTCACCCAGCAGTTAGAAAGGATTGCAGTCACAAAAATTGACCCCTGTTCCACCTTTCTGTCTGACCATTTTCTTACTAGCACTAACAGACTTACTATTTAATGTGTCTAAGTCTACATAGCAAGCTTCCCTTTTTGAAGTTTTTCCTCCACTGAGCCCTGATTAATGTTCAGGTTTAGTTCTATGTCTACAAGATGTAAGTTTCTTACCTTGTTTCTTCTAAGAGTGCACTCTGACTCAAAATTAATTTTATTTTCTTTGGGCTTATTAATTTTTTCATTGTCCATATGTATTGTCCATGCTGCTATGTCCCATAAGGATGTTTTTACACAGGTGTATATAGTATGTAGAGCCTGTTGCCCCCTACATCTCTCTCTACCTTTTCCTCAGTCACCATCCTCCCCCTTGAGCCCTTCATTCCCCAAGACAGTATCACTTTGTTGTTTTCTTAGTGATTGCCATTCTGACTGGGGTGAGATGGAATCTTAATGCAGTTTCAATTTGGATTTCTCTGATGGCTAGTAAGGAGAACTTACTTTCAAGTTTATTGGCAGTCCATAGTGTGGGAGATCTTTCTATAGTCTCCTTTGGTTCCTCCCTCTGTGTTCAGGGTTAGCACTGAGGAAGTCCTTCATTTCCTTGGTTAGGTTTATTGCAAAGAATTCACTTTTTCTGAATTCACTTTTTTTGTGAATGGGATTGTGCCCCTAATTTTCTGTATCAGCATGTTTGTAATAACAAAAGAACATACAAAGGCTACTGATTTTTGTATGCTAATTTTCACCCTNCCCCTTTGCTGANCGTGTCTGTAGGATCTAAGAGTTTTCAAGTAGAGTCTTGAAGGTAATGNATGCATAGAATCGTATTACCTGCAAATAAAGGTTCTTCGTTCTGCCTTCCTGTTTGCATCCCTTTTATTTNTTTTCTTCTTTTATCGCTCTAAGACTTCAAAGAGTAAGACTGCAGAAAGTAGACACCCTTGTCTTGTTTCTGGTTTTAGTGGAGAAGCTGGGAGCTTTCCCACACTTAATATGCTGTCAGTTCTATGTTATTTAGGGTTTCTATTGCTGTGATAAAACACCATGACCAAAAGCAACGTAGGGATGAAAGGGTTTATTTTGCTGTCTTAGTTAGGGTTTTACTGTTGTGGTGANACACCATGACCACAGCAACTCTTCTAAAAGAAAACCTTTCACTGGGGCTGGCTTACAGTTTCAGAGGTTTAATCCATTGTCATCATAGTGAGGAGCATGACAGCGTGCAGGCATTCATGGTGCTGGAGAAGGAGCTGAGAGTTCTACATCCTGATCTTCAGGCAGCTAAAGGAGACTGCTACACTAGGCCTAGCTTGAGCATCTGAGACCTCAAAGCCTGCCTCCATAGTGACACACTTCCTCCAAGAAGGTCACACCTACTCCAACAAGGCCACAGCTCCTAATAGTGCCACTCCCTATGGACCAAGCATTCAAACACATGAACGTATGGGGGCCATTCCTATTCAAACCACATTTGCTTACATTTCTACACTTCCATATCACTGTTTATCATCAAAGGACAGCAGGGCAGGACCTCAAACAGGGCAGGAACGTGGAGACAAGAACTGATGAAGATGCTTTAGAGGAGTGTTCCTCATGACTTTTGTCAGTTTACTTTCTTGTAGTATCCAGGACCACAAGCCCAGGGCTGGCCCCTCCCACATTAACCACTAAGAAAATGTCCTATAGTCAGATCTTATGGAGGCATTTTCTCAACTAAGGTTCTCTTCTCTCAGATGACTCTAGCTTGTGCTGAGTTGACTTTAAAAGCCAGCTGGCACAGTATTATATCCATGTGGTGCTGGTTTTGCATTTATGCAGAATACAATATTTAGGGGTGCAGGGGGCGGTCACTGAGGCTTGCACAAAAATTCCAGAGGAATGCTGTTGAGGCTAGGCAGTATGTAGCAGAGTTGAATTTCCTGTATGTAGCTCCTGAGAGAACTGTGTATGAAACTCTGAAGGTGGCAATGGAGAGCCCAGGATGTTGGAAATACCAGGACTGTAGGATATCCTCCCGAGAAAGCTTCAGGCACTGAATGGAGCTAGTCCAACAAAGAAGTCACATGTGCTTTGACAACAGACCTGCTCCAGNTGGCTGACCAAATCTAATGGAGTTTACATTGTGAGGAGTGGATGAAGTCCTGAGTGAATGTGTGTTGTTGACCCAAGGACACATCAACATGTTCACACAGCCATGTCAAGGATCCCAATCCTTCAGATCCATGGGAATGGCAAGGCTTTCCCCTGGTCCAAATATGGAGGTTGATCGGTGTGTGCAGAAGGCATCAACCACAACTTCATCTTTCCCGAAGAATGCAGCTTGAGACTGCGTCTCTGCAGAGACCCACACACCCCAAATTAGCTAGCCTGCCCCCTCATTCAGCTGCAAATGCTGTACATAATAAATGTGCGGAGTTTCCAGGCTGCCAGTGCATCTCCATTAGAGGACATCTCACCTGATCCCAACATTTCTGTACCTATCCATCCTTCATTCCCATCCCTCTAGTCAGGTCAATCCCAAAGCCATGTAGGTTGCAGCACCACAGAACACCACCACAAGTCCCATGGGCCAGACATGGAGCTGCAGATGTAGTGTTTTGCCACGCTGGGTTTCAGATTTGCTTTGCTCTGATATTTCATTCCTAAGCCTCCAATCCTCCCTCTTGGAAAGAGAAAGTTTACTGTGTGCCTTGTATACTGGAAGTATGAAACTTTTAATTTCTAATTAAATATATTTGCTGTTATTGTTTTGAGACATGGTCTCACGTCACCTAGGTGGGTTTTGAATTAGTTATTTAACTGTTACTATCTTTGAGAGCCTCATTCTCCTGCCTCCACCTTCCAAGGGTGGTTTTACAGCCATGCATCACAATACTTGCCTTTTTTTTTTTAATAGAAGATATAAGTTAAGGGATTGCCTTAAGTCTCAGAAGAGCTGTTGAATTTTGAGTGTGTGGGTGTTTCCAGTCAGCTGGCTTGGACCCTTTGCTCTATCCAAATAGAATTATGGGTAGGTAAGGAAACACTCTTCAAGCACTGGTCCTCATCAGCTTGTTTTGCTAGGTGTTTGGCCTCAGTGAGCCGCAGCAGTAAGGAGGTAGGAGCTACAGCAGACGGTGCCCTCTGTTGCTACAGCTCACATGCAAGCCTCAGATAGCAAACCCTGTAGCGCCATAGATATAATAGCTCTTACACAGACCTGAGAAGGCAAGGTTCTCCAGCCCTTAACTGAGAGTTCCAGGCCGACCTGGATAGCAGGGATTCCTCAGTTCTTGACAGCAACTAGCTCTTGACCTGGGGTGTATGAGACCCTTGTCTCAAAAGACTTGACAACTCTCTGGAACTCTTCTAGGACCAAGGTCTGCAGTTTCTCTTCTCTGGTTCTTTATATCCCTTGTCTTTCTGCCTCGGCTCTTCACCCTCTCTTGGTGTCTCTCTGCTTCCGTGGCATTTCTTCCTGCCCTGGCAGCTCTCAAATTGTTCAGATGCTTCTTCCTCAGCTGTCAAACTGGCTGCCTTATCCCTTTCAACAGCTTGTCCTACCAACACCTCAGTGTTGTTGTTCCTCCACAGCTTCTGCCATCTCCTCCTCCCTGTTACAGTTGCTCAGCCTGCAACACTGAAAGTAGAAAGTAAAGAAAGGGCCAGTGGAGAGAATCCTTTATTGACTATTAACAACTGGGAGGAGACAGGTGAGAGCCTCCCAGTAGACTAAGTGAGCTTTCTTATTTAGACCAAGAAGAGGTATTTGGACTAGTCATGGCCATTTGTTTTGGACCAATGACAGCCTTATCTCTTTAGCATCACCTACACAGTCTCTTTGCTAGGCTGCTAGGGGAAATGCTCCCACTCTGGTCTAACTGGAAATGATGACAGGGCCACCTAGAGTTGATGGAGGCTGGTGATAGCAAAAAACCCAAATAAACAAACAAAAACAGACATTTGGTGTTTCAAACAGCCATGGCTGAGGTTGGACCCTCGAGTGTGAGAACAATCAGCTATGATTACAGTACAGTTTCTTCTAGGCATCTCTGGGGTATTTCAGGTGGTTGGTGCTGGTTTGTCTTAGTCTCACTGGCTGTTTGATTGACAGCTGTGTGGAGACCTCTACACCTGCGGAAAGTCTGGGCTCAGACGGGCAGTGCACTATGATGGAGACACATCAGCAACAGTCTGGAAACTCAGCTCATTTTCTCATACACAGCACGAATGAGGAGGCAGGTGAGCTAGTCTGGGTAGACCTGTAGGGGGTCTCGGGGTGCAGTTACCCAGAAGGAGGGAGCGGCTGCTACAGTGGCAGTTTCTGAATATACCATCAACATCTGGGAGGATGAAGCTGCAGTGGATACTTTTCAATAATAATAATAATAATAATAATAATAATAATAATATAATTCTTATATTATTATTGTGCTAAAGGTCAACCATTTGCCAACATCCATACTTGGGCCAGGGGAAGTCTGAGCTTGATCCAGGCAAGGCTTCTGCATTCCCATGGGTCTGAGGAATTGGGGTTTTTGACATGGCCATGCTCGTGTCAGTAATACACACTCACTCTGGCCTTCATCTGCTCCCCGCATTTAATACCTGCTTGATGCCTCGGATCCTTGTCCCCTGTCTCACTGGGGCTGTGAAGACTAAACTGGAGTGAATGTTTTGTTTGTTTATAAAGGTTTATTTATTTATTTATTTTTATTCTTCTCACATATATTATATCCTGACCAGTTTCCCTTCCTTCCCATTCCCCAGTCTCTCCCCGCCCCACAACTTCCTCTCTCTCCCAGACCCACCCCCCACATCCATCTTCCCTCAGAAAAAAAGCAGGCCTTCAGGGACACCAACCAAATATGTCATAATATGCAACAATAATACCAGGACATACCATCATATCAAGGCTGGATGAGGTAACCCAGGAGGAGGAAAGGGGTCTCACAAGCAGGCAAAAGAGTCAGAGACACCCCATCTCTCACTGTTAGGAGTCCCACAAGAACACCAAGTTACTCAGCCATAACATAGATGATGAGGACCTAGGTCAGACCCCTACAGGCTCCCTGAACTCTGCAAGCCCCCATGAGTCCTGGTCAGTTGATTCTGTGGGCTGTGTTCTTGTGGTGTCCCTGTCCCCTCTGGTTCCTCCAATCCTTCCTCCCCCTCCTCCACAGGACTCCCAGAGCTCTGCCTAATGTTTGGCTGTGGGACTCTGCAGCTGCTCCCATTAGTTCCTGGATGACTCTCTGACTTCTTTGATGAGGATTCTGCTAGGCTCTGGTCCCAGAACACTCTGCAGGCAGGACAAGCTGTAGGTTGAAGGTTTTGTGGCTGGGTTGGTGTCCCAGTCCCTCTACTTGAGGCCTTGCCTGGTTACAGAAGATGGCCAGTTTAGGCTCTGTGTCCTCCATTACTAGGAGTCTTTGCTACGGTTTCTCTCANAGGTTCCATGGAGTTTCCATTGCACTAGGTTTCCATCTTGGCCCTGAAATGCCCCCCACTCCCAGCTGTTTCCCCAAGTATTTCCCTGCTCCCAACCACTTTATCATTGAATGTTTTCATTATGAGATGAGTGTGATTTTATGGGGCCAGGAATGGGCTGTTATGATTTGAATATGGAATGTCCCCACAAGCTGCTGTGTTTGAACATACCTGGTCCCCAGCTGCTGGTTCTGTTTGAGATGTTGTCACCATCGAGACTGTGACCTGGATAGCAGAAGTGGGTCACTGGAGGTAGACTTTGAAGGTGATATTTATTCCTGGGGCTGGCCTAAGCTTTCTGCTTCCTGATCCTCTGAGGTATATAACAAGCCATGCCACAAGGTCCCACCACAATAGATAGTGCCACCCCAAGCACCTTACCTTCCCAATCATTATGGACTCATATCCCCTGAAATTATGATCCACAATAACCCCTCTGTCTTAGATTCCCTCTGTTAGGTACTTGGTAGCTGCTACATGAATACATATGACTATAATGAGATCAGCTAGGTTGTCTTTTGCTGGTTTTCATGAATAACCTGAACCAGGCATCAGTGTCCATTATAGGAGGGCACAGCATATTCATGAGTTTGTTGCTTTAATAATGCTCTGTAACAACATTACACTTCAGAAGCCTGCAATAATACGTATTTAAACTCCTTCTTACTGATCACATCACGGCTCTTGGATTTGTCTGAAATGCACTGGGTAGAGTTAGATCCAGCTCCAGGCTATGAGCTGGCTCAAGAATTCTCCAGAGGGTTTCTCATTCTAGAGCCAGCAATGACCTGAAACATGTTCTTCTAATATCCAGGAATAGGATAGAAAAAGCTACACAAGGCCACATTTAAATTCTTTGCATGCACATACAGTTTATATGTCTTATGTCAATAATAATTAAAAGATCAAGCCTAACATAAGATGTGGGAATTCCCTCCACCATGGACAGGAAGGAGAAAGAGTATTTACCAACCAATACACAGCCTACCAAGGGAGTGAAGTAGGAGGAAGCATGGACTAAAAAGTAAGCTGGGGAGGAAAGGGTTTATTTGGTTTACACTTCCACAGCACTGCTCATCACTGAAGGAAGTCAGGACAGGAATTCAAACAGGACAGGATCCTGGAGACAGGAGCTGATGCAGAGGCCATGGATGGGTGCTGTTTACTAGTTGCTTCCCCTGGCTTGCTCAGCCTGCTTTCTTATAGAACCCAGGACCAGCAGTCCAAGGATGGTACCACACACAATGGCCTGGGCCCTCCCCTATTCATCACTAACTGAGAAAATGAATCTCATGGGAAGGAAGTATTTCTCAATAGAGGCTGCTTCCTCTCTGATGACCCTAGCTTGTATCAAGTTGACACAAAACCAGCCAGTACACCATATATTGCTGAGCCCATGGCCCGTGCCAGGCACTGACCAGGTACTGGGAATACACTATATGGTGCCTTAAGGTGCAGTCCCTGACAACTGAAATGTCATCAGAACCTATAGTCCTTCAAACTGAAATAAAGAGGTTCTTTCACTGGGAACAAAATGACGATTCTGATTCTTTCACTGTTGGGTATCAGCCACCAGCCCTTTCAACTCCCTCCTCACCCTCCAGGTGTCAGCTGCTTCCCAGTGCCAGGGAGTGGAACATAGGGATGCCAAGTAAGTGCTCCCACAAGATGCATGTGGCAATTATGCCATCAGCTACTGCTTCTAGCCTGCACTTGGTGGTGTTTCTCTCCAATAGAAAATGAATCAAATTACAGGGAAGGCTCCTGCCCCACTTTGCACTGTGATCTGTGCCACAGCAGTAATTAAATATCTAATTGCCAATGTTACAGAGTAAACTGGAGAATCCATGTATGGATTTTGTCTAATAGATCAGGCGCAGCTCATAAAGCAGACCTTACCATGCAGCACAGGGGCAGTGGGATGCTCCAGAGAGTCGATATCACGGTCTTGAATCTTTGGTGACATTTCACTTCACATTGGCTCATCATGAAAACATAGACATTTCCTTCTTCTTTCACTATTTGACATCCAGTGCCACCTGGTTCCCCAAGGAGTGAAGTGGCTTTTGATCCATCCTCCTCAGCAGGCAGACATACTTCTGTGTGCACTCCTCTAAACTAGAGATTTAGTCAAGGGCTGCTGCTTGGAGGTGTGGAGAAGGACCTGGAACCATATATGGTGGTGATCAGGCCTAAAACAAGGTCCCACTTAATCTTGAACACAGATAGGAATGGGAGAGAACTGGAGGAAACAGCAGCAGGCAATGGCTGGTGATCTTGGTACCACCAACTTCCAAATGCAAGCAATGCAAAAATTTTCAAGGTAAGCTTGGTGATGCCAAGGGATTATGAAGTATACATGTCATGGCATGATAAAATGTTTTATCTGAAGTTTCTTCCCTTAGTTTGGTACTTTAAGCATTTTAACAAACAGCTGACAGGCCTCCATGTGTAACCTCTTCCTGAGCCCTCAAGTGTCGGGGTGGTCTGCACCTTATTACTCATTTATTTCTCACAAAGCTGTTTTTCCAGCCACAGGATTTTATCTGAACTCCACCGCATAGCTCATTCATTCACTTCTAATTTCCTGTACATTCAAAATAGCACAAAATCGCCAGCACAGATTGCTTTCTTAAAATTAGCAATGAGAAAGGAGACAAATTGACCCCTACACTTTCATGAGTTATGACAAACCTTATAGTCAGAGAGCAAAGAATGGAAAGGAGGGTGGGAGATTTCTGGAAATTAGGACTGGGGAAGNTTCTAAGAAAGAGTTTCTTGCAGCAGAATCCTGAGGGTTTCAGCAGAGCCCTGTTGAAAAGCCTTACTCTCTTTTGGTTCACAGAAGTCTTAAAATATTGGATATGACCAAATGTAAAATGACCAAGGCTGTCATGTACCGATGAAGTACCAGTTGCCCAGGGTTAAGTGTTTCTGCACTGGAATCCACAGGAAGCATTATCTGGCAAAGGCTGTCCAGAGTAAACTGCTCTGGGAGTGTTGGTTTGCCATCCCTGCTCTGCAGGTGTCACCTGAGCATCAGCACTCCTGGTGGCATCATCTGGAAGCCGCAAATGGAACAGATTTGCACGGCCCACCCGCCGACTCAGGAGCTCTCTGCGGTTCACTGCAGTGATTGCCATCAGAACAGCTGCTGTCGGGCACCCACGGTGTTTGTTTTCACTTTTATTAGTTTAGTAGTTTATTAGTCAGAGTTCCAGAGAAAGAGAGCTAGGGGAATGCGCACACATACTCATTCTTCTGGGGAACTGGCATGTTCAATCATTGAGAGTGATAAATGCTAAAATCTGCAACCTGGTGGCACAGAAGAGCTGACAGTGTGGTTCTTGTCCCAGTCGGCTAGCCGGTGAGTTTGAGTCTTGGGGAGAGCCAACATTTTAGTCTTAAAGCATTTTTGTTTGTTTGCTTTTTGTCTGATTGTTTTTTGTTTATTTGTTTTTGACAAAGTCGTGCTCGGGAGATTGGAAGTCATGGAACTCTTTTTGTAACCCAGACTAGCCTCAAACTCAGAACCCTCCTGCCTCAGTATCTTGAGTGTTAGAATTGCAGATGTGGGCTGAGATGCTCAGTAAGTTAGAGTCCTTAGTTAGAGAAAAACGAAATCAAGTGCCATCTCAAGAAAGGACGGGAAGGAGCGTCTGCCATTCATGGTTGGCTCTACCCTTTGGTTCTAGTCAGGCTTCAGCTGATTGACTAAGGCCCATTCACCCTAGGGAGACACGCTTGTTCCCTCAGTCTGTCAATTTAAGTGTTAAGTTCATCTGAAAATATCTTCACAAAAATATCCAGATTAAAGTTTGGTCTAGGTGCACCATACCTCAGCTAAATCAATTGAAATTAACTATCATATGTAGAATATTGAAAAAATGAAGCCAGACAGTGGCTCATGTCTTTAATCCCAGCACTGGGGAGGCAGAGGCAGGTGAATCTCTGTGAGTTTGAAGCCAGCCTGGTCTACAGAGCTAGTTCCAGGACAGTCAGGGCTACACAGGGAAACCGTCTCCAAAAACAAAACAAACAAACAAATGAGATTGTCACTGGCTTACTCCTTCCGTTTCTGTTCATTATTTCACCCCATCCTTGGATCTTCATGCCACCTCCAGCCCTATGACCTGAGATCCTGGCCCTCCTCCACCATGGGCAGCCAAGTAGAGTTCTCATAGGGCACAAGAACAGAAGGACTCTTCCCAAAGAGGTCAGCTGATCTCAGTCTCCCCAATTCAGGAACTGTCCCTTCCATCATTGCATTGATCTCATAGTGAGATCCTTGCAATAACAACCAAACTCACCCTGACAATCCTACAATGACTTCTAGAAGAGTGGATGCTAGCCCAGCACCAAGCAAGGATTCCGGTGCCTTTGTGTGGTGAAATTTTTTGAGAAGGATGCCCCTGATGGCTGGCTCTGTCTGAAAGTCCTTGCAACAGGGAGAATGCCTAGTTTTGCCCCAGGTTGAAATTCTACTCAAAGGTATGGAAAGCATCTCCAGTCTAAATCTCATTTAACCCATGTTGCCCAATCAGCACAGCCCTTGCAGAAGAGGCCTCCCAAGTTTAAGATTTATGACATTTAGGTTTTTTATCTGCTCTTTTCCATTTTACCATCCTTGTGAATATAGGTGACATTTTTATTTTTGTGCTCGAGTCTTATATTTTTTTTGTGAGACAAAGTAGACTTCCAAAGACAGGCTCTGATCTCTAACTCAGTGTCTTCAGGAAATGAAGGGTGATTTATGAAGAACTGAGCGATAGCCATGGCTCTGAGATTTCATTAAATCACAGCTTGGTTGAGTTGTGCTTAGCCTCCCAGTCTGAAAGCCAGTCTCCTCCGACAGTGGGGAGGAGCTTGCTGTGCATTAATGAGGCCCTGGGGCAGGATTGGTAGGCTCAGACTCTGATGTACTGTTCTATAGCTATGTCTGCCCCTCTGTTCCATCACGCCTGAGATGGAGAATTTAGTCAATGCAAGCTGCATATTAATGAGTTTGTTAGTGTCAAGTATTCCTCAGCACCCAATAAAGGTATAGTCAGTGCATGCTATTAAATATCCCTCCCCTCAATGTTAAAAATCTACATGTAAAAGAGAAAACAGGCTTTCACCACCGTGCACACAGGCTTGGGTGGAGGCTGGAAGAACAGGTATCTTGAAGCACATACATGTCTTGGCAAGGAGAGATCCTTTGCAGAGCCTGAACCTCATCTTTCCCCAGGAGAGGCTGGTGGCAGATGACCTCCAGGTGTCCCTCAGCTAAACCAAACACTCAAGCAGCCACTTGCTCTGTGAGATTACTCAGGTGCCTCCAGGGATCACAGACCATCCAGATGAGCTCCTGGCTAGTGCTGCTGTGGCTCCCTGGATGGGGACATGGAAGATTGGGCTTTGCAAGCCATGCTTTAGACGGGAAGTAAATGAGACCCTTTCCTATAGCTGGCCTCACACACTTCTCATGCCTCACACACTGTGGAGCATTTGAGTTTTAAAATAGTCTGCTCAGCGTTGCTCTTCATTTGTTCAGGTCTATGTGAGCTGGATCATACATGAATCCTCTGGTAACCAGCCTCAGAGGCTTTGCTTCATTCTTCAGCCATCTCCACTGAGAGACAAAATACCCTGGGAAGGAACAGGGGAGCCTCTGGGAATGTCCTAATGATCTATATCTCAACCTAGCCATGGCCACATGATTAAACGCTTTTTTTTTTGTTTTTGTTTTTGTTTTCGAGACAGGGTTTCTCTGTGTAGCTTTGCGCCTTTCCTGGAACTCACTTGGTAGCCCAGGCTGGCCTCGAACTCACGAGATCCGCCTGCCTCTGCCTCCCGAGTGCTGGGATTAAAGGTGTGCGCCACCACCGCCCGGCTGATTAAACGCTTTTGCAAGAACATCTTTT
>LZPO01055101.1:434245-462558 GCA_001675575.1 Neotoma lepida | reverse complement strand
CTGGGAAGAGGGGAGGGAGGGGAAACTTTGGTTGGGATGTAAAAACAAACAAAAAAATTGATACATTTTAATCTTTTAAAAATAGATAAAATGGGATAACATCTTTATTACAGACACGAAAGGCATTTATAGTCTACCATTGAAATGTTTGGACTTTTGTGTAGTTATTACATTTATTTCTTATGAAAGTCCACAAATTAAACTGAACAGATTGAGGTCATTTTTAATCACTATTTAAAAATTGTAGGAGAACCCTTTATAAATAAGACTCTGCAGATATAAAGATNAGTGTGCTCAGGCATTTTCCTGTCTTTAACAAGTCTGATTGCTATGATTCCTTTATAAGGTAGATAGTAAGGAGATGGTTGTATGTAAGGACTCAGGGTGTGCAAGGGGCTCTGAGTTCTCAAAGTTCAGGTGACTTGACAAGGCCACACAGTTGTTAAGGTACAATGCCAATAAGATCATCTGGGAACCTTTTTTTTCTCACCTGAGTGCAATTGGCTTTAAATTCCACAAGCAATTTTGAACATGAGTGATGGATGCCCCAAAGAGTGATACCTAGTGTCTAGTTAAGTCATACATTTATCAAATGTCTGTTGTGTTGGGTGCTAGAGTTTGGCTGTGAAAGACAAATGTGTGGTTCCAGCTCTACAGAGCTCAGTTTAGCCTCTGCTCATCTCTGTTCTAACTATATATCAATATGAACATTGCTCTACACAATGTGTGCCTTGTGTTGCTGGAATACGAGGCAGTCACACAAGCCAATTACCTCCCCTTCCTGTCTTATTCTTTGCAATAAACCAACTTGGAGAGACCAACCCAGAGGAATTCTCATTTCCTATGCTTTAATTGGCTTGACCCACCATGAAGCCATCTGTGGTGGCTCAGTTTTATGTGTGCTTGACACAGNCTAGAGTCATTTGGAAAGAGAGAAAATCCTTCAACAGACTGGCCTGTAGGCAAGCCTTCAGGAATTTTCTTAAGTGATTGATATGGGAAGGTCCAGCCCATTGTGGGTGGCGCCATCCCTGGGCCCGTAGTCATGGATAGCATAAGAAAACAGCCTGAGCAAGCCAAGGGTGACAAGCCAGTAAGCAGCACTCCTCCATGGCCATCAGTTCTTGCCTTGAGTTCTTGCCTTGACTTGGATGATGGACTACAAACCATAAGATGAAATAATCCATTTTCTCCCAAGTTGCTTTCAGTCGTGTAGTTTTATCACAGCAATAGAAACCTAACTAAGACACCGTCTCAACTGATTGGTTCACAGACTTAGCTGATGTCCTGTTTATAGAAGACCGGGCATGTGGGATTCCCTCCTCCTAGGCCTATCGTTAAGTGGCAATTACACAGCCGATGCAATTGGTCCCCTGAGATTCTCCCAGCCTTTCTAACTCAGTCCTATCTTCTACCTCCTGATTTTCAGCCACTTAATTAGCACACTCACTAGTGAGTGCCCAACAATAGTGAGGGAGAAGGAGCCATATTATCTCCTCCAGGATCTATGGTGACTCCTCTACCAAATCCTTCTAATCACGATGCATAGGCAGGCTTACTAACCATACAGCTTCTCAAAATGACTCGGCTGTGGAATATGAAGGCAGACATTGCCCTATGTATGTCTTATTTACCGCATAACCAGTGTCTCGCTTCAATAGTAATTGAATGTTGTTAATAATGATGAAAAAGCCGTGAGGTCGCATAGAGTTGTCTGAGCAAACTATAAAATGTAGGAGTCAGCAATCTGAGACCTAAATCCATCACTTCGAATTAAAATATCCTTTCTTAATAACTTCATCTTTATAGTATATGTTGTGAGATAAGGACATGTGCCCATTCCTCAGGATATTTTTCTACACACATAGGCATTCTTGTATATATTGTATTATATACATAAATATGTGGCTGGATTGAATTTGTAAAATTACTGGCACTAATTCTTTCCTTAAATGTATTTTCTCTCCCTATGAATATGACAATCCCATNAACCATTGTGTTTCTAACAGAGACTCCTGAGATTAGAAGAGATCTCTAGTCTCACCCTCTACTTTCATAATTAACTATGACCATGTGATTTGTGGCTTTTGTTTCTTCACTTGCATTCAGGGATAATAAAATGAGTTCACAGTGCCTCATTGATACCAAAGGGCTGCTATTCAATTGCCAACCCAGGTTAACCCATGTTTAAGATAGATTTTTCCATACACATTTGCAATAGATGCAGGATTCTTTTGTGGAAATCCATACAAGTTGCACTGAGTTCCACTGATAAGTTAATTATTTGAAGTCAATTAAAGATGAAAGTCTAGGGCTAAAAATGTAGCTTACCTAGCATGTTTGGTTCAGGCACCAGGTTTTTTTTAAAAAGGAATTTTAAAAATGACAATCTAGTGGGAGTGGTTCAAATTCCCCTTTTGCTCATATTTTTGTTTACTGTTGTTGTGTTTTGCCCCCTGGGCAGGGACAGCTCAAGAAATAGCAGGATCAAGTTAAGTTGCACACGTTCTGTTTTTCAAAGTGCAATGGGGAGATTGGCCAAGATGCACACTTATGAATCAGAATTTCTGGGGCTCAAAATCGACATTGATATTTTTTTGAGCCTTGGAAGAAATTCTAAATTTGCAGCCACATTTCAAAAGACGGTTGGTCATTAAGCAACTTCTGATGCCTGAGTGCAATCAAAGGGTTGAGGGAGAGCCTGGGTACCAGGAGTCGTGTAAGTTCTCCAGATGATCCCAGCTGTGTAGCAAGATGGGTAACCACCAGTTTAACAATAAGAGAACAAAGCAATGGATATATAAAATGCATTTTGGCCGTGGAAAGTCCACCTTCCTGCCAATCTTCTTTACCCTTTCTCCTCTGCCTTATAAAAGAGCAACCCATTCAGAAGAGTGGTTGAACATGTTTCTTTAGCTAGTGAGAGGGCTTTGGGTATCCCTGGAGAGCTGGGTACAAATGCCCATCATGCAGATCTTCTGAGGGTTTCCAATAAGAAACTATTATAGCAATGCAGACGGCATCTGAGTGTTAGATCTTCAGAGAAGGGAAGGTCACATGCCAGAGGCGTCACATGCCCTCTCACTTTCCCCCTCACCTAGGATGACCAGATCATTCACCTGACAGAGATCAGGTGGCTCCAACTCACACCAGAAGCTGCAGCATCAGAAAGACCATGATGAGACTCAGCTGTTCTCCTTGATGGATGGGAGAGAATATTTTGAATCTTTAGGAGTTGTGAAGAGAAGCTTGGCCCAAGAAAAGTATGTAGATAACTGATTGGCCATTATCAAAGGTCATTCCAAACTAACTTCTTCACAAGAGAATCCCACCTAGAGAAAACACATGGGGCAGCATCTGGGGCGAAACTCCAGCTGTGTTTTATGAGAACAGAAGAAAGGTTCTAAGATGGTCCCAGACTGGAAAACCTTTAACCCATTGGTTAGATATGATAAGACAGCAAAGATTTCATGTTAGGGGAAAGGAAACTTAAAAAAATCCAATGACTTTTCTTCATATTTTTTATGTTTTCCTCAATTCCGCACTCTCCAATTGCCTGTTTATAAGGCATAAAGCGAAGTTTAAGCAATGCCTGGGAATAGCTTATATTTTTATTTGTATTCTTTGAGAAATTGCATTGCAGCAAGAAGGACGCCTGAATGCAGTCTCCTCTGACCTGGGAGGCAGGGACTGTGGTGTCTCTTTCAGGGAGGTGGTTGGTACAGAAAGGTGAGCCATTGGTGCCAGCACCATGGCTTCAGGGCAGTCCCCCATCCAACACCCCACCTGCTCTGATGCCTCCTCCTCTGCTCACCCCAGTGGTACTCATTAGACAGCGTGATCTGTGGGACTTCACTTCCCCTTTTGATTAGCTTGTTATCTGCCTTCAGAGCTAAGCCCTAATTAATGAATTCCCAGATGGGAGATGAACCCGCCATTGCCAGCAAGCCCCTTCCTCAGAGAATCCTTTGCTTCCCATCAGAAAGGGGCAGACACTTGGCTGCTGTCCAGTCCTGGCCTTCACAATTCCACTTCAGTAAAGCCTTGGAGAGTTTCTCTCGGAATCCACTTCCTCAATCACCAGCATTTCAGAAGTAATTACACCGATTTAATGCACCTGGCTTTCTCTTACACTTAAAACCTTAGTGACTGGGAAAATCCTGGTCAGCATTTTTATATGAAAGCCAGGGAACCAATGATGGTTAAGCTCCGGGAAATGCATTGAGTCACAGTACAAGCGTTATCTGCAGCCCTGGAGACAACGTTCTGACCTCTGGTTGTGATAGCACTAAAACCATGCTGAGAATCTTTGTGCTGGAGAACCTGTGGGCCTTGGCAGTTTTCTAACAGCTTGTGTGTATACATACAGCTCTGCTTTCCCTAGTTAACACTGGTGAGAGAGTGTGAGCTTCTGCCCTCACACTTCTGCTGTGAGAAGAATGGCTAGGAGATAGATTCTAGATTCTAGAGCTAGGTACCCTGGGTTTAGAATCAGCCTCCAACACTGATGACATATAGGGGTTTGGACAGGTCATTAGTCCCTCTCTGCTAACTTTCTTCACTATAGAATAGGGTACTACCCTGAATTTTAGCTTCGTATGTGAGCCACCTGGGTCTCACTGCCAGGGATAGTGTCATCTCTGTTATGGATGACATCTAGCACTCAGATGCTTAATTCCCCCCATATGCAATCTACGCTGAGAAGTGCTATCAGCTGTACACATGAAGCCTTGGAACTCCTTGGATCTGCAGCACTGGTGTTAACCAAGAATTTGCTTGAAATATGGATGCCATATCCTTTCCAAACACACTGAATCATAATCTGCACTCTATCTAGATACCTTGGTGGTGGGCATGTATATCACAGCTGTAGAGGTACTGGACAAAGCATACAGTTAGCCTGGCACATAGTATGAGCACGTCAGGGAAGATGGCAGCTTTGTAACTATCACTGAGTATTCAGGCAATATACTAGGTGAATGGGACAATGTTAGAGAATGGATTTTGAGGTCCGTTGTGTGTGGGATTGGTACAACTGTACCTGCCAATGCCCACCCATCAAAGACCACTGGAGGAAGATAAAACAAGTTTTGCAGCAAAGGTGGGCACACACCAGAGGAATCTTGGGGCTCCCCAGAAGAGGGAATCAGAAGAAACTTATAGTATTTGGATTTGTACCAAAATGTTTTATAAAGAGGGTTTTTTAAAGCAGGGAACAAGCTTGGTGGTGGCAGCACACACCTTTAATGCCAGCACTCAGGAGGCAGAGGCAGGTGGATCTTTGAGTTTGAGGCCAAGGTGNCCTACTAAATGAGTTCCAGGACAGCCAGGGCTACACAGAGAAACCCTGTCTCTCTCCAAAGCACACACACACACACACACACACACACACAAAAGCAGAGGATAGTTCTGGATCTAATGCTGTCATGGGCTGTCAATCAAGTGGTTGAGTATCTTAGTAATTTTTATCCATGTGGTCGGTAGATTAAAGTAGGATTGGAGTTGTAGCCTGTAAAGGAACAGGACAATGTTGAATAACTTGGGGAGTTTCAGAGTGCCTGCTTGGACACATTGCAGACATGGCCTGTCTGACCATCGCTGACGTTCTCTGTCATTGCTTGTAACAGGCTCGATGCCAGCTGTCAACTGCGGGGCTAAGTCCTTGTAGACATGGGTGACTCCAGAGTGTGGATTAATTCCGGTCTTGACTCATGCTCATTCCAGGCTTGGATCATCCATCAAAACCAAACTATTTCTTGGATTATTAATGTAGCCGCAGCAGCCTTTCTTGCTTAATTGGCTACTGACGGCATTTTCCCAATCCTGAGGGATTATGCTTTGGGGAAGATTTTTCTCAGATGTTCGTCACTTAAATAACTCTCTCTGTGTAGCCAGTTATCACAAAGGATTATATGCCGGGCCTCTCGTATCTCTCCATGGGAGTCAATTGGTGAGTTATATTTTTGTATAAATACATTCGTTTCACCAAGATTATCAAATGTGTTTACACAGTTATGCAATGCACTCCAATTTGATTTTTTTTAATTTCTTGTTTTGATGTTTCTTCCCTTTGACATTTCTAATATTATGTCTTTGCTCCTTGTTTCATACCAATTATCTAGTAAATTGTCTATTTTATTTNTGTTTTTCAAAGCAGATTTTCAACCCAGGCATGGAGGCTCAGGCCTACAGTCTTAGCCCTTGAGTGAGAGAGGCAGGAGGATTGCCATAAGTTCAAGGCTATCCTGGGCTACATAGTGAATTCTGGACCACCTTGTGCTATAAGATCTGGTCCCCAACATAAAACGACAGCAGCAGCAACAACAGAAGTCATCAGCGATGACAGCTAACCAGCCTGTCTCACTCACTTTTGCTTTCATCTATAGCAATTTATTTCCTCTGCTTTTGTTGTTCTCCTGGTTTTTAACCTTGGTTAAGAATTAACTCACTCAGGGTGGCAAGCTAGCTCAATGGTTAAAAGTAGTGGCTGCTCTTACAGAGGATCTGGCTTCGGTTCTCAGCACCCACATGGCCAGTCAGAACTGTCTGTAATTCCAGTTCCTGGGGATCCTACACCCGCTTCTAACCTTCATGGGCACCAGGCACACACATGGTGCACAGACATACATTCAGGCCAAACATTCATACACATAACATAATAAACAAAGGNAAGTATGTCATTGAAGACAGGTTTGAAAGCTTAAAGACTCATTTAGAATTCATCCTCTATGCTTCGTGCTTGTGGTTCTAGATGTGAGCCCTCAGCTTTCAACTCCAATAGACATGCCTACCATTTGCTATTAAGAACTCAGCCCTTTGGAACCATAAGCCAAAATACACTCTTTCTTCCATAAAAATAAAATAAAAAGTTAACAAATAATGAATAAATTAATTTTTAAAATTTTAGATATGGAATCCATAACAAACACAGAGACATTAACTAACCAATGCAAGACCATGGTCAGTAGCAGAGTGTGGACTTCAAGTCCGTGTCTGTTTCTAGAACCCATACTTGTGCACTGGAATCGGTTTGCAACTCAGATAATTCGTCTTGGGCTGTGTTGTGTGATTTTTGATCTCACTAATATCTCCAGCTAACCACCAGGATGAACTGAGTCTGTCCCCAAACACTGGAAGGCAAAACACCCTCAAAACAGTGTGGAGGGAAGCCTGGCAGGTGAGGAGAGCTGTTTCCCTGAAGCTGCACCAGCCTGCAGGTGCTGACCACTGTTCCCACCTTCCTTGGCTTCCCTGAGCATAGCTCCGAAGCCTCCCCCAGCCCCCATCAGGCAGCAAAAGATCAGTCACCATGGTGAGCTGAACAACTCTTACCTGCTCTTTGCGGCTGTAATACAGTTGGAAAAAATAAAAACAAAATTATAGATACA
Organism: Neotoma lepida; assembly: GCA_001675575.1. NCBI lineage: Eukaryota > Metazoa > Chordata > Mammalia > Rodentia > Cricetidae > Neotoma > Neotoma lepida. The sequence continues at coordinate 455,170 of LZPO01055101.1, read as the reverse complement.
AATGGGAACTTCACAGCTGCTCTAAAGCATCTAATCAATTGCTCAGATTTTTTTTTCTATGATTTTACTGCCTTTGTTGTCTTACGGGCACTTAGTGGAGGGTGACAGTGAAAATAGCTGCCTTCCCCACCCCCAAATATTGGAGATTGATGCATGGGGGGAAAATGACCTTAATTTCAACAGAGGAGGGTTAACAGTGTGGGTAGGTCCAGACTGAAATGTTCGATACACTGCAATCAGAGGACTGACGATGTTTTCTAAGTGGGAAGTTATGCTCTAAGTCTGCTGCAAAGCAGGTTCAGTTTGGATGAGAAATGGTTCCAAGGGCCACCAAGGACACAAGCAGAAAATTTAAAGTGTGCTTTGCCTCCAGGCGATGCATTAATGATTCCCTAATACCTGTTCAGAACGCTGAACCCTCCACAGCTAATAAAATTGCTATGTGTTAGCCTGCCTACCCATGCAAAGATACACACAAGATGCCTAAGAAGTAAAAGACTTTAACCCAAATCCAATACCTACTATTAGAAACCTGAGAAATCAGTGGATCTGTACAAAGAGTTCAAAGTTAATGTGCAGTTTCGCAAGTTTGTTTATTGCAAATTATTACAATAATTTGCTATTTCTGCTGACTGAGAAGTTCAAAATGTGTCTACAGGGCAAACAGTTTGGAACCATGTTCCTGCAGCCAATAAGGACTTCGGTCCTCTAGTGATGGGGCATAAACTCCCCTTTACCCACAGTACCTGCTGTTCGTTTGTACAAGGTCTGAAGCGAGGATGTCCTGGGCAGCGTCAGGAGGCTGTTCTGGTTTCGTGAAACTATTCTTCAACTCTCTGTGTGGATTGTTGAATCTGAAAATGTGCGTTTGGGGTTTGTTGTTGTTTATTGCTTCTAGTGTTTTTGAGATAGTTTCACTTACACAGCCTTGACTGACCTGCAACTCACAGAGAACTGCCTGCCTTTGCCTCCTGAGTGTTGGCATTAAATACATGGACCACCACACCCAGCCAAAGTCAGCCCTGGAGAAGGGGAGCTCAAACCTGAGGCCTCATGCATGTGAAGCATATAGCCTACCAATGTTCCTCACTGCTGAACCATCTCTCCAGCTCCACCCCCACCTGGATTTTTTTTTTTAACAAAAAGATTTAATTATTTTTCTTCTGTGTGCTTGTTTTGCCTGCATGTGTGTGTGTGTGTACCACACAGGTGCTTGGTACCTGAGGAGGGAAGAAGGATCTCCGGGCACTGGAGTTACAGACGGTTGTGAGTTGACATGTGGGTACTGGGAACCAAACCCAGATCCTCAGAAAGAGCAGCCAATGCTCTCTACCACTGAGCCACCTCTCCAGGCTCTGTCCATATTATGTAATTAGTCAATGTATTTTACCCCTTCCAGCCGTGCTCCATTTTGGCTACTAACTTTCCTCAACCCAGCTGCACTCTGTGCAGTTGATACAGGAAGCTGAATCCAGGACCCCTAAACAACAGCCCAGACCCCTCATTTCTAGCCTAGCATTAGAACATGCCATGCCAGTCCTTCGCGGATGACACTGTCTGCCAGGCCCAGCAGCATCTGGCTCTTCGTGGGGTGGTAACAACAGCCTGATTGCGTTATTTCTTTTTCTTCTAAAGAGAATCGCTGGCATTCCAAAGGAGCCATTTGCCATATAATACAGCACCTGGTGCTTGGGGGAGGAAATCATTGATTATTCTGAAGAGTCTTCACTCATCCTGCCAGCTGCAATGCGCACAGAGTGGGCAAATCCTATCCTATAAGGAGGCTGTGCTCTCCCGGACGCAAGCAAGCCACCGAGAAAGGGGTGACTGTGTGCCAAGTACTGTTCTCATATTACCAATATTAACTCACTAGTCCTCAGGGCAGCTCCACACTGCAGGGGATGGCTGAGGACTTTAGAGGGTTACAGGGTCTTCTCTGTAGTCTAGGCTAGCCTTCGACACTTAACTCCTGCTTCTGTCTCTCAGATGCTAGGGTTACAAGTTGTATAAGGAGGCTCTAATCCTCAACCTGGATGCTGGATGCTTGTGAAAAAATACCCACTGTTGCTTGGTGTAACTAATTGTATACTTACTAGTGTCATTCTCCAAAAGAATCAAACATTCCAGAAGACATGATTGATTTTGATCCTTTTACGGATGGGAAAACTGAGAAGTGGAGCTTACAGATGGTCACAGAACTGAGAATGGTACACTGGAATTGGGACCTAGCAGCCTGGTTCCCGACTCCAGACTATTGCCTATGAGTCACATGGTGTTTGGGAAAGGCTATTGCCACATAAGAGGAAGGAGACTACATCACCATCCCCACCCTGCTGGTGGGAGGAGATTCCCTGCAAGGAAGCAGGTCCTCACTCACCAGCCTGCTCGTTGCTCCTAGCTTGTTCTCAGAAGAACTTTCAGCCCAGTAACACAGGAAGTAAAGTCGCCAACATAGCCAAAAGAATAAAAATAACAGCAGGAGGCCTACAGTCAGGGAGCCAGTGGCAGGGTATGAAAGGAACCAAAGACAAAATTGAGCCAGATAAACACAAAGCAGGTAGGGAATTCGCCAGAGGGCCTGCATGGAGAGAACCAGGGAGACTCCAGTGATGAGAGGCGCTAAGTGAAGCCCTGACTTAGCAAAGTCTTACCTTCCTTCCCCAAGTTGACTTTTAAGAAAATGAGATTAAAATTATAAAGACTGGGGCTGGAGAGATGGCTCAGTGGTTAAGAGTGCTTGCTGCTCTTGCAGAGGACCTAGGTTCAGTTCCTAGTACCCACATGGAAGCTCACAGCTCCAAAGGATCTAAGGCCCTCTTCTGGCCTCCAAGTGTACTGCAGACACAGGTTGCACATACACATGTGCAGGCAAACAGTCATACACATAAAATAAAAATAAATCAATCTTTTTTAAAAACCCACAACATTAAGTGACCTGGAGAATTAGACTTAGGTAGATGCCCACATTCACAGCTCTATCCCTACCTAGTGTGGAAAATGACCCACAGTTTCATCTAGGGGAAAGAATATGAAACTTCTGAGGCATGTCTTCAAATTCCTGTGAATTTGATGTGCCACCTTCTGCCTGCCTGTCTTGAGACATAAATAACACATTCCTTGTATCTCTTCATCGACAGCAATGATGGTAATACGCAAAGGCTTTCCTGTGTACTGGGACTTGCACAAATGGTAAACAATAAGAACGGCAGAAGTTAAGCCCCTCCTTAGCCACACACCTTAGAGCTGAAGAACAGACCACAACTGTAGGACTTTAAGTACCAAGTGAGAGTCTGGGGCAATACTGTGCAGAGCCTGATAGACAAAGAAGGCTCTGAGTGCCACAGTNCCCGGGTCCCATGTAGGAACTCCTCCCATTCTGCCACACTGGGTTCCTGTAAGATAAAGATTTAAGGGCAAATGGTTTTAGGGGGATTTTCCAAGGAAGTATTGGTAATGAAATAGGAAGTGTGACAGAAGGGAAGAAGCCAGGTCCTGCCTGGTATGTGACTATTACCATGTGGGCATTCAGAGCTCAGTCTTGCTGGCCATCGGCAAGACTTTATGGACCACCCCAGAACTGACAACTATTTCATGGAAGACAGGTCCCACTATGTGATCAGACGGTCTATGAGCAAGCATGCCTGTGAAGAATCATGGCATTTATAAGAGGAAGGCTGTGGACAGAGGCAAAAGCGAGTATTGATTGGTAATGATGAGGCCACTTAAATGGTTTTTACATGATATACCAACCACTGAGTCTTGTCTAATGATTTGAGGGCTCCCCTATGGTCTGATATATTAGGTCGTCTCTCAGGTAACAACTTCCTGTAAGGAGCTGACCAGAAACTCTGAGCCATGCCTCAGGGCACCAGGATGGTGACAATCTGGGTCCTTGATATGCAGCATTTGGGGAGCATAGGGCTGGTGTGGAAGAATAACTATAAAGTGGATTCAGGTCTGTGGATTTATTCNCTAAGAATAAATTCAAGCTGGGAGGTGGTGGCTCAGGCCTTCAATCCCAGCCCTTGGGAAGCAGAGGCAGGTGGATCTCTGTGAGTTTGAGGCCAGCCTGGTCTACAGAGCAANTTCTAAGACAGCTAAGGCTACCACTAAAGTTCAACTTGGTGAACCAATGAATTTTATTGGTATTACTTATGGGAATACAGTTGAAGGATTACTTACAGGAACAGAAACGACTCAAAGCCAGCTGCATCCCCAAAGCCCACCCCAGCATGGGTGACAGCTCACAAAGCTGTGAACCTGGAGCACACTGCACAGCCTGCAGGAAGCTCAACAGGTTGGATAGTGCCCCTTCCAAGTGATTTAGTTGGTCTAACCCTCTTCCAGGCAGCTCAGCTGGTTTCTACCTCTTCCAGGCCACTGATTTAGTCTCAGAATCGTCTTTGCAGATTGGATTTCCTGAGTCTTCTTTGCTGTTTTTCTTGTCTGAGAGAGACTCTCCACCCTTATTGCTTACTCGAGCAGAGAGGAGCCTAGTGAATCTGGTCCGTTTCCGGGACTTCCTGAAGCTATTTTGAGTTGTCAACCTCTTTGCTTCATGAGCTTCCCTACAGAATAGAATGTTTCAATCTCCGAAGGAACTGTTACAAAGTAGGGTGTCTCTGGAGTGGACTGCCTGCTCTCCCAAGATCCTCCTCCAGGCCCCCTTAAGACACTCTTAGCTGTGGCCTCCAAGTCCCCCTNAAGACAAACGCTAGCATGCCTCCCCATCATACTAACAGTTCATGTGTGCATTGTTCAAAGCATCCNACCTCAGGGATGGTTCCCCAGGTTGTGAAAGAGACAACAGGACTTAATTCTGCTTCTGTCAAGGCTTTAAATGACTCTCTGCTGAATTTCCACATTTATAAGACGGAAATCAGAGATTATTCTCCCAAAAGACTGTAGATGGGGAATAATACAAGTCTGACACACAGGTAAACATCAGTTATTACCTGAAAATAATTTCCTGACCAAACTCTCATTATTTCCACTCTACGTTTTTCCTCATGAGAATTTCTCAGCCTGGTGTTTGTGTGAAATAATTAGCACTCTCAAGAATTCTTTCTGTTCTGTGGAATTCTCCCATTAAGCCTAATCACAATAGAAGAATTGGTTGTAATTGCTAACTGGGGGTAATTTAATATGTCTACATGAATGCAAATTCTTATTAATAATTTTTTGTTTGACTTCCTTTACTCTCAGGAGACTGGAGACCTGGCTAAGAGTAGGTGTCTCACAGGGTCACCAAAAAGATTTGTAACAACACCAGTAAGTACAGAATAGTGTCCAGTTCATGCCTCTGAGGCCTGGCCAGACAAAGAGCTGTAGACAGTATCAGGAGACCAACTCACCCCTCACCTAAAAAGCAACCACAAAACAGGCAGGTTGCTCACCAAGCATGCTGCTGTGTTGAAGAATCATGGAAAGCTAAGTATATTTATAATGCTAGTACATTGTGACATTCTGGGACTGCTAGGCAGCTTCCTTCAGCCAGAAGCCTTTCTATGATGGGAACACATTTTTAGCATAATAAACCACCAAACTTAAGCAGCAGCACCGCCCCCACCATGGAAGACCAAGGACCTATTGAGATGGAAGGAGGGGCTAGATCACCTTCTTCACCCCTTTAACACTAGGCTTCCCTGGATAGAGTCCAAGAAGAGGAAAGAGGGGAAGAGGGGGAAGGAGAAGGCCAGTGGCAGAAAAGTCTGTGGGCCCCATCCCACATTCCCAACCCCATGGGGTCAGAGAAAACCCAAATGGAAAAGAAAAGAAGTGTAGCTTGGCATCATGTGGACTGCGTGATCCTTACTACCTGATGACCAGTAAGATTATTTGTTACTGAAATCTATCAATGCACCAGGCATTCAAGGAATAACATAGGGGTGGTAACATTAACAGCCACCATGATGGTATGTGTCCTCTGCTCGGTGCTCAGACACCAGGCTGTATCCTCTACAGGTCCCTTACATCATCCAGACCATAAGGGGAGTTTTAGCTATTTGTGTTGTGTTATAAATTACCCCAATACTCAATATCCTAAAACAACTAAGATTATCATCTCATGAGGACTCTGTGAGTCAGGACATCTGAAGATGATGGGGCTAGTGGCTCAGGCTCAGAATTTCTCATACTGTAGTTAAAATGGCAGCTGGAGATTATGTCACCTGATAGAGGAACCTTCCCTTTCATGACTGTCAAGATAGTACTGGCTGTTGGCAAGAGACCACAGTTCCCTGCCATATGGCCTGTGTGGAAGTGGAAATGCCTGTTTGTCCCCACAACATGGCACCTGGCTTTACCTAGAGCAAGATATCCCAGAGGAGCAAGCCGCTACACATTTGGTGAGCTAGCCTTAGAAGCCACATTCTCTCATTTCTATACTCTGTTGCTTCCATGGGTCAGCCCGACCCTATTTCTGAGGGGAAATGACCAAGGAAAAGGGGTCACTGGGGGACATCTAGGAGCCACAAAGGTTGCCATTCACAGCAGAGGAAAATAACACATAGATTGAGTTGATTTGCTGATTCATAGCTGGTCTGTAGCATCCAGGGTCTGAGCCCTGGTCTTGCTGACTCCAAAGCCAGGCAGAATGTGGTAGTAACTTTCCACATCACTTTGATAAAATACCAGACAGACACAACTTAAAGGAGGAACATTTTCCTGGGCTCATGGTTTCAGAGGGGTATGTCCATGGTTGCTTGACCCTTGACCCCATGCCTATGAGGAGAACATCACAGTGGAAGAAGGGGGTGGCAGAACTTGTCTTTCACCATTGGGCTGACAGGAAAGAGAAAAAGAGACTGCTTTCTCCTTTCCCCCATCATTCCTTTGTAATGGTAGTGCCCTCATTTAGGATGGGTCTTCCTTCCTCAGTCAATCCTATTCGGAAAAACTCCCACAGACATTCCCAGAGCTGTGCTGTATCAGTGCACTCGGTGCCTTCTGAACCCAAGCATGGTAACAGTGAAGATTAGCCATCACACAGAGGCAATGGTGAAGCCTGAAGTGTGACTGGATGCAGAAGTGAGTCAGGGCTGTATTAATCACAGTGTAGTGCACCGAGCATCTTGGGTCTTGGCCTCACGATGCAACCTCATTTTGCAACATTGCTTTCATGGTAAAAACACAAAAAGCAGACAGCAAGAAATAGTCAAACTCAGAGCTGAAATTAATTAAACAGAAACAAAAAAGAGAGCTGTAGAGATGGCTCAGCGGTTAAGAGCACTGGCCACTCTTCCAGAGGACACAGGTTCAATTCCCAGCACCCATATGGCAGTTCACAACTGTCTGTAACTCCAGTTACAGGTGATCTGACACCCTCAGACACACATGAAGGTGAGACACCAATGCACATAAAATAAAAAATAAATCTTTAAAAAGAAAGAAACAAAAGAAATACAAAGAATCAATGAAATGAAGAGTTAGTTCTTTGAGAAAATCAACAAGATTGACAGACTCTCAGCCAAATTTACTAAAAGATAAAAGAGAAAAATCCAAATTAATAAAATTAGAGATGAAAATGAGACATTACAACAAACATTGAGGAAATTCATTGAAACATAAAGAGTTACTTTAAAAATGTTTTTTTTTCTACCAAACTGGAAAACATAAAAGAAATGGATGAATTTAATGATATACACAACCTACTAAAGTCAAATCAACATCAAATAAGCAATTTAAACAGACCCATAACCCTTAGTGAAATAATTAAAAGTCTCCCAAGCCCAAAAATCTCAGAGCCAGATGGATTCAGTGCACAATTCAACCAGAACTTCAAAGAAGAATTAATGCCAATACTCTTCAAATTATTCCACAAAATAGAAACAAAAGGAACATTGCCTAATTCTTTTTATGAGGCCACTATTACTCTGATACTAAGACCACATCAAGATCCAACAAAAAAAGATTATAGACCAATATTCCTTATTAACATAGACACAAAAATTCTCAATAAAATATTTGCAAACCGAATCTAAGAACACATAAAAAATATCATCTACCATCATCAAGTAGGCTTTATCCCAGAGATTTGAGGGTGGTTCAACATACATAAATTGATAAATGTAACCCACCACATAAACAAATTGAAAGACAAAAAGCATATGATAATCTCATTAGATACAGAACAGGCCTTTGGCAAAATCCAACATCCCTTCATGATAAAAGCCCTACACCAAGGCCTAGAGGAAAATCAAATACTATCATTCTGCTAAAAGAATATAGCAATAAAATGACAACATACTGCTACATCCGTAGATCAGTTCCTCACTCAGCCCTAATCAGAGAAGCTTCTTCCTGCAGTAGATGGGAACAAATAGAGAGCCACAACTGGACAAGAGCGGAGAGTGAGAGACTTTGGAGCACCCAGTCCTCAATGGGATGTCTTCATCAAACCCCTCCCTCCAGGGCTCAAGGAGCTATGAGGAAGAGGAGGTGGAAAGAGGGTAAAAGCCACAGGGGACTGATGAGTCCAAGGAAACAGTGCCTTCCAGACAGTAGTACTGATGGANNTGTGAACTCACAGAGACTGTGGCAGCATGCACAGGGCTTGCACAGATTTAAGCCAGACAGGGTCCCAGTGGTAAGAGAAGAACACTTCTGCATACCTATAAAACAGTGATGCAGGGCACGGACAGCTCCCACCACTAACCAAGCTATCTACAACTGTTACCTGCTTGCAAAGGAAAAAAAATCAGTTTTCTCCAATGGAGTCTCACTGGATATATTAACCACATGTCAGGGTAGGTCACATGCCCAGTAGTAATTGGTCAACACAAAACAAACTCAATAGGGGGCTGGAGAGATGGCTCAGAGGTTAAGAGCACTGGTTGCTCTTCCCCCCGGGTTCAGTTCCCAGCACCCACATGGCAACTCACAACTGTTCATGGCTCCAGTTCCAGGGGATCTGGCACCCTCACCATACATGTAGGTAAAACACCAATGCACATAAAATAAAAAAAAATAGACTATTAAAAACAAACTCAATGGTATTTTTGTAGACATTTTGTCTCATTTTGTTTTGTGTGGGCTTTTTTGTCTTATAGATTTTGATTTGTTTATTTTGATTTTTGTTTTGATTGAAGGTTTTGGTGTGTTTCTTGTTTTATTGTTGTTGTTGTTGTTTTGTTTCTTTGTTTATTTTAAAGAGAGAGAGGAAAAAGAACATAAATTTGAGAAAGTAGGTAGATGGGGAGGATCTAGGGAGAAATTAAGGAGAGGATAACATGATCAAAATGTATCGTATGAAATTTTTTTCAATAAAAAAGTTTAAAGAAATAATAAATCTCAGATACCTGTCTGCACATTTCGGTACNCACCCTGTAATAAAATGGGAATTGCCTGTATTCACCCAGACATCCATCTGCAGAGAATGATGGAAATGCGTACTTAATGTAGAGCAAGAGTCTCACTAATTGATAGCCGCCAAATTACTAACAAGTCAATTATTGACGTTTTGGAAGAAGAGCTGTGCCTGGTATTCTTTTTTCTGCATATCGGTGAACTCCTAAAATTGAAAAATTCTCAATCTTTGATCATGAAAAATTAAATCTCTCTATGTACCACTCCTCAATTTCCTATAAATCTGCAACATGACTCATTANCAAGACAACTATGTGAAGACATAAAAACTGGAAATGTAAAAACCTCCAAAAGCCTATTGTGTTCAATACACTTCAGAGTCCTCAGACTCAGATTACAATGCTCGTTGGTTTGGGTGTAAATACTTCGGTAATGGTTTATATGCCTTTTGTGATTTCTGCCAGTCTCTTCCAGCCTCAATTCTGAACACAATAAAAATTCATTTTCCTGTCACTGTGCTGATCTGAATGAACACTTCTACATACCTATAAAATAGTGATAATTAGCATTCATAAGAAAGACTCCAAGACAGACAGCATCTGAGGTTTCCTAATTTGCCAAAGCTAAAGGAATCTGTGTCACTATGAAATGGGCTTTGATGTGCTTTGGATATATATATACATACGTATGTGACAATAATGACGTAGTACATGTTTAGTCCAAACATGCCAGTCTCTGCTTAAGACATAAATAATGGAAAATTTGACCTTTAAGGGGAAACTAAGATTGTAAAATACAAGCGACTCTTTCCTCCCCAAGCTACTTTCTAAAAGCATGCTATTAAATGTCAACTTTGTTATGATTTCTATCATCTTTTTAATATATACTCTCTAACTTTTGGATAGTTCATCTGGGATTCCTTTAAGTTAAAAAAAAAATTGAGCCAGGGGTGATAGCCCATAACTATAGTCCCAGCACTTAAGAGGGTGATAGCCCATACCTATAGTCCCAGCACTTAAGAGGGTGATAGCCCATACCTATAGTCCCAGCACTTAAGAGGCTGAGACAGGAGGATTTCTGTGAGTTCCAGGCCAGCCAGAGCTACACAGCAAGACTTCCTCAAAAAAGTTAGATATTAGGGGCTGGAGAGATGGCTCGGTGGTTAATAGCTCTAGCTGCTCTCCTAGAGGACCTGGGTTCAATTCCCAGCACCCACATGGCAGTTCACAACAGGTTGTAACTCCAGTTCCAAGTGATCCAATGCCTTCTGCTGGACTCTGTGGTCACTGTAAGCACACAGTGCACATACATACACTCAGACAAAAAAACACTCACACACAAAGTAGAAGGGAAAAAATACTAGATATTTATTTACCACTAGAAAGTAACAAATCAGAATATAATGACAGCTGAATCTACAAACCAGTTTGATAAGTGCTGGATTTTATAATAAAATATGTGGTGAGTAATGAGGGCAGCCCAACCTGTTGGTCAAAAAAACCACCATGCATTCTGTGGGCTTGGTCCTACATGGCTGGTATGTGGAGTCTTGAACTTTTTTTTTTATTATTACAAACTCACTAAAGATTTCAGAAAAATCTGTCTCCCACTTGCTTTAGTCCAAATATGTCCTCCAAAGTTCATGTGTTGAAATTTTCCCTTGGGTGTGATTAGGTCATAGGGCTGAGACTCATAAGTGGGCTTAGTGTCCTTAAAAAGAGGTCTGGGGGGTCTAGTTGGCACCTTTCACTGTGAGGGCAACACAAGAAAACAGGAAGAAGAGAGAGAATGCTCACTGCACAGAATCTGTTAGAAACTTGATGTAGCCCCGTCCAGCTTTAAAAGGCTGGAGGAAATAAATCCTGATGTTTATAAATTACTTAGTCTGGGGTATTTTGTAATAGCAGTTTAAATGGACTGGCACACAACATCACCCAAATATCAAGTGTAGATCTCAGTGTTTACTGTAACCTCAAATGATTGAAAAATGGTGTAATTCCTGGAATACCGAAAATAATGATCNCCAAACAAAAATGTCACATCCGTTTTGTAACCAATAGCCATCTGTTCTTTAATCCATCTGGGCCACCACCATTCTGTCCTCTCCCCCCCCCCAATCTCTTCTTTGATTGACACATGCTTGTATGGCCATGCACACCTGAAATCCAGCACTGGGGAGGGGGGAGGGAAGCAGAGGAATCACGAGTTCCAGGCCAGCAAAACTTTGATTCACAAGTAAGAAAAGCAATAAACAAAAACATGCTGTCCTGAGCACTCTACCAAGACACCACACAAGACGTAACTGTATGTAGTAATTATTTCTGTGAATTAATAAGTATGTGTTTATTTACCAATTATTTGTATCCAAACTTTGTATTTCTAGAAATCTAAACTAGTAAATTCCCCTTGTCTCACACTTCATAAACACCAGGCAATCTGTCAATAATCTATTCACATTGAGGTAGTCCTTACTCTGTGAAGACCCAACTATGTCCCTGGCGTTGGCCATTTTGGATATATTGTGAAGTGCCCATTCACATCTTGTTCCAATGTGTGAAGGTCCAGTTTTTCTTATCAGTTGGTAGGTTTTTCTTTAAATATTGTAGGATTTTGTAGGCCTGGTTCTAGACATCAGTCCTTTGAAAAACATAGCTATTGAAAATATCTTTTATTTTNTGGCTGACTTTTCACTCTCTGATGTCTTTTGATGACTAGAAATTTCAAATTTTAACATAGTCTGATTTTTCAACTTATACCTCGTTAAAGAAAATCTTTCTAGCTGGGCAGTGGTGGCACAGCTTTTAATTCCAGCACTCGGGAGGCAGAGGCAGACAGATCTCTGCGAGTTCGAGGCCAGCCTGGTTTACAGACCTAGTTCCAGGACAGCCAGGGCTACTCAGAGAAATCCTGTCTCAAAAAAACAACAAAAACAAACAAGCAAACAAAAGTCCTTCTTACCCCAAGGGTGTAAAGATATTCCTGCGTGCTCTCCTAAAAACCTCTACTGTTTTCACCTCTCGTGTTTAGGTGAACAAATTACCTGAAATTGATTTTTCATGTGAGGTGGAAAGCTGAAATGTATTCACCTTCCACCTGTGTGGGGACAGCCAATCAGTGCTCTGCTCCATACTTGCTGGTGACAGCCAGCAGCCAGCAGAGGACACAGCGCTAAAGTGTGTGTGTTAGCTCCCTCCGGGCCTGTCCACTTCTCTTATCTCTTTCTCAGAGGCCAATATCTGGATTTTTCCTTGTTTGTCAGTTCTTAGAAGATAAATAGTATCATGCATGAGTAAAAATCAGAGAAAGGGCAACAGGCTTACAGCAGTGCTTTCTAACCTGTAGGCTCGACTCTGTGGAATATAAGCTTTGTAGTTCATGAGAGCAGTCCCCTGTAGAGGGCAAGTTAATGGCCACCAGTGGCCAGAATACCAATGATGACCAAACCTGCTATTCACGGGCAGACTGTTAACTTCCCTGAACTGGCCATTTGGACAATGCCCTCCTTCCTCCTTCCTCGCCACTGTCCTGGTGTTGTCTAGAAGGTCACTCCCCTCAGGTCCATAGAAGAAGCTGTAGGTCTGTGCATTAGACAAGGTAAGGACTGACTAAAGCATGGAAGAGCTCTGCCTCACAAAGCAGGACCTTGACTTTAGCCCTTAAGTGTCCACATCCAAGATCAGACCTTGGGCAAGTCATGTGCTTTTCTGAATCATGCTCTCTTGATTTTGAAGCAACAAGCTGGCTAGGAAATCTCAACAGTCCTTTCCGTGGTGCCTGATTCTATGAAGCTCAAAACAGCACTGAAACCAAGCAATAACTATGAAAAAAAATGTCTTAGAACAGCAATTGGGCTTCAGAGAACACCTGCAGTATTCGATGTTTGATGATTGCTATTTCTCAAACCAGCAAAACAATTGCTATATGGGATTAAAGTAATAATATCTAATNCCCACACGGAAACACCAGGTTCAATTCTTCTTTTTGAGTAAAGAAACTCAGGTCCAGGGAAATCATGTGCTAACTTGTGGATGAGCCCTGGTCCTCTGGCTGCTCCATCCTCTTTGTAATATGGATGATGTGGATATAGATATAGATATGGATGATGTGACCTCTGGTAGCTTTGGTCATCTTTGTGTGGCATGCACACATTATTCCCGGAATTCCAGAAAATGCCCTGCATTTTATTCCTTTGTAGTTAGCTCTTCCTGGAAGGATTTGAGGAAAACAGCCCACTGATGAGCCTGTGGGCTCCTTCCCCAACTCAGACTTGGAGCCCAGCAAGTGGAGATAGAACTGGAATGAAAGTTGCCACCTAAGAAAAATGAGACAGAGAAGCAGGCAGACTGGTCTCAACAGGCTAAGACTGTGTTATTGGGAGAGCAAGGGCTCCAACCTTTCCATGGGTTGAAGGAAGCATTTAGAGGAGCTGGGGGAACGTATATATGCATGGGTAGCTANCAGGAAGTTACAGCTGTTTATTGCGGTGTGACTGGAAGCATGGTGGGATGTTTTCAATACCNGNGCACATTGCTTCTGCAGGTGGANTGAAGCAGTCAGGCTGGGCCGAAGCAGTTCTTTATGGCTAGGGGCTATTGTCCAGTACNGCCTGACCCAATTCCTCATGACCGAACATGTCCCAGCTCTGGAAGAGTAAAAAGAAGAAGGGGAGANGTTGTAGTTTCAGGGAGGTTTCTTCCTGCTGGAGAGGGTTGACAGTCACAATGCTAGAGGGGGCATGTTAAAGTCCCTCTTAGCTGGAATAGAGGCTGGTAGCTGGAATAGAGGCTGGTAGCTTTTGGCTATGAAGATCCAGTGACCTTCTGGGAGTAAAAGCTTTGTGGTCTTTGTTGGAGGAACTTGATGAGACAGCAGAAACCGCAGGGGCCATAGAGTGAAGTTGGTACAATCATCATGACTGGGCTTGCCGACGGAGAGGTCCAGGTCTCCAGTCAGAAGTCTCCAACCTTCCAGAAGGCGTTGTCTGCCCCTCCTCTGATTTTAATTCTCTCTTGTAATTGTTTAGTGGTTTCCTGTACTAGGCGAGATTAGTTTGTGTAAAAACAGGGCAGTCATCAAGTCTAGTCCTCGGAGGTTTTGGAGGACTGCACCAGCCAGGGAATCCACTTGATTTTGTAGGGTGACTATGCTTTGTTGTACCAGTCAGGTATTCCTTAATCTGATTGGCCAGTTGACTGTGTTGTACTTGTTGAAGCCCTATTGCTGTTGTATGATGGATGTTGTAGGGTGAGGGCCATTGGGAGGGCTTATGTGGAACCTTTTGCTTGGATATAAGGGGAAGTTCAGTACTTAAAGACAGGGTAAAAATGTATGAGGATACTAGGGAGGAAAGGAGTTTCCAGGGGAGATGCCAGAGTGGGAGGGAACTGAAAGCCCATGCATAAGAGGAGGCTTGTGGTTCAATTGTTGTCTGCTCNGTATGGCTTTGGCCCCATCTCAACCAGTTAGGATTTGTTGGTGCAGAAGTAGCATTTATTCAGAGGAAGGCACAAATCCCAGCTTTAGCAATGGTCACATCTAGTCATGGAGTATTGCAGCAGCCAAAGGACCAAGCTGGTCCCAAAGGATGTTAAGCTGATCTGAGATGTCTCTAAGGCTTTTGAGTGCTGGTGAGACAGAAAGCTTAACTAATGTAGAAAAGGCTTTAGTCCAGTTGTTTTAGTTCTGAATTCCAAAAACAGTGTCCAGAGTGGCAAAAGGAGGGATGAGTTGGATGGAGTTGGATTCCCCCAAATTATAGGCTATTTATAAACGCTGTAGGAAAGTCACATCAGGATTCAAACATTTTACAACAACCACCAGTAGTTTTGTTTATGGAAGTATAAGGGCATAAATACAAAAAAGTACATAAATGCACAGACTGGTGCATTTTTCTTTTAATTTTATTCTGTTCTTTCCTGTATATAGGTGTTTTGTCTGCATGTATGTTTGTGTACCACATGCATGCTATACCAGGGAGGCCAAGAGAAGGCATTGGATCCCCTGGGACTGGAGTTACAGATGGTTGTGAGCAGCCATTCGGGTATAGGGGATCAAACCTGGGTCCTCTGGAGGAGTAGCCAGTGCTCTTAAGCCATATCTCCAAACCTGTATTTTTCTTAAAAATATTTTTAGATTTTTTAAAATTTGTTTCATGTGTATGAATGTTTTGCCTGAATGTATATCCATTTACTGGGTGCATGCCTGGCACCAGTGGAGGCCAGAAGAGGATGTCAAATACCCTAGAATTGGAGTTACAGAGGGTTGTGAGCCACCTTGTGGGTCCTGGGAATTGAACCCAGGTCTTCTGAAAGAGCAACAAGTGCTCTTAACCACCAAGCCATCTCTCCAGCCCTAAAGCCCTGTATTTTTTAATAAAAAGAATATACCANTGTTGAAAGCAGCCATGGTGAACAATAGAAACATTACTAGCTTATACCTTCCCCAAGGCACAACCCTCTAAGTGACATCCTAAATCAAATGACAAGGATTCAAAAAGTACGGTTAAGTCAAGAATGTAATCTAGACAGAGAAGGCAGACTGTGAAGGGGACAATGTCTTAGAGAGATGAACCACCTTGTTCCAAGACTGACTGCTAGCAATGCACACTGGATTTACCCAGTTTTGTACTTTAAACAAGGAAGATTGTGTCTACTTTTTTCCATTCAACATTTTTGCCTATAGCTATAATTCTTTCATTTTCATTGCTATGTTCCTGCTGTGAATATACACTTTGTTTACCATCCTTCTCATTGTCAGTTTGATGTTATTCCCAGGAGAGCTGCTGTACAAGCGTTGTACCAAAGGATTACATTTGGCATGCCAAAGATGTTTGCCCAGTAGTTTTGAAGATAAATCAGCGGTATATAACCAAAAAAACTAGAGCAGTGTTCTTGAATGCCAATGTGCACTGAAAGCCCCTGGAAGGCTTGCTAGATAGAGATTTCTAGATTCACCCCAAGAGTGTTTGCTTCAGTGGGTCTGTGGCGGGCTTGAGAACCCTCATTTCTAACAAGTTGCCTGAGTACCATCGAAACTGCTTGTTCAGTGACCACACTTTTTCCCCTCTTCAGGTACTTGTCAATGTTTATTAATGTATAGAATAGTAGGTTTTATTATATTTTCACACATGAAATGAAGGGNTCATATATATCTCCCCTATTACCAATGGTTAGCCTCACATTTTCTGGTCCCCTCCTGCTTTCCTGTTCCCTAGTAATCCCCTTTGACTTTCATGTCATTCTTCTTTTTTATATTCTACACATGAGAGGAATCATGCAGTATTAGTTTTTCTGTATCTGTTCTTTCACACACACACANACACACACACACACACACACACACACTCTTTCTCTCTCTAATGTTCATTCAGTGGTAGGCATGCAGACTGATTTTGACTTGAGCATAAGTACAATAAAAATGAGTGTGCACACTTCTTTGATAATCACAGAACTAGAAAGATTTATAAGACATTGCTTCTGTAGAACTAACTACTACTGAAGCATGCTAGCCATGATGACTGGCACCGGTGGCCTCCAGCAGCCTTCAATACNCAAACTCATTTTCAAAAGCTCGGCAGCTTTGTAGAGCTCCTAGACAGAAATTATTCCTTCCCTCTGGGAAGAAAGGAGAGGTTCTTTTCAGGTTGTAAGAAACGAGCCCAGTCAGGTTTCCTCAGGTGAACTGGCATTTAGAAAAAGAAAGAGAGGCTAGAAAGGAAGTCTTGCCACAGCCTCTCACTCAGGCTTGCTGCAGGTGTGCTTGCAGAGCCTAGTAAGCAAATGAGTTGCCTGGGAATCTTGGGAAAATGTAGATCCTGAGTTTGAAAGTTGAAGGTGGAGCTTAATTCTCTGTATTTCTTTTCTATNTCTATCCATTTTACTTATTTCTTATTAGCATACAAAGTAATGGGTTTCACATCACAGCTTCATGAATATATGTCATTATATTTTGTTCTCATGCATTCCTTTCTCTGATCCNTCTTCTAGTTTCATGACCTACACACATACACACACATACATGCATGCACATATACATCTCTAAGTTCACACAGTACTTATCTGAGTGTGGTTTATTTCGTTTAACATAAGGAAACATAACAGATTCAGTTCAATCCCCATCAAAACCCCAGTGGCATTCTTCACAGAACTAGAAAAAACAATCCTATTGGGGCGGTTTGAATAAGAATGCCCCCCACAGGCTTGGTCACCAGGGAGTGGCACTATTTGAAAGAATTTAGTAGGCATTGTCTTGTTGGAGGAAGTGTGTCACTGAGGTTTCAAAAAGCCCATTCCAAGCCCAGAATCAATCAATCAATCTCTCTCTCTCTCTCTCTCTCTCTCTCTCTCTCTCTCTCTGCCTCTCTGCCTCTCTCTCTGTCTCTCTCTGTCTCTCTCTCTGCCTCTCAGCTACTTCTACAGCAATAGAACATTAACTAAGACAGCTATATTGACATGGAAGTGCCAAAGGCCCTGAACAGCCAAGACCCTCCTTAAAAACAGGAGCAATGTTAACAGTATCACAATACCTGAGTTCAAACTGTGTTATTGAGCCATAGTAACAAAAACACCATTGCGCTGATACATAAAACAGACATGTAGACCAAAAGTACCTCCATGATCACATTGAAATTCTTTAGCAACCCTCTGAAGATCTGCCTAGTTAGCTTTAACTGTCAACGTGACACAAGCTTGAGTCATCTCAGAGGAGAGGCTCAAGTGAGGAACTGCCTAGATCAGACCAGCTTGTGAGCACATCTGTGCAGGGCTGCCTTAATTGTTCATTGCTGTAGGAGGTAGGAAGGTCCTGCCCACCCTGGGCGTTGCCATGTCCTAGAGAGGTTGTCCTGGACTGTATAAGAATACTTGCTAAGCATGAGCCTGCTCCAGCCATCAAACAGCATCATCCATGATTTCTGCTGTCAGTTCTTTGTGCAGAGGTAGTGCTCTATGGAGTAGCAGCAAGCCTGCCTTGACTTCCCTCAGTGATGGACTGTGACCTGGAGTTGTAAGCTAAAATAAACATTTCCTCTCTTACTTTGTCATGGGAAACAAGAACTTCAGAACCCATTGAAACGCCATCCATGGCCATTACAAAGACAATTCCAACTTGAGAAACCTACCCACCCACTTGAGTGTGCACTGTCCTCTCCCTGAATACCTCACTATCAGCCCCATGTTTAAATCTGTGTTATAATCTTCTTGAGCTACTCCAAGTCTGCTTTATATTGTGACAGGCAGGGCTTCTCAGAATGTCCCATGATGCAATGCCAAGGTTCTCTGTGTCTCAAAGACTCCAAGACACAAGTTACTAGGAAATCAGAATTCTCTTTTGAAAGTTCATAGTATTGTTGATAAAGGAATTTAGAAATAGACTCAGAAGGAAACTCAAGGACCATTTTATTAGAATTTGAGAGAGAAACACTGGGCAGGCAAACCATAATAGTTGTTGGTTGGAGAGACATGAAGAAGAGAAGTTGTATCTTTTGAGTTATAGCCAGCAGTGGAGTTCTGTGAACAGCTGTGTAGCTCAAGATAGTTTCAAACTTGCAATCCTTCTGCCTCAACCTCTTGAGTGCTGGGATTACAGGATTTGCTGTATTCCTAGTATTTCCATGTGTTCTAAACAACAGCCGGTATGGAAAGTCCCTGAGTATCCTGGGTTCATGAGGCTGTTTTAACAATATCCCAAAAGTCTAAAATCAAGGCACTGACAAGGCCATGCTTCTTCTAGTCTCTAGGCGGGGATCATTCATTGCCTCACCTGGTTTCCCTTCACCCCACGTGGTCCTTGGTCCCTGGGGCTGGTGAGATGGCTCAGTCGGTAGAGTACCTGCTAACAAGCATGAAGACCTGCTCCAGATCCCCAGCACCCACATAAAAATCCAGGTGTGGCCTGTAACTCTAATACAGTGATGGCAGAGATGGCAGATCCCCCAAAATCACTGGCCAGATAGTCTAGTCAGTGAATGCCAGAGACCCTGCCTCAAAATGTAAGAGAAGACACCTAATAATAACTCTGCACACACACACTCACACATGCATACACATTTATAAATTAATTTTTAAGCCCCGAAACTTTTTGCCTTTTCAANTAGAGACTATTTTTCTTAACAACTGAAAGTGGAGAATATTTTTTCTTTGCGATAGAAGGTCTCTACTTCATTTTTCTAAAACCAGACCTGAGCACGATGTCTCCTCTAGCAATCTCTGTCCACCTCAAAGTTAGCATCAGTAGAGGTGCTAAGTGGGAAGGCATCCAGGTTCCAGTTACACCCTCATCTTAACCTTGATTATGTGCAAAAGTTCTACTTAACAGTAAGATTGCAAAGAAGAATGGGGAGGGCAGTTCAGTTCATCANACTGACCTGTGTGTAGGAGAAGGGAGTTATGACTTAACATGTGTGGTGGTTTGAAAGAAAATGGCCCCCAATAGTGGCACTATTAGGAGGTTTGGCTTTGTTGGAGTAGGTGTGGCCTTGTTGGAGGAAGTGTATCATTGTAAGAGTGGACTTTGAGGTCTCCTGTGCTCAAGCTATGCCCAGCATCACAGTTCACTTCCTGTTGCCTGTGGATCAAGATGTAGAACTCTCAGCTCCTTATCCAGCATCATATCTACCTACATGCCACCATGTTTCCCACCATGACAATAATGAACTAAACCTCTGAAACTGTAAGCTACCCCAATTAAATGTTTTCCTTTATAAGAGTTGCCATGGTCGTGGTGTCTCTTCACAGCAATAGAAACCCTTACTAAGATGTTAGAGTGTTCATAATGTGGCATTGTCATGACTGTCACCTTGAATAAACTTCCCACTTCCCTCCAAATACTTTAAAATGAAGCCACTTTGGAAACTGATGATCTCCATTTTCCCAGTTGACTTGAGAAAGCCACTCATCTGGCTTCCTCTAAACTCAGTAGTCAAGGAAGCAAACTCATAGTGCTGGCATCCATGTTGGAAAGTGGTCACCCTCACCACCCTAATTTATCTTGGGACAGATTTACAAAATTACAAAGAGAGGACATTTGGCCACTATCATGTAATTATTGCCACATACTTTGTATGAAAATGCCAACTCTTTGAAATTCCAGAAAGACTAAGTCAGGCCAAAGCAAAACGTTTATGACCAGAAAAATTTGGCATAGTTTTGGTATTTATGCCAAAAACAATGAGGCTTTCTGATTTTGGAGGAATTGTAGCTCTTCTCTAAAGCATAAGCAAGCTCAGAGTCTTTGTCTTCACTGATGCTTGTGCACACTAACACTTGAGACGTCTGTGAATTATCTGAGCAGGACTAGAATGTTCCAGAANCCTCAGAGAGCTGTGTGAGTAATACTTCAAATGAGAACACATCCAATACCCACACTTGTAAGGGATCAGACATGCAAGTAATAACACAGAGCTCTTCCAAGCGCCCCTGATTTGGGTTTAGAGCTGACCACAGAAATCAATGTTTACAAGAGGAAAGCAAGCTTTAGCTGGGACACTTGCTCAATAGCACAGTCTAAATGTTTAGTGGTTGCTAAGTAACCAGGTCCTTAGGTATCCCGCTATTGCCTTTGGGGATCTTTTTTAATATGGTGGTTATTGAATATATCCTGAAGTCAGCCAGATCAGTCCAG
>LZPO01055101.1:379010-389542 GCA_001675575.1 Neotoma lepida | reverse complement strand
TATGGATTATGAAATTTTGTAAAAGTCTAAATCATGCTTGAAATGACTTTTAAAACAGAACAATGAGGGTAAGGGACATAGTTCAGCTGTAGAACATTTGTTAGCATGTACAAGGCACTTGACTCTCAGCACTACAAAAAGGNAATTTTGTGAAATGAAACCTACGAGAAAATGTAAATCTTTGCCCCCTGGATCCTTTCCTCAGGTTTTGAGTTTTTTCGTTTGTTTTGGTTTGGTTTTTGGTTTTATTTTTGTTTTTTATGAGATAGGACCTTCCTGTGTAGCCTAGACTAGCCTTGAACTCATAATCTCTCTGCCATCATGCCTGGCTTAATTTTGACTTTTAAAAACTCGTCCCTGGACAAACAAATATGATTAGATTATCATTGTTTTATGCTTTATAGTTTATAATTACTGGAAATAGAGAATATTAGCCTTCCATTTTGTTCTACTCTTTTTAAAAATTATTTTATTAGTGTTTTATGTGCATAAGTGTTTTTTCTTGAATTTATGTCTGTGTACCACATATATGCCTAGTGCCCACGGAGGTGAGAAGAGAGCTTCAGTCCTTGGGAGTGGAGTTACAAATGGTTGCAAGCTTCCATGTGGGTGCTGAAAATCGAATCCAGATTCTCTGTAAGAGCATTAATTTCTCTTAACCATTGAACCATCTCTGCAGCTTGCTTCTGGTCTTCTTGACTTGTCACATGACTGTCTGTGACTTCTTCACTGTGACCTTTCAAAAGTCGTTTGCTCACTGGGAGTGTGTAATCAATAAATCTACTTGGAGGCACATAGACACCACAGAGAGGATGCCACGGACAGTCCCTCCATGTTGGAAGCACACTCTCTCTCCTTAGGGCCTCATGCATANGCCATGAACCCCAACTACCTACAGTCCAGCCATGATGTCAGTGTCTGTTGAACCAGCCAATAGTAGCAAGGTTTCAAATAGAAATGAAATAACATCAGGTACTCTCTATTTTGTACTCGCCTGGGCTGTGTCAGCATGAGCATCTCTCTTAAGATCACTGTTCTAAAGGTTATGACCATGAGCCTAGCCTGTCCCATGGGCTGCCCATCACTCTCCAACACCACAACCAGCAGCTAATCAGAGGACCTGTGGATGACAGTCCAGCCTCTCCCCAGCCACATTAGCAAGAAGTCACCAGCTCTTTCCTTTCCTTTTGCCTATCTGCCCCACACTACATTGTGTTCTTAACNCGCACACTCTCTGGCTCCCCAGTAAGGTATTATGCTAATGAAAATGGCCTTCTGTCTGACAGGGGCAGAAACTCATTTATAAACTGCACCACACAGCCTTTTGAGCAATGATGTTCCCAGTCTCCACCCAGAGCTGGTGCATCTGGGTATGGGCTAGAATTCTGCCTTTATATACANCTTTCTACTTGTTACCACTACTTGTGCATTCAAATCAGAACTTCAGTAATACTGACCATATTTCTGGCTAACTCAGATTTTAGGAAATTTCTAATAATTCGTGATGTCAAAGTTTACATGATTCATTGAAGTGAACCTAGAACTGTATATCAAGGGCCTTGCACTTGTTGAATGAATAATTCCTCTGNACTTCCAGGAAGAAAATAACATTTTGTGCTAATTGCTTAGAAAGAAATCTACCTAGACTCTCACTGAAAGACTGAAATGCAGACTCATAATTGAGTNCCATCGTTGGAAGAATGGAGAAGCAAAAAGTGGGTCATCAGGAAAATCTGTTATTTTGTTCTTACAAAGACCTGGAAGAATTCTGTTTTTAAAATCACAATTATTAAAAAAAACAAAAAAAACAAAAAAAAACACTTGGAGGCTCCGAGCCACAGCCCCCTCCATAGCTGCCTCTGCCCCCACCATTCCCTTCCTCTGAGAACGTGGCTATGCCTCCCACATATGCTGATCTTGGCAAGTCTGTCAGGGATGTCATCACCAAGAGCTATGGCTTTTTTCTTAATAAAACTTGATTTGAAAACAAAATCTGAGATTGAACTGGAATTTACCAGCTCAGGCTCAGCCAAGACAGAGACCACCAAAGTGAATGGCAGCCTGGAAACCAAGTACAGAGTAGAGGCTGACCTTTGCAGAGAAGTGGAACACAGATAAAACCTGGGCACTGAGACCACCGTGCAAGACCAGCTTGTGTGTGGACTGAAGCNGACCATTGATTCCTTCTTCTCCCCTAACACTGGGGGTGAAAATGCTAAAGTCAAGATAGAGTACAAGAGGGTGCATATCAATCTGGACTGTCACGTGGACTTTGACATCACTGGGCCCTCCATCTGGGCCCCTTGGCTATGAGGGCTGGCTGGCTGCGTACCAGATGAATTTTGAGACCTTAAAGTCCCGAGTGACCCAGAGCAACTTCGCAGTTGGCTACAAGAGGGATGAAGTCCAGCTTCATACTAATGTGAATGATGGGACAGAGTTTGGTGGCTCCATTTACCAGAAGGCGAACAAGAAGGTGGAGAGTCCTGTCAGTCTCGCCTGGACAGCAGAAAACAGTAACACTCACTTTAGAATAGCAGCCAAGTATCACATCGACCCTGATGCAAAGTGAACAACTCCAGCCTGATTGGCTTAGGATACACTCAGACACTAAAGTCAGGTATCAAACTGATGCTTTTAGCTCTGCTGGATGCCAAGGACATTAACGTGGGTGGCCACAAGCTTGGTCTAAGACTGGAATTTCAGGCATAAATGAATATTGTNCAGTCATTAATTTTAAACTATTTTGCAGCATAGCTACCTTCAGAATTTAATGTACCTTTTAATATATGTTGGNGATGCAAGAATTGATAAANNCCACATTAGATCTCCAGGCTAAGGATGGCTCAGCTTTAAGGTGTTTACCATTTCAGAGGTACAGCAGAAACCCCATTCCTGAAAGGGTCCTTTTAGCTGTAGATGTGTGGTTGAGGATGTCAGGCCTCAAGCAGAAGCTGGGAATGTGGGGGCCCTTTGTAAATCTGTATCAAGTCCACAGATGAAATTGTGACTTCCTGAGCATCGAACCTTNGTGTCTTAATCCTAACTGCTGAGAAGCATGTACACACCTGTGTGAAAGGGACTTTTTTAGACAGATCTCCANGNTCTGTTCCCATCCGAGTCCATCAGTTACCTGTTTTACACCAAGAGTAGTCTTCAGGGTGTGGTTAGCCTTTTCTTTTGTGCCATTTTAGGGTGGAGATGGTGGGCATGATGGAGCCAGTCATTCAGGATTTAATTCTCCCCTGTTCTGTAGTGTGATTTTCTTTTCTTTCTTTCTTCTTCTTCTTCTTCTTCTTCTTCTTTTTTTTTTTAACTATTGCACCAGAGTAGAAACAGCTTCCAGGATTTCCAGCTCTGAGCTAGCTGTGATCACACCATGACAACACTGGGGATCTAAAATGATCTATAGCCTCACCACTCTATTTTTTAGCAGTTTAATGGGTACATTATAGAGTCTTCCATTTTGTGTGAAGTTAGCTCCTCCCCTTTAAATGCTGTAATTAACATCACTTAAAATAAAACTTGAATAAAACATTGAAACTTTGGCTAGGCAGTGGTGGCACACGCCTTTAATCCCAGCACACGGGAGGCAGAGGCAGATGGATCTCTGTGAGTTCGAGGCCAGCCTGGGCTACTGAGTGAATTTCAGGAAAGGCACCAAAGCTACACAGTGAAACCCTGTCTCAAAAAAAATTTTGTTTTGAAACTTAAAAAAAAGAAAAAGAAAACCTCCAAACTATGGTTTTATGGATTTATGTCCATTCTCACTAGCTTTGAATGTTGCCTTGGGTGAACACGCTTTGATGAATTAATGGTGGTGACCATGTATGGGGTGCACACTTTGAATCCTAGCACTCCAGAGCAGAAGCAGGCAGATCTCTGTGAGTTTGAGGCCAGTCTTGTCTACATAGTGAGTTCCAGGCTAGCTGGGGCTGCACACTGAAAGTCTGTCTCAAGAAAAACAAAACCACAACANAACAGGGCTGATAATAATATATTCACTCACACGAGTCCACAGANAAAGCCTTGTGCAGTTGTATGTTTGCCTCTGGATACGGCTTTAAGTGAGATAACNACGTAGGCTCTGAACCAGAGGAAGGATAAAGGTTCTAAAGCAAATGTAGTGATGCTGCCATTGTGATGAGGAGGATGTCAATTGTGGAGAGGCCAGGCCTGGGCCTCTGGTCTCTTTCTGTAGCAGAAATGGCCAAAGCAGCATAGAAATAACCACTAAATAAAACAAAGAATTTAGCACTCAGGGACTGTCCTGGGCAGGAAGAGAATCAGAAAGCAATTTTTAAAAAGAGAGAGAGAGAGAGGGTGAGGGCTGTCTCTTATACACATCTAGATGTGTATAGGGGGGCAACCACACCATGGCACAGAGATGTCTACACAGCAAGGACTGGTAGGCTGGGGTTCCTCCGAGAGCCTGGCTTATTGAGTTCTCCTGGGCTTTCATGAGCTGGGCTAAGNGTTATACAACACTTTGCAGTAGAGTCCTTCTTGATTAGAACCCTCTCATGCTTGTTGTTCTAAACCAAGCATATGACAAAAAGTCCAAATGGAAACAGACAGATTTTGTGTACACAGAATTGAGGGCAGACTGTGAGTTTCCTCCTCTGAGTGAAAGTAAAATGCAGGCATGCCTTACCTTCACATTAGAATAATCCAAAAAGGTAGACATGTAAGAGGGGCTTATATTCATTCCACAGGACTGATGTAACAATGGACCATCAACTGATGGCCTCAAGTAACAGAGTAACATTCCTAGTTTGGAGCTAGACGTCTGAAAGTGAGGTTCAACGGGCCACACACTCTCTGAAAGCTTCGGGAGAATGTATTCTGCTTCTCCTAGCTTTCCATCTTTACAGACAATCTTTCTATTCCTTGGTTACAAATGCATCACACTGTTCTCTGNTCTCCCTCTCATTGTCTCTTTCCTCTTCCAATAAGGATGCTCACCATATCAGATTAATGGTCCCACATTCCAGTATGTCATCCTATTTAACTACCACTTGGAAAAGTCAAGGACTTTTCCGAAGGTCAAGCCATGGCTTAAGAAGTCTTGGTGATAGTTTAGCTTTTGTATATATTAGCTGGTTCCTACAGTGATTTTCTTGTATGCGTGCTTCCAAGAACTCTTAACTGTATTTATCTAAAATACCTATCAAGCATCCAAGGCCAAATGAAACAACGCCTGTTTCCTAGGTCAGGTGGATAGCTATATCTCTTGTGCAATTTTAACTGAGACCCTTATACTGCCTTATGAACTTTATAGACCCCTAACTCCTTACCTAATTACTTCTAGGAATGTAGGTTGAACACATAAATCCCCTTTTGATATACTAACCAGTTGTTAGCACTCAGTTGACCTACTCTTTTACCACTCCCATTTTGGGTTGTAAAAGAAAGCCTGATGGAGTCACTGCCTGAGGAAACCCTTACCTGCCATTATGACCTTGCAGGNATTCAGGCCTGGTGACCTGGCTGGAGAGGGAGGATTGGGATTGCTTGGGTTTATANTGATNTNGGTCAGAGACTTNGNGGGGAGGACTGGGGAATGANGAACTTTGAGGTATAAGGACCGGAGAGGAAGGAANTGAGATGGGGAAGAACTAGNTTGAGGGGCTAGAAGAGAGAACTAGAGGAATAAGATGGAAGGTGTAGGAGAGCCAGATGGGGAAGAACAAGAGAAAGGAGATGGGAGAGGAGCTAAGATGGGAAGGAACTTAGATGGATGAGGACCTAGATGGGGCAATGAGAACAGAATAGAAGCTGTGTAGAGAGAGAGAACCTATCAGAAGAATAAAGTGTATGGACTAAGGAGTTTCATGTACATAGATTCATTTCATTTCATCAAAGATTAAATCATCAGCTGGTTGTAGATTCTTCCCAGACTCTGGGAGGGGACTATCAAGGGGCTGGATCCCCCTTAGTCCCTGTTACCTGGCGTCCTTGACTTTTCCAAGTAGTAGCTTTTGTGATAGTAGCTGAATTCCATTACATTTTCCTGCGGATAGCAGCAGTCAATGGGGACAAGGATGGCTAAAGACACCATTCTGTCATTTGGCTCTGCCATCAGATTCTGCTTCATTCCTAACTGGACATGCTGGTCTGGCTGCTGTTAGGTGAGACTCCACTTAGGACAAGGGGACTGGCCCTTTGCAGCATCAGATCAGTTAGTCCTTAGCTGTGGTTGTGGGGGAGGGGTGTGAAGGTAGAAGTTNCTGAGCAAGGGCCCTACACTAGGAAAGGTCTGCATAGTGAATTGTTAGAAGCCAATGCCCACATTTGATGAGCGATATCTGCACTGACTGATAAATCAGGTCCCTGTGCAGATCTAAAGCAAAACTTCTCCCAGCTGCCTTTCAAATGGAACACCGACAGCATCCTCTACNGTTGGTAATATGTGCGTGGAAGAGAAAGGATTTGGGTCAGGTTATAATGACCTGTACCAACTGGTTGTCCAGAACTTAAGATGTGGGCCCACAAGATGGCTCAGTGGATTGAAGCATTTCCCACAAAGCCTGATGACCTGAGTTCAATCCCTGAGACACACATGGTGGAAGGAGAGAACTGGTTCCTACAAGTTATCCTCTGACTTCACACACACACACACACATACACACACACATACACACACACACACACACAGGGCGAGGGGGGAGTAGGTGCATGCCCATATACTAGACATACACAAAATAGACTAATGTAATTTTTAAAATTAAAATGCGTCATTAGGCTGGAAGTCTCTCTTTATAATCTTGCTAGGAAACTCTGCCCACTGTGCTCTCTTATTCCCAATGCCCAGAGGCTATTAGTACAATTTGCCCTGCTGCACTTCATTTGCTAGAATCACTGCTAACACTCAGTCAGACATCTCATTAGTGTATGTTCCACGCCCATCTCAGGGCAGCTTCTGCAATGAGGAGCATTGCATACATCTCATACATCTGAGAGCCCCTTATTAACAGTGATTTAAAGAACAATGGGANAGAAAACTGTTAAACTAGGCATGCTTGTCATCTTCTGTTTCTAGAACACATTTACTCTGTAATGGTGTTGGAAGATATGAAAGCATCTTGCCGGGAAAATGTTTCATAACAGCATTTTCCTCTCAAACTGGTTGATGNTTGGAGTATGATGGGGACTCCACAAATCACTTCTGATTTCTGCTGTATTATAGAGAGAAGATAAATTGCTTTGATTTTGTCATCCTCTCCTAAACAGTTGGCAATGACCTGCTTTTTGGTACACAAGGTATGAGTACTTTGGGGGCCATTAGATGGGGAGCNGGACAATGCTGTGGTTAACTGGGTGGCCCTGAAATAAGAATAATTCCCTGAGATGCAGGACAAGGAACAAGATCTTCTCCCAGAAACATTGGGGTGGGGCTGATGGCATTTAAAGANCACACTGAAGCTTTTCAGAGGGATCGAGGATCAGACAAGGACCTAAGTCTCAGGCCTACTGACTCAATAGTCATCTACCCTTTGACCATCACNGCAGCTGAAGTGAAGGGCACACTGCTAGGCATCATAGAGCCACTGAGCCACTTCTGAGGTGGAAGAAAAGGAGTTTTGCTTCCAGTCATCTGTATCAGTACAGATGAAAATCAGAAGAAAGAAAGACCTTGTTGATTTTCTTGATCTACCTTTCTATTCATTAAGGATGTAGTTGGTAGAACACTGTGGTGCACACCTTCAATTCCAACATTTGGAAATGGGAATGAGGAGGACAGTGTGTCCAAAGCTGCCCTGGGAATATAAAGCTAATTCTAGACCACCTTTGAGACTTTGTCTCTAAACAAAACAAATCAAAAACCATCATGACGAAAGTAAAACAGTGTGAAAACACAAATAGCGTCTCCCCCCAAATTCCACATCATTCCCAACCTAGTATGAATATGGTCATGTCTACTCTCCCTCTATGTATACATTATGTGATTTTAGATGAATTACATATATGTGTAAATGTGTAATGTGTGCATGTGTATGAGAGCTACTCACTATTTCATTTATAATTTACATCTGTCTATATAATTTGTTGACAGGCTGTATGTGTANGTCAGTGGTTGAACACTTGCCTACCAGATGCAAGGCCCTGGGTTCCATCCTCAGCAACCTCTCAAATGAAGAAATGGGATGGCTGTACATTCTGCTTCACAGTCCCTTGTGAGCCCTTTTCCCACAAGACCTTTGTGGTGGTTTGAATGAGAATGGCCCTGACTTAGTCACTGTTCTTTTGTTGTGAAGAGACACCATGACCAAGCCAACTTATAGAAGAAAACATTTAATTGGGGGGAGGGGGCTTGCTTACAGCTTCAGAGAGTTAGTCCACTATCATCANGGTGGGGAGCATGGTGACAGGTAGGCACGGTGCTGAAGAAGTACCTGAGACCTACATCCTGATCTGATGGCAGCAGGCAGAGAGTGGGACTGAGATTGACACGGACTTTTGAAACCTCAAAGCCCACACTGCCAGTGGCACACCTCCTCCAACAAGGCCACACCTCCTAGTCCTCCCCAAACAGTTCTACTTCCTGGTGGCATTCAAATATATGAGCTGATGGTGCTCACTCCCATTTAAACCACCACAGGCCCCATAGGTTCGTGTGGGAGCCCGTGTAAGAAAGCTGTGAACTTACTGTCAACTATGGATAGGACAGAGTGCAGAATGTTCTTCCCGCAAGGTGGCCTTCTAGAAAGAATTGCACAAACTACGATAAATGAATGCACTTGAAAGCAAGGACACGAGGGGAATGCCCTGGCATGTCCGCACTATCTCTGTGGGAAAGGCAAAAAAAGGCCAGGAGGAAATAGTCTTGGCTCTTTTCACATGACTGATGATGATAAAGCTTAATACCAGGTGCACTCCCTCACTGTACTTTTGTTTGCTTTAAGCTAACTGTTTCCTTTATAAGTTACCTTGGTCATGGTGTTTCTTCATGGCAATAGTACAGCAGCTAAGACCATTGGCATATGATGGTCAAGCTCTGATGCCATTCCTTGACGACCTACCTGCATCCAAGGTGTGGACTTTAAGTGACTAGAAGACAACCAGCTGAGTGCGTTTTGAGTTAGGCTGAGGTAACCAGGTGGAGATGAGAACTGGTGTCCTTGTCTGCTTCCTGCTGCTGTGATAAACACCTTAACTAAAGCAGCATAGAGAGCAGAGGGCTTATTTGCCTTCCTCTTCCACCTCACAGTTCATCACTAAGGGAAGTCAAGGCAGGAACTCAAGGCAGGAACCCAGAGGCTGGACCTGGCATGGAGGAGGCATGGAGGAGCTCTGCTTACTGGCTTGCTCAGTTTGCTAATACTCAGTTTGCAAAACCTTTAAGGCTTTAAGTTCTTCCAGAAGGACCACAAGATGGCACTGATCCAGATGGGCTCTGTGCAGGAGGCGGTGCAGGTGCTGATTGAGCTGCACAACCATGACCTGGGCGAGAACCACCACCTGCATGTGTCCTTCTCAAAGTCCACCATCTAGATGCCTGAGGGCCTGCGACAGCTTCCACCATTCCAGAAAAGCCACTTTAAAAAGCAGCTTATTAAGTCTCTTAAGAGACAAGAGATGGTGACAATTTCCATGGGGACAGAGGTGATGATCTAGAACAATTAAATCNTTTTGNTTAATAGGTTTGGTTTAGGATAGAGAAGTGGGAGGAAAGGAGTCCTGGCAACAGGGTAAGAAAGCCCTATAAAAGGACATGCCTAGCAGGAGACAGGAGAATGGGCTATGCTGTGAAATAATGTCCTCTAACCACATCAGCCATTACCTNTTGTTTTGNTATTTTTCTAGAGTACATCTCTATATGATCTGGAAAGCATAACATATCTACAGTTTTGATTGTTATAAATGACTAGCCACTAACCTATGTTTTCTGATTATCCTATATAGTTTATAAGAATAGTTTTCAAAAACTAGAACTTTACCTTACACTCCAAATGAGCTGCATGGGTACAATATCTCAAACAAAAAATAGAAACATACATACAATATGTTATAACAAAAATAACCTTAAATTTTTATCAATATACAAAACTCCTTTAAATGAGTAGAAATATATATACAGCNTATCAAAAATAATTTTAAATTTGTGTCAATATTCATATTCCCCTAAATGATAACAAACCCACAAAATAACCAAAAATCATTCACACCACCCAACTCTTGGGAATGTGGGCGTAGTTTTCTCTATATTTCTTCCTGCTGTCTGTGGACAAAGTATCTTTAGGGTCCCAGAGAGAAAATTTTGAGATAATAACCAAGTCCCAGGAAGACCAGCAGTAACCTTTGCCGATAGCTATCACCTGTCAAGTTTCAGGAGGCTCACCTGATCAAACCTGATCCATATTAACCCTGAAGGAATCCACAGGGTTATCTCATCTCCTGTGGGAACAAAACTCCAAAGCATTTTTTTATTTCCATTTGACAAATATATTTTTGACTTCTTTTTTAAAGTTAAGGCATTTCTAAAATATCTAGATTGCTTCAATTTAGCAGTCCAGTTCACAATCCCATGT
>LZPO01055101.1:338801-356806 GCA_001675575.1 Neotoma lepida | reverse complement strand
CAAGTAAGTACCAGGAAAGGTGCCAAAGCTACACAGAGAAACCCAGTCTCGAAAAAAAACAAAAACAAAAACACATAATTCTTAAACTATTACAAATGAAAATGTAGAAGAATAACTATGGCAGGCTTTAGAACCACGACAAAAGTGTTTTACTATTTGGGATCTGGAAATTGGTTTTGTTTTTTAATGGTGCAGTCATAGGAAAGTTCTCTGGTCTCCCTGCTGCCACCCTAGTCCCTCTGCAGTACATTTGTCATCTAGCAGCTGCCAAGTGACCATCTGGAAACATCAGATCAAACAACTCAAGTCGGAACTCTCTGTCAGCATCTCATTTTGCTCAGAGTAAAGTTGTCTTTGGGGCTGCATTTGTTGCCAGTGCCTCCTCCCAACTCACCATGCCCCTGCAGCACCTCCATGATTGGTCTTCACCCTTGCTGTGCACTGGCATGGGANGCCCTTCCCCACCCTGAACGTGTCCATTTGCCTGAAGTTGCAGTCTTTCCCCAGAAGCACTCCATGCTCCTCTCTCCTGACTCCATGTCTCCACCTGAGCTCCAGGAGAGTGGGGACTCTCTGTGACAGTGTATGTAGACACTGTGACAGTATGTAGACAGGGCCTAGCCCAGAGCAGCACTTCCTAAATGTTCACTGAATGAACGCTGGTTGTCAAGGCCCATTTGAGAGCTCTGAATGGAAGGATACCGGATGCAGCACCGACACTGAGGCCCTGATGCCACTGCAAGGAGCTCCTCAGAGNAAATATGTGCCCTTCCCAGGTGGACTGCCGACCACAGAGTCCCCACTCTAGTTGTACCTGAGCACCCTGTGCCTGGTACAAAAACAGGAGAGCCAGAAACTGGTGCTTGCAATCAGGTTTTGTTGGGGCTATGACTTAGATACAAGAGCAAATGAGGAGAGAAAGACACCCAGTATCAACCTGGGGGCCTCCACACACGTGCCCACACATGCAAATACATTACACACACATACAGGCAGTAAAAACAAAAAAAAAAAACAAAAAACCCATACACTTCCTGACCCCAGCACTCAGAGGATATTACATTCAATTTGTCTCTTATACACATCTAGATGTGTATAAGAGACAGCCCATACACTTCCTGACCCCAGCACTCAGAGGATATTACATTCAATTGTCAGCCTAAGCTACATAGTAAGACTATCTAAAAACAAACACAGAAAGCAACTCCTTGGGAATAGAGAAATGGTTCAGAGATTAAGAGCACTGGCTGCTCTTCTAGAAAACCCAGGTTCGATTCCCAACACCCATATGGTAGTTCACAACCATCCATAATTCCAGTTGCAGGGGGGTATGATGCCTTCTTTTGGCTTCTGCAGGCAACAGACAAATGCATGGTATACACACATATATGCAAGCAAAACACACAAAATACATAAAATAATTTATAAAGGGCTTCTCCCATCAAAAACTGCACATAATCTAGAATTTAATATATGTTTATTTGTTTAACAGGAACATTCAGGTATATAAATAAGGTAAATACTTTCCAATATACAATATATCACATTCTTCTACTGCACTAAAAAGAATCTACGTGTGTCCTACACCAATCCTAAAAGCAGAGAGAAAGGTGGGACATGGTGAAAACACTGATTTAGTAAAACCTGGCTTGGAGAAGTGGCCTAATAGGAGCACAAGAGCATAGGCCTATCTGGGGAGACCCAAGGATTGTCACACGGATTCCACACAGCCAAGGTTGTTCCCCAGTCCCCCCAGTCCGAGGGCAGGAAAGCAGCCAGGCAGTGTAAGACAACTGGATTCAGCAAGTCCCTCCACACAATGGAAGAGGCTGAGAAACTGGGGGTGCTCTGCCCTGTCTGCCACTGTGATGCCCACTGCTGTTTGGAAGGTGTTAAACTTCAGTTGAGATTTAGGTCCACACAGGCTCCAGAAGGGGCCAAGGAGCCCCAAGACTCCCAGGACGGTTTTTCTGAGGTGATATCTGGTCCCTACAGTCACCGAGGAGCACTAATTGGTTTGAGTCTACCTTTGCTTGTGTGACTCTCACCCCCTCCCCTACTCTCAGTCCTGTTGCTGTCCCCGTGGCTTCTCAGGAGTCCCTAAGCTGGACGAGTTGCTGCCTCCCAGGGTCTGACTGGCTCCCTGCCTCTTTTTCCCTTTGTATTCAGCCTTAGACACCTGCTCAGTGTGACCCAAGACAGAAACCAAGAAATGAGAAGACATCTCATACAAAGGACTCTCATAAATATGTGTGCACATTCAGCTCACTGCAAAAACACCAGTGTTCCTTTGAGAAAAGCCAGAAAAACCCACACACAACCCTAGTGGGTAAGGAAAGGGTATTCTAGTAAGGAGGGCAGAGATGGCCAAGAAGGTGACATCTAAAAGCACAATTTCACTTGGGGCAGATGGCCATGTGGTAAGTCTTTCTGAATGCTGTATTCATTCAAAGTCCTTCAAGAGCTACAGAGCTGGGCCTGGCCAGGGTCTAGGAAAGCAGTGCCCCAGGACCTCTGCTAACACTGTACTTTTCTCTCCAGATAAAGGACTGCCTGGTCCATCAGATGGCACAATGAAGGAGGAAGGGCCAGGGGTAATAAACACAAGTCCAGAAGAGCAAGAGGAGCTCCAGTCTGAATTCCAGCAATGGGCCTGTGGGTCCCATTAACACGCTGGGATAGTCCACAGTCAGAACATGTTCCTATTCACTTGGTCTGAGAATCCCCTAGGTCATGCTAGCTAATGCCACTCAATCAAAGTGAAGACTTGTCCAAGACACACACATACACATTCATTCTCATTCTCTCTCTCTCTCTCTCTCTCTCTCTCTCTCTCTCTCTCTCTCTCTCTCTCTCTTTCTCTCCCAATTCCCCATATCTATTCAGAAAACTAATTAAACATCTCTCCATTCATGATTAATAGTCTATGTGATATGTGATCCTTTGCTAATCTAGAACAGACAGAAACACTCACATCATCTGTCCTCAACGGTCACCTGCTCTAACCTGTTCTTTTAAGAAAGAAACACAGGGTGGAACAGTTATGGTGTCAAGAGCACAGGCAGGGCTTTTAGGGTTCTGGCTGGTGCACTCAATCTCAGGACTGTTTTCTCTATCCTGCTCTATTCCTGAAAATACCCACCTATAAAGAGAACCATGGATTCCTGAACTGTACAACAGAGTACAGGCCTTGGCTGGGGAAAGCGGGATCCAGAGCAAGACAGGCCCTTGCTTGTCCAGAGTGGAGGCAGCCCCAGGTCAGAGCAAACAGCCTTCCTGTGAGCAATCTTAACCACAGGGAAAGGAGGAACGGAAGCAGCCTCACATCGCCCATCAGTCAGGGTGGCCTCGATGCCATGGAAAATGGCCAGCTGCTGCTAGGGCTCTTCCCATTGGACTGCTGAAGTGCTTCTCGTGGATGGACAGTGTGGTCACTTTATAGGACACAAACACCCAACTATGTGCAGGCAGTGAGAGCTGTGGCTGAACACCCAGCAGCCCATCAGTGTAGGCCAAACACTCACTGAGCTCAGTCTAAAAAAAACTAAAACCAGCCACCATTTATTGAGTGCTTGCTATGTGCCAGGCACCTTGCTAAACGTTTACATGTATTAGCTCATTAAATCCTCACAAGCACCTCACAGCCAGCTGGTTGGAAGTGAAGGCTGCCAGCAGCCTCTAACCTGGTCAGATGTAGAGCTAGCTGAGCCTCAAGTCTGTCTTCTTCACATTGTTCTCCATCTCCACCACAGAGCTTCATCTATCCCGTCTGTAAGACGGGATAACACCTAGCCAGAGCTTCTTCTGGATTAAAGGAGATAACACATGCAAACCCTTGGCACTGCGTCTGGCACGTATTAAGCACTATATGATTACAATTGTTAATAACACACTGCTGCTGTTTTGCCAGCTGGAGAATAAGATAAAGAGCCGGGCAGATAGGCACCTGACAAAGGGGAATGGTGGAGACAGGGTCTTCAAACAGCCAATGGATTTGAAGATCACTGGTCATAAAACTCTAGCTTTTGCATATTCTGCCCTTCTAATCTCAAAATCATGCCTATGTCCTATAACCCCAACAGTTCAGCATCCAAAGCACACCTCTAAACTGCCTCAACACTAGGGTCTTTTGACCTTTGGAAATAATAGAGTGGCTTGCCCAATGAAGGAGCAAGCCAATGGTAACAGCTGCCACCCGCAGGAGAGCCCAGAGCCCAGGTAGGGTCGCTGCCAGTCAACTTGAAGAGAGGAAGGCTAGAGGGGGCAGAAAGGTGGACCACATTCCAAAAGACCAGGTCAGCAGCTATGACCTAAGCAGGGGCTTACCCGGGAAAAATGTGAGGACTGGCTAGGATGCTGCAGATGGGCCTAGCAAAGCCCTTAAACAATGACCCTCCTCTACCACCTGAGCCAAACCCCAGCATTCTCTGTAAGGTCCCCTACTCAACCAGGGAAACTGAGTCAGGAAGTGGAAGCTAATAATCTCTTTAAAAACAGGATGCTGCGCAACTGCCTAGAGCGTGATAAAGGGGAAAGGAAGTTTCATTTACCCAAGATAAGGAAGAGTCTGAAGCTCTGCCCAAGAAGTAGCCTCCTCTCTTCAGCAGCTGACGGTTCCTTCTGGTTCCCTCTGCACCCGATGCTCCAGACAGAGTCCACTCACTGACTAGCTCGTGTCACCCTCTCTTAGGCCTCCCTCCTCATCCTGACCTGGGTGCAGGTGAAGCTACCCTCCTCCCCACATGAGCACAGTGAGCAGGAACGAACGGTGGGCACAGATATGATACTCTGAAAGACAAAGGACCACATAGCCATGGATGTTCCTAACACAAGAACTTTTAGCTGTGACATCCCACATTGGTAGTGAGGAAAAGTCTCCCATGGAGATCTACCTCAGGCTGACTTCCTAAGGAACAGTGACTGCCATACAGTCTTGTGTGTGAGACACTGTCCTAAGTCCTTAAGTCACTCCTCCTCCCAGCCCCATCAACACAGGGACTGACCTCAGCTTGCCAGGGCCTCAGGGAACTCAGGGACTCATTCAAATCAGGCCCTTGCCAACCTAGCAATTAGCCCGTAAGGTCTTTGTTGATTCTCTTGAAATACACTGCTCGAATTTTCTTGCATGATACAGGCCTGGTTACAGGATAAAAGCAAGCAGGGGTGAAATATCATAAAAATAGTTTCACAATCTACCTATGTAAGATTACATATTAGATTTCATACCTCTGAAGATTGGTTCATGTATACTACAGTACATTAAGAATACATACATTTTAAGTATAGTTATAAAGCAGAAACTAAAAGGCTGAGATTGTGAAATAGGCTGTGCGTGTGTGTGTGTGTGTGTGTGTGTGTGCGCGCGCGCGCATGTATACACTCTCCCAACTTCTTTACAGGACTCCACTTTCAGAAGTAAAATACAAACATGAGCTTTGTTTTTCATACTGAGGTGGTCAAGAGGGTGGGAAATGCACACACAAAGGGAAGGCTCCGTTTCCTGGGAACAATCGTGAGCAGAACTCACCCTGGCTTGTTCTCTGTCAGCCTAGGTTCTGGGAGCCCACTGTTCACCAAATCCTCACCTCACCAGTTAGAAGCTAACAGTCATCTAAGCACTGCTCAGGCCTCCTGAGAGAAGGAACACCGCAGCACTTCCAGTGTTGGGGGAACACAAGGACTAGGTAATCCTGTCCTGCAGGCACACTGTGAGATGGAGTACTTTCTGGTTCCATCCCATGGCTCTCATCTGAGGTACCTCAGAAGGCTGTTAGAAATACATGGCATACAAACAGGGGGAAAAAAGCCCTCCAAATTAAAACTGCACAGTATTTACAATCACACAAAATGGGAAATACAAAGCCATGCATGAAAGTGACAAACACTGAATTCATGACAAGGAAAGGCACAAAATTTTTATTTCTGACAAAACAAAATGAGTGTAAAGCAAGTTATGTAAGCCACCGAGATCTGCAGCATGGCGCATGTTAAAGTAGTCTCTGGGATCCTGACTGTTTAATGGGACAAACAACATGCTGGACAGACACACAGTAGCGTTGCTCTCCCGCCTGCTCGACTGGGAAATCCTCCTCTTTCCCGGGAAATCCTCCTCTTTCCCGGGAACTCAGAAAAGAATAAAACCCTCTGGCCCTTGGGTTTCAGTATTTCAGACTCCAGCAACTGCCTCCTCAGGCCTCAGTTGCTGCTGCTCAAGAGTAAGTCTTGGCTGCTGGGGACTGGTGTGCCCTTCTCTATCTCTTGGTGATCTGAGGTCATTTTTCAGTCAGCAAACGACAGTCTCATTCCTAACCACTGCTGAAAATCTTAAGAAGACACTGACTCATCTTAAGGAGCAATTGTAAAATACATCTGAGTGTATTTCNTTTTTGGGTGCCCAGGACATGACTCAATAGCAACAGGGGCTCTAGTGACAGGAACTTTCCTGTAGAGTTACAGAACTGGCTGACTTTGAGACTGAGTCAGAAAAGAAGCCTGAGAGCGAAGCTTCCCACCCAGGGCCACACGGAAGAACCAAATCCAAGGCAACCGCAGGTTCAATGCAGCCCTGGGAGCTGAGAAAGAAAAGCCACAAGGTTGACACGGAAGTCAAAGCTCAGAGTCAAAATTGTGTTCAATCCCCGCTCCCATGTGGGACGCATGGTGGCGCATGACAGACACTGAGAGCTGTCTGTGCACTGGAGGAGACATGAAGGCTAATCGAAGACAAACTGGCACAGACCAAGGTGCTTAAAGCAAGTCACTGCGCCCTCCTCAGCAGTGGGTACACCATGGCCATGGTGTTAACATGTTTGGGGAACAAGTTCTTTCTCTGCCAACTGCTCCTGGGCCTGACAAAGAACCAGCCTCTCAATTTACCAATCTCAATTAGGATTAGGAAGGAAAAGAACAATCACAGCTTACACAAACACAGCAAGAGGTCCCCAGTAAACTACACCTAAACTGGTCACAGTTCATAAAAAGTGTACACTGAGCCTTGAGAAGATTAGCCTTGCTNTAGTTCTAAGCAGGACTCAGGGACTCTGTGAGGAAGTCTGGGTATGACTGAAATCATGTAGGAAATAAGTGACTTCTAAACACACAGACATACACTCACCTCAAGAGTACTATATACACAACACAGCAGCAACACAAGTGGGCAAAGGGTATGTGAACCAAAGCCCTCTGCTCCCCAACTCTCAGGAGTCCCCAGAAAAACTCAGCAGCAGCAAACCCACAGCACAAATGTGAAGGCCTCAGCTCTGAAAGACACGGCCTGCACAACCTCCTCCAGGAGCCACTGGAGCCTGGGTGGCAGGGAAAGGTGGTAACAGTGCATTCTCCTGCATACACTTGAAATATTACAGTAGAGGTTTCTCTTCTCAGACTCCATAAACTCTTCATGCCTTCTGAGAAAAATGAAGCCTGAAATCTTCTTTCAGTCTGTATGGTGGAAGCCAACTATAAGCAAAGCTCAGGTGCCTTCTGCAGGATTTTGGCTTGGACAAGATGCTCCGCTTCCTCAGTTCTACAGAAGGCAGCCCTCCATTGCTCCCAGGCAGGGAGGCCTGCAGAAGCCCCAGTGAGAGGTGTCAAGCAAAAGCAATGAGGCTATGAAGCTCTGCCAGGTGGGAAAGTCACTCTACTATCAGACATAGACCAATGTGTGACCTCTCCTACAGCCTGGAAACAACTAGATGGGTGGGGATTAGAACCACCAAGCAGACCCCCTGAGCTAGGCAACACTGTCTTTCATGTTGTTCAATACCTGTGTTTAAGAAACCCAAATGGTTCTTCTCTGTGACTTCTTTGCAATTCAAAGTTATAGCTTACTCACAGCCCACATTATAAACAGACTGTATATACAGATTTTTTTAAAAAACAAAACAAAACTCACAATTTAAAAGAAAAAAAAAAAGACAGTGAGTTGAAGCTTTTCATTATCTAAGTCACAGCATGTGGGCTGGCCTTGGTGACCTGCCCCTCACTCAGTCCTGCTCCGGCTCTCCTGGCCCTGAGGGGACACTACTCATCTTCCAAGGCAGAGGTCAGGATCCCCTTGTCAGTCAGATGAGACTTGAGTGTGTTGAAGATGTGGAGCTGCTGATCTGGCCGCAACGTCAGAAACTGCTGAATCAGTTTGCTCGGGTTTGGGCCCCTACAACAGAACATGAAGCATCCCTGAGCAGGGGCAACCACTTTGCTAGCCCAGTTATCTAAGTGGGACTCTGATCCATGAATTCACTACTAGTGGAGGGAGGGACCTCAGATGACCCATGAACAGTAACAACTGAAAACCACACTCATCCTTAGGATGGTTTGTACTGAATTTAAGAGATTAATTTGTGGATTTCACAATACTTGAAAAATCCACAGCCAGGCATGGTGATGCATGCCTTTAATCCCAGCACTCAGGAGGCAGAGGCAGGTGGATCTCTGTGAGTTCGAGGCCATCCTGGTCTATAGAGCAACTTCCAGGACAGCCAGGGCTACATAGAGAAACCCTGTCTCAAAAAAAAACAAACACAAAAAAAGAAATCCACTCATCTGGTTTGGGTGGAGTGGAACCATACCTGATAAAGCTGGCAATGTACACATTGACAAAGGTGGCCATCAGGTACTGGCAGTCAAAGCGATCCATGATGCCTCCGTGACCAGGAATGGTATTGGCAAAGTCCTGTGAGAGGCAGAGGAAAGAATGAGCCTGGGGTCACCGACAACCAAATCCCAGACTAACAGATCCACCCCATAACCAAAACCCTGCTGGGTAGANAAGGAGATGGAAAGAGGTATAGAATCAAATGCTGAGGTGATCACAGAATACAACTGTAAATTATAAAATGTTCTTTTGTTGAAACACTAACAAACTAAAAACTGACTTTTACTCTCATTTACTGCCCCCCTCAAATTCANCACATGGGTCAAGAAGAGCAGACATTAAGTGCCAGGGTGCATTAGCTGGTCTGGTGAAGGGGTGGACGTGATGGAACAGGGCAGAAGAGAACATGAATAGGCAACAAGGAGCGAGGGGTGAGGGGTAGAGAGGAGCGCTTCCCTACTTTGATTTTAAAGGCTCGTTTGAATCCACTTGCGAAGAACCCTCCAAACGGACCGATGAGCGAGGCAAAGGTGGAGAGGGCGATGCTGTGGATCTGGAAAGGGTACATCCTCACTGTTTTCTGAGGAGAGTAAAGTGAAATCAAAGTCAAGGAATGTGCAAGTCTGGCTTTTCACAGCTAATGGAACAAGTTAACAAAACTAGTTCTCTCTCTTTTTGATCAGAAGACGGAAGGGCAGGAGAGATGGCCCAGTGGTTAGGAGCACCTGCTATGTCTGCAGAGAACCTGGGTTCAGTTTCTAGCACACAATGGCTCACAACCACCCCTAACTCCAATTCAAGGAGATCTGTGTTGTTTTTAAACTAGATCTCAATCTTATGATTTTACCAATAAAGACTCGGAGTTGGATGCTGGGGTGAAAATCTGCTAGCTCAGAGAGGCCGTGGAGCAACAGCTGACCTTCCTCTTTAGCCAACTTCAAAGAAAAGACAGTTTTTCTTCCACCATCCCAAACCAAAAAGGCTACCAAACTCAAAAGTACTTCCCTACTACTTCTGTGTATTTCTCGATCCGTTTTCCTGACTCCCTCTAACTCTCTCTGGCTACTTCCTGCCAACTAGTTGCTGGCTCTGCCTCTTGACCCAAGGTTGATTTTATTTAATAAACGCAATCTCAGGGTTAACAGTGTGACCAAATGTCCCACAACAGATCTGTTGCCTTCTTCTGGCCTCCACTGGCACTGTACACACATACAGCCATGTAAGCAAAACATTCATACATATAAAAGAAATTAGCCTTAAAAAAAATTAAATAAAATAAAAGACTGGCCCATGCTTTTAAGTCTCTAACATTGGCCCAATGGTAGACATTAAGATATTCTGGCCTGGCGTGGTGGTACATGCCTATAATCCCAGCATTTAAGGCAGAAGCAGTAGGATAAGGAGTTCAAGGGTACCAATCAGCTACAGAGAGTGTTTAGGGCCCATCTAAACTCATAAGAACCTGTCTCAAACAACAAACAAACAAAAGGAGAAATTCTGCAATCAATTTCTTACACTGTTTTGCAAGCAATAAATGAGGAAGTTCAGCCTTAGCTTTAAAGAGAATGTAATTTCAAGAAGGTGAGTATTTCAGCAGTCTTCTCAGAGAATTGTGGGTTTCCCTCATCTTTTCACCAGAATTTGACAGGTATAGTTCCTTAAGACACAGGGGCAGGCTGGGGAGATGCTCATCTGTTAAAGTACTTGCTCTACAAGCAAGAGGACCAAGTTCAGATCCCCAGAATTCATGGAAATGTTGGGTGTGCATGGCAGCCACCTGTAACTCCAGACTCTGAAGAGGATCCCAGAGCAAGCTGGCTAGCAAGAAGCCATAGTGGTAAGCTCATGCTTTACAAAAGAAACCCTGCCTCAAAAGAATAAGCTAGAAGACCAGTTGAAAAAGGTTTCTGCCATCAACCTTAGACCTCCATACACATATGTATGTATATATACACACCTGCAAATACGCATACATTCATGCATATGTATGTATATATACACACCTGCAAATACGCATACATTCATGCATATGTATATATACACACCTGCAAATACGCATACATTCATGCATATGTATGTATATATACACACCTGCAAATACGCATACATTCATGCATATGTATGTATATATACACACCTGCAAATACATTCATGCAACCACACACATGAAGAGGAGAAAAATAGCTGCAAACCAGATGGTGGCTACAATCCTAGCACTCAGAATGAGGCAGAAGGATTCCAAGTTCATAGTGAGATTCTGTCTCACAAAAACAAAAGCCAAAGAAAGGTTAGGTACAGTGTGGAATCCGAAATCCTCCTGATGAATTTTTTGGGCTTCTTCACATAAATCCACTTGTCTACAATGTACTGTGGGTGGATCTTTTATCCAGACATAACTGTGGAACACCATACACTGATCATTTAAGAAATACTAGGTCACTGTTATGCNACTCTTCCACACATGGGCACATTCTGTTATGGGACATCAGGTAGCTTTTAAGTGCCAGAAAGCCACCATGTTCACAATGACAGGTACATGCCTTCAAAATTCTCATTTTCACCTGAAACGTGGATTTTTATTCTGTATCATCAGGAAAATGCCATCCCATTCAAAGAGGCACATATTATTCGGAAAGTGACTGGGACTTCACAGACCCCTTTAAAGAGATCTCAGGATCCTCTAGGAACCCACACAATATGAGCACCACTCCTCTAAGTGACATGGAGTTGGGGAAAGGTCTCCTCTACCCTGATCCTGACCCAGAGCTCAGAGCTCTGGGCGGGGGGAAGTTAATATCTCTGGAGGGAATGCCTCTCTGCAGTCACCCCATGTAAGTGGACCATACCCAGCCAACAATCGACTGGATCACTCCAGGAATGTTGTACTCCTGCAGGCGGAACAGGTCAGATGGCTCACAGTCCACAGTGAAGCTGTTGGTGTCATTGTTGTATTCCACAGGGCAGACGAAGCATCTGTACCCAGACATCACATAGGAGAGCTAGGGATGCAGAGCAGAGGGGCAGGAACACCAGTTATAGACACACAGCCTGGCTGGCCAGCACCTGATTGAGCCATGATTCTCAGAGTACCTCCCACCTTGTTCACTGTATGCCATGAGCTCAAAGAGAGGCTTGTGTTTCACCAATGTATAGTTTATCTGAATTGTTAAGCAAAAGGTTCATGTTTCACTGGGTACTCACACATACATGTCCAAACACAAACCATGAAAAATCCCAGGAAAGATCTGAGCAAAGAGCTGTAAGACAATTCTTCCAACCTGTGGAACCCTGCCCCATTGTGCTAAGAATCTCTCAAGTCAGTGGTACATAGAAGCCATGGTGGGGGTGCGGGGAGGGTACAGTGACAGCCCAGTGANAGCCAGCCACCACTAGAAAGGGGAAGGACNGAGGATCAGCAGCAGGGAATGCACTCCTCCAGGCAAGTCATATGCAGAAGAAAAATCTTGAGTGGAAGCAACACTTCCTACCTCACCCCTTACTCCAAGTTGCCAGTCATCACTCCAATCTTAGTATTACCTGGTGCCTGGGCATAAGAGGACATATAAGGTATACATGGGCTCCTACACAACTACTGAAAACTGGAAGCTGCCATGCCAGTTACAGAACATGCTCTTTTGAGCAAGGTCAGCACTGGGCAGGACAGAGTCTATGCTTTGGGAAGACATATTCTCCACTCCTGCACAGGCCTTTGAAGATGGTGTGAGGCCCTGTCTCCTCCCCCTCCAGACAGCAGCTACCACCTACCAGAAGGCCAAACACCACAGTGGCAAAGAAGCCCCCAATGAAGCCTTCCCAGGTCTTCTTCGGAGACAGCTGCAGACAGAAAACACAGTCAGCAAAGGATACGTCTGTAGCTCCAGTCTGGTGCTCAGTTACTTAGGAAAAGTTTCCAGCCAGGTGTGACAGTACAAACCTTTAATCCCAGCTCGAAGGAGGCAGAGGCAGGAGGATCTCTTTGAAGCCAGCCTGGTCTACACAGTGAGTTCCAGACCAGCCAGGGCTACGCAGTGAGACCATCTCAAAACCAAAGAAACAAGAAGTATTTCTACATAAAAATCCCTCTTCAATTAATCATGTCACTTTCAAAATTCCCCCAAAAAATGTTTTTTCTTGTTTCCTATCCTATGTTCTTCAGGTTAGCTTTCTTTCTATCCCATTAGTGATTTACACATTTATTATATTATAAAAATATACATTAATAACGATAGNCAAATAAAGACCAGAGCCCCAAAAGTATGTCTACATAAAATATTTTATTTGGTAGAC
The DNA here is from genome assembly GCA_001675575.1 of Neotoma lepida. NCBI lineage: Eukaryota > Metazoa > Chordata > Mammalia > Rodentia > Cricetidae > Neotoma > Neotoma lepida. The sequence goes on along the minus strand of LZPO01055101.1, from coordinate 343,923 downwards.
TTTTTGAAATAAGTATTTGCCTGTGTCTCTTTGGGCTCTTTTTCCTCTTACATATCCCTGGAGTGACATGAAGACATGACTACAGTGGATACACAGCAGCAAGATTCCCTCTCTATCCCCTGACAAGCCATACAGAAAGTATTACCACCCCTGGGACAACCCCACATCAAGGTGACCCACTTACCTTAATGAGTGGGGTCCGACCAAAGAAAAAGCCAAACATGTAGGCCATAATATCATTACAGATGACACACGAAATGGGAACAATGAACCTAGGAAAAAACCCAAGAGAGGAATAACTCTACCAAGATGATCTCAGAAGTCTACCAAAGAGTGCCAATAATAATTCAGTACCAAAATAACTCATGATGTATTTGTAACTCATTAAAGTTTAAGTTGAGAAGAAAGAAAATAAATATAGAAAGAGGAAAGAAATCAGTGGAAGTGGAAAGGAAGGAAGAAAAGGCAGTAAGGGGTGAATAATCAAAATGCATTGTATANACATGAAATCATAATAAAATACATTACTATGTTTAGTTGATATCTGTAAATAAAAACTTAAAAAGAAAGTAAGTCAGGTATGGTTGTACAAGTCTCTAACACCAGCAGAGAAGGCTAAGAAAGGACTGCTCTAAGCTCAAGGCTGGCTTACGCTACACACAGACACTACCTCTCAAAAAAAAAGCAGCAGGAGAACACACACTAAAATGCTGTACCTAGCACCTGGCACATGACTGGTATTCAGATATTCACTGATTCACTGAATGACTGAACAAATGAAGGCAGCATTTTATAAATGTCATTTGTTCCTTTTTCATTACAAAATAGTATATGAGCAAGATAATAAACTATTCAAGGTGGCAGGGGAAGGGGGTGTTGCTTACTTCCTCATCCCTACTATTCTCCAAAATAGCCATTTAAAATCTTTTTTTGCCTAGTAATTATCTTTATGTTTCATATACATCATTTATGTCATAGTTAATATACATCAGTTATGTCATAGCTAATATACATCAGTTATGTCCTAGTTAAATTTCCCAATGTTTATTACTAGCACTAATAATCTCTATGGTGTTTGAATGAGAATGTCCCCCACAGGCCCATATATGTGAATACTTGATCATCAGTTGGTGGAACTGTTTGGGAAGGATTAGGTGTAGCCTTGTTGGAAGAGGTGTGTCACTGGAAGCAGGCTTTGAAGCTTCAAAAGCCCCAAGCCACTTCTTTCTTTCTCTCTCTCTCTCTCTCTGTGTGTGTGTGTGTGTGTGTGTGTGTGTCCATCTCTGTCTCTCTGTGTGTGTATGTGTCGTCGTCCGTCCGTGGTGGCAGAGATTTCAAGACAGCCTAATGTTGACTCTGCTGTGGCTATTAGTGATCACTCTTATGCAGATGTCCAATGAAAAGGAGCAAGTCAGGTAAAAAGAAATGCAAAATGTACAGTTTGAGGATTAAAAAAAGAACCAAGAAATTTAATGTTGGAGCCAAGGTTTGTGCTGACAGAGATAGGAGAAATGGATAAAGTGAGTGGTGCCCTCAAGGCGAGACACCACCCAGCTAATCCTACAACTTGTGAAAGGTTTTGCCCAANGAATTACCTGTTCCTTAGAGCAACAACAATCAAAGCTTATGCAAATGTAATTCAAGGAAGAGGTCAGGTTCCATCCTAAGCAGGGAGCAGAAACTGGCAGCACCGACCAAGTGGTTCTGCTTTAGTCATGAAGGATACAGAAGTAAAGGGGTTGTGGAATCTTCTTCCTTGGTTAAAGAAAGCTGCTGAGGACAGACATGTGGCAGGAGAGTCCCTGAATGGAGGCCCATAATGGCCATTGGGTGAAGCTGTCAAAGGGAGCTGGATTGTACTGTAGACCCCAGAACGTTGGAGGTACCAGAGCTGTACAATACTGGCCAAGGAGAGCTGCACACAGTGAGTGGAACAAGCCCAAGAAAAGAAGTGTGCTGTATTCAGGAAAGCAGGGAGGAAACATCTAAGCCTTTGACATGAGACATAGAGCTACAGGATTTGGAGTTTGCCCTGCTGGGTTTCAGTCTTGCCTTTGGTCCAGTATTTCCTCACTACGCCCCATTTCCTCCCTTGGAATGGTAATACAAATGCTGTGCCATTGTATGTTAGAAGTATATAATTTGCTTTTTGATTTTACAAGGCATTACAATTAAGAAATTGCCTTGAATCTCAAGAGGTGATTTTGAACTTTGAAGTTATTGAGTCTGAAAGATTATGATGACTTTTGAAGTTGAACTAAATACATTCTGCATTAAGATATGGTCAAAAGCCTACAGGGACCAGGGAGTGGAATGTGGTGGTTTGAATGAGAATGACCCCCGTGGGCTCATATGTTTGAGTACTTGGTCATCAGTCGGTGGAACTACTCAGGAAGGATTAGGGGGTATGGCCTTGTTAGAGGAGGTGTGTCACTAGGGGCAGGCTTTGAGGTTTCAAAAAACTTGCCATTCCAAATTAGCTCTCTCTCTCTGCTTCCTGGTTCCATCTCAAGATGTAAGATTTCAGGATCTCAGCTACTGCTCCAGGTGCCATACCTGCCTGCCTGCTGCCTGCTCCCTGCCATGATCAACCCTCTGGAGCTTCAATAAATCTTTTCTTTTATAAGTTTCCTTGGTCATGATACATCTCACAATAATAAAAAAATAACTAAAGAAAGACACAGGGAGAACAGAGATACACTTCTTCCTTGCTCCTCCCCAACAGAACTGGTCCAGTCTGCCCCTCTCCTCACTCTGACACTGTTCTAAGTTCCTCTGTTACAATTTAATACGCTCCATGTAAATCACAGCTCCTGGCCCAACAACTACAGATGGTATTTCCTGGCTTACTCTGAGGCAGTTGACAGAGTTTGAACATCCTCACTCTCTTCACCTCCAACTCCCACAGCATTTCCTTCATCAAGGCTTCCAACAGTCTCTGTTCTACAGAACTATGTATGATGAAGCCTTCATTAGAAACATTAGCATTAGTCACAAATCATCCTCGTGGTATGCTTGGCCCTGAATACAGCACTCTTAAGAAATACCTAATAAAAACCCAGACAGGAAAGGAGCTGGTTGGTGCCTCCCTGGGCCATTATACTTGTTTTAAATATAATACATAAGGCTAACAATTACAGTCACTCTTCAGAGGTGAACACATTCTGAGATGAAGCTCACAATGTCACCCACAACATTTACCATCTCTCTCATTACACCAGCTGTGTCTTGACCATCCCACTGAGGGTATCTAGCTTCTCCAATCACCTGTGACTAACAACAGACAAGTTTCCAGGTGAAACCAAATCACACAGAAGCAGCATACTGTTTTTCTGACCCACTGCCAGATTCAATTCTCCAGCATTTTATTTATTTTTAATCATAAAGGAAATCAGTTTCCCATCTACTTATCCCTCTGTATGATCTTAGTAGGGTCAGGTAACTACCAGCTCTTGACCCATCTGGTCCTGTTTCTTCTGCCAAGTGTGGAATTAAAAGCTTTCAAAGCTCCTCTATAATTACTGACCTATTCAAGTGTGTATGTTGTGGAATAATCTTTTTGTACACTGTGAAGATGTATCATTCTGATTGGTTTAATAAAAAGCTGAACAACAAATAGCTAGGCAAGATTTTCAGGGCAGAGGGAATGCTGGGAAGAAGAAGGCAGAGTTACCAGCTGGCATGGAGGAAGCAGGAAAGCAGCATGGGAAGTACAGAGTAAAGGTAATAAAGCCATGAGACAGAAAATTAATAAAAATTAGTTAATTTAAAAGAGCCAGTTAGAAACAAGCCTAAGCTATCGGCCGAGATTTCATAATTAATAGAAGTCTCCATGTGGTTATTTGGGAGCTGGCTGGTGGGACAAAAAAAACCTGCCTACATGTGTATCTTCATTATCTTCCTTGNTCACAAGTTATAGGAAATCGTGATTATCTCACCTACATTATCAAGTCTGTTGCCACAGCTTTTGACTTTTGGTTCTTTAACTGTCAATCTAGAGTAGAGCTTCTCAGAGTCTGGCTCTGAACAACAGCATCTCTACATCACCTGGGAATAGACTAGAAATTCCAATCAGCTGCCACCCTAGACCTACTGAGTCAGCTACGCACTTGTAAACCAGCCCACAGAAAATTCTGATAGGTTCAAGTTGGGAAGCTTGGAAATGGAGGCAGAGGTCCTTAGCCTACCTGTGTATGAGAAACAGCCCCTGATACTGAAGGGAAAGAAAAAAGGCAATATCCCAGTGTCCCAACTTACCATATCATTCCTTCAAACAAGTTATGGATAACAAGATGTGACTGGGTTACGACAATAAGCAAGGTCACATGGGTCCAGCCAAACTGCAAGAGAAGGAAATGAACTCTACCTACCAAGTTTATTGCCAAAACAGCTTCAAAGAACAGTAAGGACCAAATGGGAAACTACTGAGAAATAGAGAAGACGTGCTTCACTGCCGGACTTATTGGCAGCGAAAACTACAGAACAAGCTTCTGGAAGTAATGCAGTCCATCCTAGTGACAGTCCCATCAAAGCAGGGACTGGTCAGACATGGGTGAGGCATGCCTGAAATCTCAGCACTCCAGAGGCAGGAGGATTGTAAATGTGAGNCCAGTCTCAGCTATACAGTAATAATCAAACAACAAGAGAAACTAGCAGGTCTGTATCCTACTAGTGAGTGAGTCCTTTCATGCTCTCCAGTCTGGGAACACTTNACTTTCCCTCTCAGGCTGAGGCAAGGAATGGCAGCACCAAACAGTGAGAGAGATGGAGTCTGCAGCAATGCCTCTCTGGCTGCAGCATGGCCTTCCTGGAACCCATCTCAGAGGCCCAAAGGAAAGACCTCTCAGGGTGTAAGTTGAGTGTCTGGTCTGTTGGATGAAGGACTGCAGGACTCTTGTTCTTCCTGCCCTAGGTTCTACACAGAACAAACCCCATCAAGTTTTGATTTGTCCCAGAAAACATGAAAGGCCTGTATCTGGCCAACACACTAAGCTGGTTAGTTTCTGCAGATTTTCAAGTAAACCAAGAAATCAATTTCAATCTCTCACATGCTCCCATAACATACACATTCACCCACCACACACACACACACACACACACGCACATGCACACGCACACACAC
>LZPO01055101.1:313605-338620 GCA_001675575.1 Neotoma lepida | reverse complement strand
CACACACACACGTACGCACACACACGTACGCGCGCACGCGCGCACACACACACACACACACACACACACATGCACACGCACGCACACAACTCCCCTTACCATGTAGAACTGTAGTCGATAATGCTTCTTAACTAGACTCAGGACAAACATGCAGAACCCTAGTTGGAGACAGGAGAGGATAAAATGAATCATACTGCATTTCTTTCTCTTTTTCCTTAGCTGAGTTAAGTAGTCCATTGACTAACTTATTTGTAACAATTAAGCAGTACAATGATTTCAAAGCCCATGGGGAAAATTAGTTTACAGCCAATGTTAAGACAGAGCTGTCAGCTCACTTCCTAGCCCAGTCAGTTAACATCAGAAAACTTTAACCAACTCATACAAATGAAACATGATGGAACGTGATGCCCAGAGGAGAACTGGGGAAACACATGATACATACCTGTGAGATACAGGGTAAAGGAAATGAACCGGTGGTATTTACTGAGAATCCGCAAAGGCTCCTCTCTTTGGACCAGAGTGAAGAAGTAATCCGTCACTGTCTCACCATAGAAAAAGTAGTTTACACACAGGAGAAAGTACCTGGAAATGAGAAGACAGTACCAGGGGAGTGTGTGCAGCTCTCCTCTATGAAGCCGTCAGACAGCCCCAAAAAGAGAGAACAGCCTACCATCTTGAGAGCTTATCTAGAAATGTATGGCACATTTTATTCACTCTCCCTTTATTACAAACCTAGAAGTCAGTTTTCCCCNGTTTGTGGTGTTCCCACACCTAATCTTGGGACCACCCCCCCATAGTGTGCCTCAGCCCACCTCCCTAGGCTCACTCCCACTATTCCCACAGGAACTCTCCACTTCTGTCAAAAGTGGTTCACTTGCCATTGTCACTGTCTGTTCTGCTTTACCTCTTCCTGCTTGGTACACCCCTTCATTTACCCATTGTTTTCATTTGTTGCTCCAACATCATTAAAAAAAAAAAAAGCTGCATGACCTGACAGCCATCTACCACATTATATTTATTTCTATAGCGAGCAGTAGCTGATGACTTCATTAGACAACTAGGCTCCACCTAAGGACATGTCCCCCTTTGGAAGCCTGGCTGTGACCCAGATCCTTCACCTAGCATTAACTACGCATTTGTCTACATCCTCTCTTCAACTGGAGGAACATGGCGGGGAAGCCACAACCAATACCTCCATTATGCTTCTGGATAGGGGATTATGCTACATCAACAAGCCCTCAACAGAAGAAACCCAAGAGCTTCTCTTTCCTGTGTTTTAATTATGAAGTACAAAAACTCCCACATTGGGTTTATTTTCCATTGTGTGGAAAAATTTTCCTTTGCAAAGTGACCACAGCAAGGGTCAGGTCTCCTGAGTACGTTAACAAAATTCAAAACACAGCTCTCTAACTACAGAACAGCCACAAAGAGAACAACATCTGAGCCCAGAGAGCAATCACAAGGGCAGGTGGAGGCTGAAAGTCAGCTTGTACTGTTGAGTGATGGGGTACACGTGGAAGAGTGTACCCAAGTCTGAGTAGGTCAGCTCCCTTGGCCATAACCAAGTTTCTTATGCACAAATCATTACTATCCATCATTAAGTCACAAAGCAATTAGCACAGTCAGTGAGTCTTCCCACCTCTGCTAGAATAACACCCCCTGAGAACAGTGTTCTCAGTGGGAGGGTCAGGAAGGGGCTCAGAAATCATATGTGCTACAGTTCTTTATTTAGCTTTTGCTGGTGGGCAGCCAAGCTTTACGAGAAGAAGAAAAAAAAACAGTCTCTGAAGGAACTCAGATCCTAACCATGCTCTGAGTACCTCAGAGGAAGTAGGGCTCCAATAGATGAAGCCCCTGCTGTACTGATGAGCAAATCAAGTTCCAGAAACAGCAACAGTGACACTAGAACCTGCCAGCTCCCATTGATTCCAGTGAGGTGCTGGACTGCAGCATAAAACTACATGGATCCCGGGGGAGGGAGGTGCAAACTACCGTGCCCGGCTGTAAGAATCTAAAGAATCCTATTACTGAGGTAAACCCAGCCACAGATACATCTGTTTCTTCTAGGGAAGTCCCTAGCTACTGAAGACTCCTCAAAGACAGCCATACAATCCAGCTTATGAAAGACACAGGCTCAAAGATACTATGCAAGTCAGTGGCAATGACCATCTCTACTGTCACTAAGTACCTGCCACAAATCACATCACCCACATCAGGTAAGGTGTCCCATGGACCAAGAGAGCTTACCAGCTGAGGGTCCTGAACCAGGGCAGGTCGTAGGAGTGGTATACATTGTAGCCAATAGTGATTATCTCGTGGAAACACTTAATCTGAACACACATCACCTGAAAAACACAGGGGACTCAGAGCTCTTCGTAGGTCTTCACAGGCCTTCAACACAGCTATGATACTTAGGAAATGTTCCCATCTTACGCTGGTTCTGCTTTCCTCCTTTCCTTTCTTACCACCCCAGGATAATGCAGCCCTTTATGTCACAACTTTTCATAGTAAAATGCATAGCCCTGGTGTCCTGATTAACCTTTTATTCTAGAACCTTCCAGGACTCAGTCAATCCTCTTCCCACTTTGACCTTGAATATATACACGTAGGGGGGTTCTCAACTGCTTTGCTCAGCATTCAGCTGTCATCATCTAGAACTGTCTGTATTGGTTGTACGTGTTGATTAGGTTTTTGTCCACCTGACACAAACTAGCGACATCTGAGAAGAGCGAAGCTCAATTGAGAAGCTCAGGCTGGCCTTGAACTCACAGAGATCTGCCTGCCTCTACCTCCCGAGTCCTGGGATTAAAGGCATGAGCCACCACCGCCCGGCTGCCTCCAATTTCCTGCCCTGACTTCCCTTCATGATAGACTGTGATCAGGACATGTAAACCTAATAAACCCTTTCCTCCCCAAGTTGCCTTTGGTCATGGTGTTTATCCTTGTAACAGAAAGCCTAACTAAAACAGGCAGGAAGATCAGACTCCTGTGGACTGCAACTTCTTAATGAATGTTCTAAGTCTGTGAGGAAAGCCCCAGGAAAACAAGAAACAAAACCAGAATCTCAGACAAACCAACAGCCAGGGTCACCGTTCATGCCAGTGACCCTACAGCTGGCACGTTATAGGTGCTCTAGGACAGAAAGTTCTGAGAAACTTGGGGCTCCAAGGATTCCCAGAACCAACCCAACACAAAGCACTGTTGGCAGCAGGCACTGCTGATGACCAATCCCACAGGAAATGCTGGATGCAGCACTGAAACGGCTTGTCAATGGTACTTACAATCATCATCAAAACCATTGGTCCCAGGTAAATGATAATGAAGAAAAATGCAATCATGGCCAAAGTCAGGATGCCTCTCACCCACCAGTTCTTCCATCTAGGTGAGAGAGAAAGACCGTCAGGAGCCCAGAGAGAACCAAAACACAAGCCTAAAGGAAGTGAGTCTAGAGGGCCCTGAATGTAATCGTCTCCAGAGCACTTCCTTCACCTCAGCAGAGGCACAGCTGGTGAGGGCAGCACCTTGGCACCAATGCCTGCTCACAACCAAACTCAGCAGGTACAGAAGCCACACTAGAACACACCTTAAACAAAGTCTGAAGTAGTGTGGGAGAGCTAGGGGATAAGATAGTGTCTTTGGTTCCTATGTCTACATGGATGGCTTCCATGGCCATTTCTAAGGCTAAAATCATTTCTTCCTACAACAGGCTTCTACATGGCATGGCCCTGAAATCACAATGATAACAGCTGTCCTAGACAAAGAGAGTACCAACTATCTCAAATATGCAACAGGCATATCCAAAAGAACTTTATGCATTGCCCCATCCAACCCTCAACACAACTGTCTAAATAGGTTTTATTTCAATGGGCATTATTAAATCAGCATATAATATTTGTACATATTATACTGAGAAATGGAAACAGATCCTGCAGCAAGCTAATGATAAGCTAGGCTTTGACCCCAGGATCCATGATGCCCTTACCCCCAGAAGGCACACACAAACACTTTCTGAGAACGCTTTGAGTCTTAGGGTTTGTGCTGCTCATACATGCATACAACTGATGTTAAGAGGACTGGTTTCTTGAGAGTCAGGAGTTTTAACCCTGATTCACTTAAGCTGAGACACTTCTTAGTTCTTCCTGGAGGACTGAAAGAAGTGTTCACAGCGGCTATATGTGGAGAGAAAAAACCTTGAGGCAGGAACCCTAAAAACCTCAGTCTTACACAGCAGTGGGCACGGTGCACCACTAAGCCAGCTGGTTACCTTGAAGACAAGTTGGAAAGGGCCCTGTTAAGGACCTCTGGGGTGTCATCTATGGAGGCTGGTTGGGGAGCTGGCTCTGCTCGGCTCTCATTGTCTGATGCAGTCTCTCCATCTATCTTTGCTTCTGACTCCGACTCCTACAAGGCAAAAACAGAAGAGCGAAGGTCAAAACTGCTGGGTTAACCTCTAAAAAGTGAGTAGCTATCATGGGAGGTCCACAGGAAAAGGACTCAAAGAGCACCTGGCACAAGGAGGTGACAGAGCAGATGGGACACAGTAATCCTGACAGTGCTCTGACACGAGTAGAGGCATCTGTGCCATGCACACCATGGGGGAAGATGGACATGGCTCACTTGGATGCAGAGAATGCAAAAAGGAGGCTGTGACTGACTTCCTGAGGGCCTGGCTGTGAGCTTGCCACTGTCTAAGTATCCCTGGCTCATCCCGGTCAGGCTACTTCTGAAAACCCCTCTCCACCAGCACATGAACCTGAGGGTGCAGCCCCTACTGTGCCATGGCATGCTGTAGACTCTTGTAACCTCCAGAGTGGTCAGTGGCATTGTCCAGGCTCTCAGAAGAAGCCAGATTTGTGGCTTCTTGCCCCCAGAGATTAGTAAATGCCACCATGCCCAAAGCCCGGAAGACTTTTGTTCTTCACAAGAATACATGTGTGGAAGCTGCCACAGGCAGAGCAGAAGCCCCACTTCTGGTCCACTCAAGTCCATGCTCTAGCCAGAACTGAGGTACCTCCCTCTGCCCCACACATGACCTTGGCCATCAGCAAACCCCTGCAATGTAAATTGTGGAGTTGTCATGNAGGATTATCCTCAAAGGAAACACCTGCAGAACTGACCTTGTCCCCTGCTTGAGAGGGAGGAACAAGAGTACACCAGCCACAAACTCTACACCTCAGTACCAAGCAACAAACTATTCTGATCCTACCAACCATCTTGCTTCCCAGATCTTTTCTTTCTTACAGGAAATTGGACCAGGTGCTGTGAGAAGACGTGGAGGGGAATCAGATCACTTACAAGTGAACAACAGCACCACTTAGCAATTTGTGGACTGCCCCAACCCGAACTTCTCACAGTGAAGTTCAGACTTCCTCCCAGTGAGCTTTGGAGCAGAACAGGGAAGAAAGGAGACACAGTCGGCCCTGTCTACAAACAAGAAACGGGCTCTGAGAAGCTAAGGGTTTAGCCCAATGTCCCACACTAACCCACATCTTCTAACTTCAACATGCACACCCCACTCATTTTCTTTCAGCCTGGAATTCATTTTATTCTTCACTAAGAAATTTGGAAAAAAAAAACTAAAAATGACAAACAGACATTTTATCACATCTTCAAAACCTTATGAAATATGACAGAGAAACCACTTTTTGAAAGTTAAATAAATTTTAATCTCTCCCACGCATAATTTCACGATTATTGACCATTGTAATCTTCTTTTGTGAAATGTTTGTCAAGTTATCAGTAAGNTTGTTTCTTCTGAGCTTTCTGTCTTATTAGTTTGTAGAATTTTTTAAACGTATCCCTTATTTAAGAACTCTGTGTCATAGACATGTTCTCTCCCTCAGCCTCGTGTTCTCTTAGCCCTGGGACCTTCCTTCTCAATGCTGCTCACAATGAGGGTTCTTTTATAAAACGTTTCCCAGGCAACTTCTAAAGATTGGACCATGACATCTTGTTCTCATTTCCTCGTGCCTGGCCCACAGCAAAATGCCTACTAATGGGTAGTGGGGAGGAGGGGGATTAATCCTGGGTGTGACAGAGAGGCCCAGAAGCTGCCCTAAGAAAGATGGCTACAGCTAAGTCGGTTTACAACTGTGATAAACCCTGACATAGAGGGCCTTGGCTAGTGTGGACTGCTGACATAAGAGACAGCTGCTGGCTCTGGTAAAGGACCTACAGACACAGCATACCCAGTGAGGAGAAGCCACAGCTTCTGTCACCACTGACCCAAGATGGCTCTGAATCCTTTGATATTTCCATTTTATGAAAGGGGCTCAGTAAAGGTCCTCCACATCTTTGGGAGTTCCTTTTTTGTGTGTTGTTTGGCTTTGTTTTACAGTACTNAAGATTAAACCTAGGGCCTTGCACATACTAGGCAGGCACACTACCTAACTACCACAGATCTATAGCCTCCAGTCTAGTATAGGGATTCCCTGAAGAGAGAGAAGCAAATTCCACCAGAGCTGTGTCCACTCCACTGTCAAAGAGACACACCAACACTCCCATGATTGATCCTCTCAGTTAGAGGAAGTCGAGTCCTGGCACCACCATNAGTTTTCCAATCTTTAACATTTACACTCACCCGGTACTGGCAACAAATACCTGTTAGACAAGATAATAACGCCACACGGTGGTTATCCAGTTCTGAGTCCTACGCCTCAGGACTTCACAATGTAAACACACACACACACCAAGCCACTCACTGACACACTCTAGGAACATCTAGAAGCCCCAGGAACTGAGCCAAGCACCAGAGAAGGCCCAGCACAAGGTTATTTTTAGCTTATCTATCCTGTTGTCATGGAGACTCACAAAGACTGCTGGTCCCCTGGTGGAAAAGAACAAAAACAGAGGCTAGTGCTGGGGAAGCTAAGAGAAGGATGCTAAGAACCTCTCTGGGCAGGTATGGTGGCACGTACCTGCAATCCTGTGATCTCAGCCCAGGAGGATGAGGCAGGGACACAGCTCTGAGTCTGAGGCTTGCCTGGGCCTACAGGGAATTTCAAGTCAGTCAGGATACATAGTAAAACTGTCTCAAAAATGAAATAAGTCTCCAGGGGTCTTTTATGGACCTCAAGCCTGACACTACACCTTCCCAAACCTGATTCTACTTCCCTTTAAAAGAGGAAAAAGAGTTGTCCAGAAACACAAGTCAGTAAAAGGAGATAAAGAACTCTCACAAAGCCCTTCGACTGCCAACACTACCAAGACCTCAGGGTGACTGGGATGCAGGACTAAGAAAGGAAGTCTGGAAGGATCAAGCCTGAAGGAAGGGAACTCCCCAGGTTTCACCTGCCTCCAATGAGCAACCTCAGGCTCTCTCTGGAATAAACACCTGGGAGCCCTACTTAGGAGTACCTCTAGACAAGAGGCCAACACCCATTCACAACACCACACTCCTACCCAACGGCTGGGAAAGGTGAAGCTGCCCACCTCTCCAGCTATTCACGCTTACACCCAGGCGTGGAGGTCAGGACCAAGCACATCGAGGGAACAGAAACCTGCAAGAACCTAGAGCCTGCAGTTTTTCTGGCCTCTCCTCAACCTACAGGCAAAGGCCTTCCACTCAGGAAAATGGCTGCTCATGTGGACACGAAGGCAGCAGAGCGCCTGCCCACAGCAGCTTCCCGGGTGGGCAGAAGACAGGGACCTAGACCCAAATTCCAGCCCAGAATCAAAGCAGCACATTCTGCACCGACAAATGAGAATGAAGGAGGGCTGGAGANATGGCTCAGAGGTTAAGAGAATGAAGGACTGGAGGGCTGCTCTGCAGTGACGAGGACTTGCTGCACACACATGAAAATTTTATGGTTTTGGGTTGCTTGTTTTTTGTTTTGTTTTGCTAAATCAGAAGTGGAGCCAGGAAGACGGCTCGGTGGGTAAAGACAGTTGTTGTCAAGCCTGATGACCTGAGTTCAATCTCTGGGAACCACAGGGTGGAAGGAGAGAACTGACTTCCACAAAAGTTATCCTCTGGCTTCCACACATGCCCCCATCCCACAATAAGTAAATAAATATAAATTTAAAAAACTACAAATTTAGAAGTGCTGAGCTCCAGGTGATCAGCAAGACAGACAGACACCCAGGAAAACCTTCTGCAGGAAATAGTAGCTTCAGTCTGGGAAGCAAGGCTGGCTCATGTTCACCACACTTAGCACGAGTCTCCTTCTCTGGTCTTACAATAGGGAAAGGACTCCCTTATCTCACACATTGTTGGGGAGAGTCTGCTGTGGCTACCCTGTCAGCCTCTCCTGCACCCACCACTCAGCAACACACTCAAAACACACAGTTCAGAAGCAAGAGAACCTTAAACACCCAGCCAACCTGGGCATCACTCCCAAGAAGGACAGGGTCAAGGGAAAAACAGTGGGCTGGGAACTAACAAATTGCTTGAATGCAGCATTTGCCTGCAGGACTTCCTTATTTCATATAGGCAGCCCAACAAAAAAATGAAGATTCATTAAGCCAACGTGTGATGTCTAACACATGCAGGCTACCTGTTGAAGCAACAATGCATGTATGTGCTCACTCTCCACTGGGATATACACAATACAGAAGTGAGGGCCTCCTCCTATACAAATTTGTTCTTATGTTATATGTATGTGTTTTGTTGTCTGCATGCATTATGTGCAGCATATGCGTGCTTATGCCCTTGAAGACCAGAAGAAGGTGTTGGATCCCCTGGAACTAGAGTTACAGATGGTTGTGAGCCACCACATGGGTACTGGGAACTGAACCTGGTTCTTCTGGAAGAGCAGCAAATGCTCTTAACCACTGAGCCATTTTTCCAGACCCTGGGTCTCTTAGACATTTCTGAGAACGGGAGGGTGGTTTCATACCTGTCTGGTTCCCATACAGGAGACAGGGAATGTGGGAAGCAGGCTATGTGGCCAATGCTCTTTGTTGTATCACTCCCTAGATGAGATCCTCACACCTGGGAGTCTGTTAATAGGAAATCAGAAGGTGTCTCAGTAGAGTGCTTATGGGTATCTATGAGAGGACTGCTGAAGGTACTGTGGTCTGCTCAGGCCCACCATGCTGTTTTTCTCTGGTACTGGGGCCTGAGCTCTCCTCAGAGCCCATGCAATGCTTTTCTGTCTGTCTGTGCATTAATAACTCTTCAAATACACTCCATGCCCAAAACAATCTATCTCAGTGTCCCTCTTGAACCTACATTCAAGACCTTATATGGACTCTACTGAATGTACAGCAAGCTCACATGGACAACATATACCCTGCCTCTGTTGCTACTTAGTGCTCCTGGAACCCACTCTTGCCTCTCTCCTGGATGGGCATAGGTCAAGTACATGAGGGATAGGTTGCCCCTCCTACTTCCCAGGACCCCCAGTCCTCCCCAGCACTCCCATTTCTTTCCAGGGCCTCTCCTACCCCAGGGCCCCCATTTCTTTCCAAGGCCCCTCCTTCTTCCCAAGAGCCCAGAGCAGAGAATGAGCAGAGCAGCCCCTCAGCCTCCACCCATCCTCCCACAGTCCCTGAGCCAGTCCCAGAGGAGTGGGGATGCTGATGTAAACAGGAAACAGCATCACTCTGCAAGGAAGGGGAAACCACCCCTCTGGAAGCCTTTTCCTGTGGGCTCACACAGACCTTCAGGGAAAGGTGGCAGCACTCAGATGAAGGCACATGTAGAGACCTGGACTGCAAGAGCCAAACAAAAGACACTGGCATTTCTGGAGAAACTGTTACTCAAAAAGTGCCCCTAACCAGCCTTCCAGACTCTTCTCCCCTAGCCCAGGACCACACTAGTCTCAGAACAGCACAGAAGTCTGGCTCCAGCAGAAAGAAATGGTGGAAGGAAGCAGAGACAGTGGGTGGGCAAGGAAGCTCCTGTGTCAAGGTCTGGCTTTTGCTGTGGAAGGACCTCACCCAGCTCACAACAGCCTATGCTAACTCATGGCCTGCTACTGCTTTCTAGGTGAAACCCCATTGTTGACTTACAGCCTATTTTCTTCCCATTCCCACTTACTTCTCAGGATTTCATGGAGGGCTGCCTCGGTCTCACAAAAGCAGCAAACATTTGAAGCTCCCCATGCGACAGAGTCTGACCCTTTAGAAGAAGTGTGGCTGGGACCTAGGCTGGACAGAAGACCCTGTGGACTGGGGATCCAGGTAAGTGGGACTCACTTGGTCTGCTCTACCCTCCATTTCTTTACCAGACAGTGATTCTCTTTTGTATCCTGCTAAAAATTTCACATTTTACCCCAGTTTGTCTAAGAAGAGCTAAAAACTGGGGCAAGGAAATAAGCAGTGCCACCCACTGGGCTTTCATTCTTTCATTCATTCCCAAGGAAACGTCAAGTGGTGGGTTTGGCACACTGGTCGCTATGGTCCCCAAGCTCCCCCTTCTCTGGGGACCCAACAATCCAATCCATTAAGTTCCACTTCCTGAAATGACTTCACAACTCACAAACTATCTTTTNCACTGCTTTCTATGCAAATCACAAGCCTCCTCCTGGAGCAAAGACACAGCCTAAGTGTAACCTTAGTGCTGAGTACCAACCCTGTCATCTTAAAGAAGCCTTTGGCCAGATGCCAGGGTAATCATCTCCCCTCACTTATNGAGACAAGTCCCTGGGAGAGAAACTGCTAGACAGAGGGTGCTTAAGCAATGTCAGGATCCCTATGTCCTTCTCAATGGGAAAGCCCAGCAGGTTTCTATCTGAGTTCTTACAGGACAAAATGATGAATGCCTGCATGTGTACTGCATGTGCACAGCATGTGTACTGCATGTGTACTGTATGTGTACTGCATGTGCACAGCATGTGTATTGCATGTGCACAGCATGTGTACTGCATGTGTACTGCATGTGCACTGCATGTGCACTGCATGTGCACTGCATGTGTACTGTATGGGGCGGGGGTGTTGTAGGAAGAACAAAGAAATACTTGTAGCCCTTTTCAATCCTAATTCCATTTGACAAGTTCATGTGTCTGAAGAAAAGGTCAAAGGTAAGTTTACTATGAGTTTGGGACTGTAGAAGTAAAGTGAACTTCCTCCCTGCCATATACAGATCAACAGGAAAGGCAGCGTATAGATTTTACCTCCAGAGGGAGGGGCAATCACAGGCAAGTGAACCCTCACAAACCCCAGGGAACAGAAGCTTACTATCTACGGTCTTCATGAGCATGCTGGCGATCTGAGGGCAATGAGAGCCAGTGCTAACTGACCAAGTCTATCCTGCATAGCGTCAAGTCCTTCTTCCTGTGATATGGTTCAGTAGCTAGCTGCTGAGGAATCTTTGAAAAGAAAGTCACAACTGCAGCTCTGCTGGAGGGTATGGCTGGCCGTTTCAGCACACTAAAGAAGTCCCTCTGTGTGTTGGGACAGTTAGGTGGTCAGAGTAACTGCAGGAGACAAGCACCAAAAGATGCTGGTTCTGAGACTTAGTTAAAAACACTCAGCATGCTAAAGTGCCACATGTTGGGGTATCACTTCTGAGCCCAAACAGAGCCACCCCCACCATAGCATACCCTGCCCTCCGAAAGTCTCAATCAATACTGAGATCTACAGAGAGTGCACTCAGCTTCCCGAGCTGAAAGTCATTACAAGCTCCCCTTCCAGCAACAGCACTCAGAGAAAAGATCAAGGAAGGGGGTGCGGAGTCAGCTTTTAAAAACCTAATTGGCTGTAAACCATTTCAGCAATCCAGGCACAACTATGTAAAAGGGGTAAAGAGCATTTACAGAGGGCACAGCACTGATGGCCATGTCCCCACCAGGGCTCCTAGAAAGCTACACTGGGGGTCACCATGTGCTTGCCTGGCCCTTGATTCACTCGCCCACTGCTTACGTCATCCCTCTTCTCACCACTTCCTCCCAACCATCTAAGCAGGCTCAATAATAAACAACTTCTGAAAGTTCATCCAAGTAATGCACTTTCTTCCCCACTCCACAGAAAACCTTAGGGAAGAGCTATCCCTGGCTGCACTATTCCTCAAACCACAGCAAGCCAACTTCATCTAAGCCTGGTCCACTAAGCAGTTCCCTCATCAATATAACCTTACCACTAAACCTCTCTGAACTCCCCATCCTCAGCTCAGCAGCTTCCAAAACTGTTATAAAAAAAGAAAGAAAAGGAAACTCCTTTAGCTTTAAGCAGCACAGCCTCCTGGTCCCCACTTGCCTCTCTGGCCAGCCAGGCTGTCTTAGCCAGCCTTCTCTTTAGCAGNTCCTCTTTCTCAGCCTGCCCCTTAATTTGGGGGTTCCTCAGGAGCTTGTTCTACCACTGGACACGCTCTGAGAAACCTCACTCAAATTCAGGCCTCCACCTGTCCTTCTCCTCTGGGGGGATGGGAGATGCTGGGGACCAAACCCAGGGCTCTGCACACGCTAAGCAAGCTTTCCATACTGCTAAGCTCTATTCCAGCCATCAAGTTTCTCTTCTTGACTGCAGGCATCCATGTCCAAATACCTCACCTAAAATTCTCCACATGTCCCAAACCAAATCCACCTGTTCCTCTACAATCCTCCTCCTCCTACTGCATAACCTATCTTTCAATTGAATTTCCTAGTGTGAAATGGGACTCCCTCCTCAATCCTTACACCCATCACTACCTCCCAAACTCAGCTACACTTCATCTTACTACCTCTCTGACTCCTTAATTCAAGCCAGTATCATCCTCCTCCTCTGATACCGTCAACAGCCCAACCAGCCACCTTCCTCTAGCCTTGAACCCACTCTTCCCACTTTTGACACTGCAGCAAGGAAAGATCATCCCTCCCTGAGGCGGTTTGATGAGATGTTCCCATAGTCTTGGGCATTTGACTACTTGGTCCCAAGTTGGTAATGTTTGGGTATGATTAGGCAGTGGCCTTTTGGAGGAAATAAGTCAATCGAGTCAGGCTTTGAGAGTTTACAAGACTCTCTCCAGTCCCAGTTCACTCTTTCTGCTTCCTTTTCGAGGTTCAAGATGCAAGCTCTCAGCGGCTGCTCCTGTAGCCAAGCCTTCACTCAACCATCATGGACTCTAGCCCTCTGCAACTGTGAGCCCAAAGAAATCCTTTCTACTCTAAGGTGCCTTGATCATGGTGTTTCATCACAGGAATGGAAAAGTAACTAACATACTCCTCCATCCTACACCTCTTGCAGAGTAGCCCAGTGTCCAAATACTATGTCTAAAGCCTTTCAAAATCCCTTAGGAGCAGATCTTGGCTAAACTTCCAGCTTTATCTCTTACAGCCATCCTAAATGAGAGCTCATGTTTAAATACTAGTGAGTTCTCAAACAACCTAATGACGCCCCTCAAGGCTTTAGAAAAACAAGAAGCTGAATCTGAAAAAGATAGCTCTTCCAGTGAATTCAGTTCCCAGCAACCTTGTCAGGTGGGTCACAACCATTTGTAACTCTGGCTCCTCAGGATCCTATGCCTCTAGCTTCTGGGAGGGNGTGTACATACCCACACAGATAGATACACACACACACACACACAATTAAAAATAAATTTTTTGTTAAAACACAGAAGATGTTTGTTTCTCACAATTAAATCATTATGTCTCTTTTTTTTTTAAGATTTTATTCTTAACTATGGATAGATGAGGGGAGGCAGTATGCACCATGTGGGTGCAATGCCTGCAGAGGCCATAGAGGGCACTGGATTCCCCTATAGTTGGAATTACTAAGCAGTTATAATCCACTAAAGAGGCTGAGGTAGAAAGAGTGTGAATTTGAGGCCAGCCTTGACTACACTGTGAGCCTGTCAAGAACACACTAGGAAAGGAAGAAAAGACAAAGGCAGGCCTGGCAGCATGTTACCTGTTGTCCCAGCTATTGAGAGGAGTCAGAGGTGGGAGGATCATTTGAGCTCAGGTTTTCCAAAAGCCTGGGCAACACAGAGACCCTCAAAAGAATGACCTGCTTTACTCTGTATACCTTCTTGACAGTAAGCCTTCATCTGTCTCCTTCAACGGAACATGAACTCCATGTTGGGAGGGACTCGGTTTATTCACTGCTAGCTCCCATGTCTGCCTCCCAGAGAATTCTACCATGGGTGAAGAAGAACCTGAAAATTCAAGGCTCTTGGAACTAAGTCTCAGCTAAGCATTAACAAAGTTAGGGAATATTTCCAGCCTGATAGAGTCCCTAGGCGCATCCTCGAGCAGGAATTTCTGGATATAGACTGTGGGACATGACCTCAGCAGCTCTCAGTGTACCAACCCCAAGAGAAGCTGGTTAGAAGCAGAGGACAGGACTGTTGCACTGAGGCTTCCAGTGGGTATGCTAAGCCCCTGAGACATGGGCTGGACAGAAATCTCTCCAACAAGCTACACCAGAGAGGCAGGGGAGGCACTAAGCTTTTCCTGCATGGCAGCTCATGCCNTCTATGCCCCTGCAGTTTCCTTCTATCCTAAGACCAGAGGACAAATGTCAAGAAAGCTTCCAAAACAACACCAAGCAACAAGCAAATGGATCTGACTCATGCTCAGAGTGCTAATATCGGCAATTGACTAAAACTGTCTTCCTAATGAACATCCATTCTGTGGGCACATTAAGAGGGATACACTGAGCATAAAACAAACACAGCTACAAATGACCTTCTAAACAAGACATTCTTCGTCTCAGGAAGAAGATAACATGGGAACGAGACAAACAGCACAAGCCATGTGATCCTGGGAGAAACCAAGTCATCTTGGACTTCATCTTTTTCATCTACAAAAAAGAAAATTCCTACTTCAAGAATAATTAGATGAGTAGCAAGTTGAGACCCACTAGGTCTTGAAATTAATTTAGTGGGTCACAACTAGCCACACACACACACACACACACACACCAGAAGGCAGGCTGCTCCCATGAGAGAGGTCATCGAACAGAAGATGTCACACAGGTGCCTCCCCACAGCAGCCTCCTCAGGGACTGGGAATGTTCTGTTTGATCTGATGCTGCTGATGGTATGTGCCTAATTTATGAAAAGTCACTGTGAAATTAGCATGTGTGTATGTTTGTTATAGTCAACAAAGATTTACAGAAAGAGTAGATACAATAAAATCAAAGAACAGCAAACTTCGACATGTTCACAGACAGTAAGATTACTGTTTTGCAGCCAGGAGGTGGTGGTGTGTGCCTTTAATCTCAGCACTTGGGAAGCAAAGGCAGGCAGATCTCAGTGAGTTCAAGGCCAGTCTGGTCTACAGAGGCCAGCCTGATCTTCCAGGACAGCCAAGGANGTACTGTTTTGTGAAGCTTTTATTCCCAATAACATGTACATGGAAGCTGACATACACAGATGCAAATCCTAGTGTTGGGGGCCAACAAGGGTGTCAGGCAGACAGAAGACACTCTTTTTTACAATTAAAATCTTGGGTTTGAGGGTATAGTTCAACAGAAGAGCACTTGAGTAGCATGTGCCAGGCCCATGTGATCTCCAGCACACACCTCAGCCCTGCACCACACTCCACCCCTGCATGATACAATGCACTCTGAAGGACAAGCCCGTATTCACTGTGAGGCTCACTGGTACCGAGTGTCAGATGCCTTACTTCCCTGCATAATCCTCAGGAGAAGAAAAACCACCAACAAGGCACAGGTTCTGTCTGAAGACTGTCTCACAGGTTCAAGGACTTCCTGAAGACGAGAAAAAACTGAAGGGCATCAAGATAAATGGGAAATCCTGTGTTGGAGACATAGACCAGAGCCCACTGGCCTCAATGTCCTCAAAGTTACCACACAACAGGGGACCCAGGAGCAACATTAGACTAAGAGGAAGAGTGGCAGTTTAGGGTCCCACCATTCCCTCCCCCTAGAGTGAACAAAAATACCTAAGTCAACGTCACCACTGATGCACATCTTAAAAGGCCATTTCATTTTAAATCTATGTTTTGATTTTGTATTTAATAAACTCAGTTAATGTGGGACATTTGGGTAAATTTTAATTGGAAATAATATCTAAATTTTATCTACTAACGTACCCAGGAAGAATAATTAATGTTCAAAATTACATTCTTATTAACTTGGGCTTTTAGTTACTATTCTGTGGTACGTCCAAACACTGACTATTTGAACTACTTGGCTTTATTCATATCTTAAATCCTAAGCACTTTTAAATAAAATCCTTGGGTGTGTCAATGAAGCATTAGCACAGGTACTTCAGCACTAAAATAAAACCCTGGCAGGCCCAATTTCTTTGTGCTTCACAACACTTCAGTCACTAACTCCCCCTAGATCAGAGGCCTGGTTCTCACTGCCCACGCAGTTGTCAATCTTCCCAGCTGACCTACCACCAACTCCACCTCAACCTCCTGACAAGCGCCACGTGCTAGNACCTGGGTCCAGCCATTTGAAGCCTGAACACAGCAAGACCACACCTCTTCTTTTGGTTTAGGTTTTGTTTGTTTATTTTGTTTCTTTGAGACAGGGTCTCACTAGATAGTCCTGGCTGGCCTGGAACTCACTATGTAGACCAGGCTGGCCTCAAACTCATAAAGTTTGCCTCTGCCTCTGACTTNCAAGTACTGGGATTAAAAGGCACACTAGCTTTTACCATACCTGGCTAAGACCACATCTCTTCAAAAAAAATAAAAATTAAAAAATATGAATATCAAATATTCAAATATACCCAATAATTTCAATTATGTTTCTGCATAAGTTTGATTGGATCAATATTCAAATAAAGTTCAGAAATCACTAATATTCTTCAAGTCTGTCAATGTGGTGAATGATTTTACCTTCCTACCATCTCTACCTTCCCTTCATACTCTGTCTCAGGGGAAATGGACTATCTCTAGGCCATTTATTTACAGAAGCACCCAGGCCATTAGTCCAGTCATGTTTTTCAGAGTATTCTTCTGTCCTTCAATTTCCTGTCAATTAGTGCTTACAACTAAAAGTTCTGATCACTTTCTTCTATCTCCATCAGAAGCTACGGAATATATCTGGCTACCTCTATGACAGCACAATTATTATCTCATACCATTAATTCAATGTGGGCTGAAACAGCTCCGTTATTGTTTTGGTAGTAATGGAGATTGAACCCAGGGTCTGACCACTGATCTACAGTCCCCCAGTCCCTAATACTCTATCACTCCTTTGCCACTTTCTATAAAGACAAACTTTCCCTAATCAACTATTTGGTTACTCTAAAATTCAGCGAGGTGACTAGTGTCAACTTGTCAACCTGACACAAAAGGGTCATTCTGGAAGTGGGAATTTCAATTAAGAAGATGCCTCCTTGCCAGGTAGTAGTAGCACACGCCTTTAATCAATCCTAACACTCAAGAGGCAGAAGCAGGCAGATAGAGCTCTGTGAGTTCTAGGCCAGCCTAGTCTACAGAACTAGTTCCAGGACAGCCAGGGCTACACAGAGAAACTCTGTCTTGAAAAACAAAGAAAAAAGAAAAGAAAAAAGAAAATGCCTCCATCAAATTGGCCTGTGGGCAGCCTGTGGTGCATTTTCTTCACTGACGACTGAAGTGGAAGAGCCCAATTCAGTGTAAACAATGCTACCCCTGGGCTGGTAGTCAGGCTGAGCAAGCCAGAAGGAAAGATTCCTCCACGGCCTCTACATCAGCTCCTGCCTCTAGGTTCCTGCCCTGATTGAGTTCCTGTCTTGACTTCCCTCAGTGATGGACTGTGACCACAAAATTGTAAGTAGACATGCACCCTTCCCCCCCTTGCTTTTGGTCATCGTGTTAGATGACAGTTAGAGCCCTAAGACANGATCCTACTACTGCCGCTTTTTGTCCTTGTTGTCATTGTTCTGTTGTTTGTTTCATTGTTTCCAGACAAGGTTTCTCTGTGTAGCCCTGACAGTCCTGGAACTCTCTCTACAGACCAGGCTGGCCTCGAACTAGAAATCCACCTGCNTCTGCCTCCAAGTGCTAGGATTAAAGGCATGTGCACCACCACACCCAGCAACACACACCAATTCTTAAATCATGGGTGTCAACTCCAAATAGAGCAATGGTTCTCAACCTTCCTAATGCTGCAACTTTTTAATACAGTCCCTCATGTTGTGATGACCCCCAATTATAAAATCATTTTTATCACTACTTCATAACTATAATTTTGTTATTTGTCATAACTGCTACATTATAAAGTATAATGTAAATATCTGATATGCAGGATATCTGATATTCCACCCCTGTGAAAGGGATGTTTGACCCCCAAAGAGGTCACAACTCACAGGTTGAGAACTGTTGATATAGAGTCATCTAATTGAATGTGGTCTCACATTTGGCAACAGTAAGAGCTTTCTATGGGAGGAATAACCAAAAATTCTAAATCAAACCAAGATGTTGTGACAGCATTCACAAACTTTGCACAGGGTGGGGCCCTGGCTCTGAGCACACAGAAAGGGTACTTTGCACATTGACAATATCAAAGCACCAAGCACCAATGAACAAACAGTGCCTGAAATCCTTGGCTCAAATTCTAGGCCACTGTGCTGTGGATTTGTAATGTCTTTACACACACAGTTTCTGCTCTAATAGAAGCATAGTAGTTTAATTATGAAAAGCATAGATTAATATGCTGTTGTCACTCCTCCATATGTATTAAATTGGTTTTAATTTAATTTAATTAAATTGTATTAAATTCACTTTGTATATCTTTAGATTGTATTGTGTTAGAATATTTTATTTTAAAAGCAGCTGTATGAGTTGATGACTTAAGTTTCATAAAAAAATTATTAAATGAATTTTGGCTTCAGATCAGTTCCCAATAATTTCTGCTGTTTGAGAGATGGGTCAGTAGTTAGAGCACTTGCTGCTCTTGGAGAGGACCTGGGGTTTGGGTTTTCAGCACTCACATGGCAGCTAACAACTGTCTGTTGCTCCAGTTACCGATCATATGTTGCCCCCTTCTGGCATCTGGGGGCATTGCACACACACATATACAGGCAAAATACACAAGCGTAATTTTTTTGAGGGGGGNGTTCTCTGCGTAACAGCCCTGGCTGTCCTAGGATTCACTATGTAGACCAGGCTGGCTTCGAACTCACAGAGATCCACCTGCCTCTGCTTCCCTAGTGCTGGAATTAAAGGCATGTNCCACAACACCCAGCATTTTTTTTAAATTTGATTTAAGATTTCCTTTATTGTTTTTTTAACTTTGTATGTATCTGTATGTGGGTATGTGCCAGAGGCCTCAGATCCATCAGAGTTGGAATTACAAACAGTTGTGAGCCACCACACATGGGTGCTAGAAACTGAACCTGNGTCCTCTGCAAGAGCAGTATGCACTCTTAACTGCTGAGCCATTGCTCCAGGGTCCCCAAAAATAAAACCTTTTTAAAAAAGGAAGATAAGAAACTAAGACAGCAGGTAAAGCCAATTGTCACCAAGTCTGACAACTGAATTTGATCTCCCAGACCAACATGATGAAAGAGAAAATTAACTCCTGAAAGCTGTCCTGACACCATATGCACCANGGCTTGTACACTCCCACACACACCCAAAGTAAATCATAATATTTTTTGTTTGATTTTTGAAATAAGAGTCCCTCTACTACGTAGCTCCTGCTGTCCTGGAACTCACTATGTAAACAAGGCTGATCTCAAATTCACAGATCTGCCTGCCCCTGACTCCCGAGTACTGGGATTAAAGGCATGTGCACCATGTCTGGTTTAACAATATTTTTTTTAATTTAGCTCTATATAAAAATAAGAGCAGCCAACTCAAATGTGCTTTTGTGTTTAATGAACAAAAATTCTATGTATAGCAACTTAAAAGAAAACTACTGGGGCTNGANAGATGGCTCAGCGGGTAAAGGTGTTTGCTACCAAACCTGACCACCTCAGTTTGTCCCTGAAACCCACATGATGGAAGGAAAGAACTGATTTCAGCAAGTGATCCTATGATCATATATGCACCACAGCATACTCAACCCCATACCTAAATAAATGTACAAAAAAAAAAAAATGAGTTCGAGGCCAGCCTGGTCTATAGAGTAAGTTCCAGGACAGGCTCCAAAGCTACAGAGAAACCCTGTCTCGAAAAAACAAATAATAAATAAATAAGTAAATAAAATTTGTATGTGCATACATGTATCCATGTGTTAGGGTAGGTGTTTGTCTGTGTGTATATATGTGAAGGCCAGAGGTCAACTTCAAGTGTCAATTACTCGGGAGTCATTCACTTTGTTTTTCAGACAGGCCTGTCATTAGCCTGGAGCTTGCTGAGCAAACTAAGCTGGCTGGCTCCAGAGAGTCATCCGTCTCTGCCTCCACAGCACTAGATTACAAGATGTGCCACCATGTCTGGCTTTTTTGGATGGGTTCTGAGTACCAAACTCAGTTCCTCGTGCTCATGTAGCTAGCAATTTGATAGCTAAGCTATTAGGGATGTCCCCATCCCTAAAATAAACTTATGAATTTAGTTAAATGTTTGATTTGTATAGCTACTTTATTTACCTATATACCCAGAGTCAGGTAAAAATTCCTCTGGAGAAAAAAGGGTAGCCTGCTCTAAAGTATGCTTCAGGTAGAGAAGGAAAGAATACCTCAGAACAATCAGTAAGCCATCATTCCTAGCCCACTGTTCAGATGGCAAATCAGTACAGTGCTACAGTACAAATCAGGCAAGCCAACTCCAAGGCTGCACTGTCATTGCCAGGCTATAATACTTCTCTTGAAAATCAAGAAACAAGTGAAGGAAAGATTACACATTGTGGAATCTATGAATTTCCTGTAGAAGGAAATGCATTCACTGTAGAAAGGCTTAAACAATGGACATCCTTTTCTGGGTCAGTAATTCTAAACAAAACAATCTTCCAAGGAGATTATGCATGAATAAGAATTTAGTGTTGTTTTTAACCACAGCTCTCATACAGCACTACTTCTAATAGCCAAATATTTAAAACAATTTAAATTCTTCACTAGTTTANTAGACTAAGGCTCAGCACACAACACAACGGCCTAGCGCTATTAAAATGATGGGAGTGGGGCCGGATAAATGGCTAAGTGGTAAAGAGTACTTGCTGCTCTTACAGAAGACCTGAGTTTGGTTCCTAGCACTTATATGGCAGCTCATAACCTCCTATAACTCCAGTTCTAGGGGATCCAATATCCTCTTCTGGCTTCTGCAGGTTCCTGCATATATGTGGTGCACACAAACTTATGCAGGCACATACACATAAAAATAATAATTTTTTTAAGTTTAAAAAAAAAATGATGGGCTGGGAAGATGGCTCAGAGGTTAAGAGCACTGACTGCTCTTCCAGCAACCACATGGTGGCTCACAACCATCTGTAATGAGATCTGGTGCCCTCTTCTGGCCTGCAGGCATTCATGCAGACAGAATACTGTATACATAATAAATAAATCTTTCTGTGGACTTGGGGATTTAGCTCAGATTAGGAGCTGTCTCTTATACACATCTAGATGTGTATAAGAGACAGACCTACATGTGTGTGGTAGTGGCATGCATGCCCATGCACACACACCACAAATAAATAAATATAATAAAAATATTTTTTAAGGATGCTGAGGAGCTGAAGAGATGCCTCAGTAGTTAAGAGCACTGGCTGCTCTTCCAGAGGACTCTGGTCCAATTCCCAGCATTGATATGATGGCTCACAACCTTCTGTTAACTCCAGTTCCAAGGAACCTGACACCCACTTTGGGCCTCTGCAGGCATCAGTCACATTTGATACTCAGATATATACATGCAGACAAAGCACACACACACACACACACACACACACACACACACACACACACACACACACACACACCACAAATAAATAAATAAATAAATAAATAAATAAAATTAACTCAAATCTTTTTTAAAAAAAACTGAGTTAAAAATCTCAATATTCAAATCACATTTTTAGAAAAATGGGAAAACCATGAGTCATAAAGTAGCTGTATACACAGAATGCAAGAATGTGTAAAATGTCTAAAATGAAATGACATATATGTCAAAATATTAGGAGTGGTACCTAAACAGCAGAATTAAGACCTTTTCTTTCTTTCTTCTTGGTGCTTCTACAGTAAGTATCTTTATCTTCATCTGTTTCTTCATAATCATGAATAAGTTTAAAACACTGTTTACAAAGAACCGTAAGGGCACTGTTTCCATCAGCACAAAGAGGAAAGATAACTCATGGCCACTATTTCAGTCACACAGCTACCTACACAGGAGCTGAACCATGGTTGGGTCTCTCATGGGTTCACAGACAGATTTTATTCTCACATGTACACATTCATTTGTTTCTATAATATAGGCCTGAATAGTTTCCAGTGAGAAAGTGAGATTTAAACAAGCCAAAGTGTAGGAAGATGACACTGAAAGCTACTTCAGATGTTGGAACCAAGGACCAAGATCAATGACACAGAGGCATCCAGCAGGAGGAAGCACCAGGGGAGACACAAAGGATGCTATGCTTTGTTCCATAATTCACAGGGTGGCTTCAGAAGGGCTGGAAGATGCAAAGCACAGATGGACTAGAACAGCAGTGCTGAGAGTGTCCTGAAGAGCTAGGGGAGGTTCAATGAGAAGCATTTACAAAGGTGAAGGCATCGAGTCCTGAACTCCTGGAAATGTGCCAGGGCAGCAGGTAAGAAATCCAGGAAACACTCGGTCAGAACCTGAGTCCTGGACTGGCCAGGGAGCAGAGGAGATACACAAGACTAACAGATTTATTCTTAATAATTTAGATTAACTTAGTGTGTGTGTGTGTGTGTGTGTGTGTGTGTGTGTGTGTGTGTGTGCACCACGGCACACGTGTGGCAGTCAGAGGACAATTTCCAATAGCTGGTGGTCTCCTTCCACCATGTGGAACCCAGGGATCGAACTCAGGTTGTCAGACTTGATGGCAAGCTTATCCATTAGGCCCTAAGACTAGCAGATTTCAAGCCTGAGTAANTGAGGGATCCGTGGTTCTAGCTGAGGAGGAAAAAACTGTAGGAACGGGGTCAGCATAGAGAAAATGACAAACTCAGATAGGAGACAAACCAAGTTTGCAATGTCAGAAGGACGGAAGAATGCGTTCAGACTACTGAAACCACAAGACTAGTTAGGCAACAAGATGGGGAAGACACAACTCTAAGAGTCACTAAGTTGGGGGTGGGGAGGTGTGTATGACAAGCATCTCTTAGTATCAAAGATTCAAAAACATAGTATAGCCTGTAGACCCTAGGTCCCAAAGGCTTTTTCAAACTCTCAGCCAAGTCTTCAGGAACACTCAAGATGGCTCTGTAGGGACCCTATTGCAGAGAGGTTCTTGCCACTGGCACCAAATCCAAAGGACATCTAATCTTGGCAAGACAGGTACCAGCCCTTAGGAGCTCTACAGCTTACCAAGGAGGAGGTGTGTCTCTGGGGAACACAGCCGGAGAAAGGCGTCTCCCAGTGTACCTTCCCTTCAATTCCTGACCCAGCAAGCACTGCCACTAAAATAACACGATAAATTTAACTTTCTTTTCGAGGTCAGGCAGTTCTGTGGACCCAATGCCACCCCTACTGTTGGACAAACACGAGGTCAAAGATCAGTGACTGGCACGGGGAAGGTGGCTAATGGGGGGTGGGGAGACCTGACCACTCCCCCAATCAAACAGCTACTATAGAACAAGACTTAGAAAGCAGAAACTCTGCTTAATGCCAGGAACAAATCAGTATTCACTCAACAAGACTCTGGCAAACTTAATAGTCAAGAGCCCAAGTCTCTTTTCCAAACCGGAGGAGTGGCTGTACTTTTTTAACTCCACAGCCTCTTGTGCCAGTCAAGGACTAGAAACTGTCACAGCACAAGTGCAGGCAAACAAGCTGTATGAAGGAATCCACTCAGCCTATACAACCTCAGAATGACAGACAATTATGAAAACTAGAAATATGGACACAGATGCTTTCAAACAATCTAAAGAATGATTATTTGCACTGTAAAATGTATGACAAGACTTTCAATGAGTTTCTCAGCTGGGGANAGTGACACATAACTATAATCTCAGCATTTAGGAAGCAGAAGTAGAATGATCAAGAGTTCAAGGCTAGCTTGAATTATACGAAACCTTGTCCCAAAAAATCAAGGGCTTGGCCTGAGAGATGGTGACCTAAGTTCAAACCCAGGAACACAAATAGAAGTGGAAGGAGAGAACCGACTCCACAAAGCTGTCCTCTAACCCCCACACACTCATTGCAGGGTGTTTACCTACACACACACACACACACACACACACACACACACACACACACACAGAGTAATTATTTTAAGGGCTAGAGGTATAGAATACTACATACATACACAAAAAAAATTTTTTAATTTTTTTAAATGGCTAGGGGTGTAGAATACTTGAAGTAGCCACCATTATGGCCTGGGTTTGACCCCCCGCCAAAAACAAAAACAATTATTTAAATCAGAAAAAAGATCACTGGAAATCAAATTGGTACAGAGGCTGTGACACAGATCAGTTGGTAGATGACCTACCTGGCATGTGCAAGAGCCCAGGTTCCATCCCGTATGTGAGCATGAGCACACACACTGGAACTAAATTATAGATAGGACCCAGACATACTGACATCAATGTCAACCAGAGCCACCAAGTACATTAGAGTCACAGGCAATGTACACAGCTGTCTGGAAGAGAGAATGTTCTGGGAGCTGCTGACACCAATGACTGATGATGCTAGAACACATAGTTCTGATGCTTAGTCATGCCAGCCAGTACTTCCTCTAAGAGCCTCACACACTGCCCTGAGACAAGGAGTTCCACTCAAGGATGTCCCAGCAGTTACTCTCAAGGATGGACTTCAAAATATATAAATCAGAGAACCAATGACTGAGAATTGTCTAATCTACTTTCTCTCTTTTTTTAAATTTGTTTGTTTTTGTTTTGTTTTGTTTCCTGAGACAGGATTTCTCTGTGTAACAACAGCCTTGGCTGTCCTGGAACTCACCAAGGGTGGCCTCAAACTCACAGAGATCTACCTGCCTCTGTGTCCCGATTGCTAGGATTAAAGGCCTGTGCCACCACCATTGCTCAGCCTGAAGAGGCTTTCGTGACCAGGAACAGAACCCAGGCCACGGGGGTGAAAGTGCCAAACCCTAACCACTAGATGACCAGGGTTCTCCC
>LZPO01055101.1:281376-291406 GCA_001675575.1 Neotoma lepida | reverse complement strand
GCCTTCACTCAGTAAGCATTGCTTGTCTCAAATTACCCCACCACCCCTTGTTTTTATGTATGCATGTAGAAAACCTGGGTTGATGTAGGGAGCCATTTTCTGTGTTTCTGCCTTAATGAGGCAGGGTCTCAAACCCAGGGCTAGTAAAGCAAGTCCTGTCTGCTTCCAGGCTGAATTTACAGGTGGACCACACTTGAGGGCTTTTAAATACTAAGCTATCGCCACAGTCCCCAAATTAGTTTTCCCATTTTATTTTGTATTTGGTAGTTTGCAGAGGGTACAGCTTTGATAATTCTAGGAGGTTGTTGATTAGAGCCTCATACCCAGTAGCTTTGTGCCAACACGTAGAGAAGGAAATTGGCTGCAAATACACCCCATTTACACAACTCTGGGGTGATTGTGTTTGGTTGGTAGGACTCTAACCTGGGTGTGGTATGATAACCAAATAGGGAAACAAGCACAAAAATTTGGAGCTAAGAGAACGCTAGTGGGTACAGACTCAAGCGTAGGGCTGTCTAGGGCAGGGAAAGATTCCTGGCCAGTCCCTTGCCCACCCACCAGGTCCCGGGGAGTCTGCTGTGCAAAGCTGGCCATGATGGGTCTGGGCTGGAACCACATTAACAGGCTTGCTGGGGTTCGATTCCAGTAGGAGGGACCACCCCCCACACGGAAGTGGCAGGCCTAGGTCACCAGCACAAGACCAAACTGCTGGCCCGCTGCATGTTCTCAGTACTCGGCAGGGGGAACCCTGAATTCGAGGCCAGCCTGGTTAGCACAGTGAGTCCCAGGACAGCCAGCACTACATAGAGAAACTCTGTCTTTAAAAAAAAAAAAAAGCAACAGTTGAAGCTCTCCAACCTTGCGCCACTGGGTANGATGACGTGGCTTCCTGGTGGCGCCACTTCCGGTGCGCCTCCATTCGCACCACTTCCGGCGGGCTGGCGCTCTGACCGCCGTTGGCTGTTGGGCGAGCGCTGCTAGCGCGCCTTAACGGAGAACGGGGCGCGCTGCGCGGGTAGGGGGCGGGCGCGCGCTCCCGGAAGCAGCCGCGAGGCCTNGCCCCGCCACCCAGGCTGCTTCCCGGAGCCAGTTTTGTTAGTGCTAAGTTCGCGTGGGTCCTGACCGTGGGTAGCGGCGGCGGAGGCCGGCGGGAGGCTGCCCACAGCGCCACGCGCAGGTGCTTGGGGTGAGCGGGGTGGTGGTGGCTAAGANTGCGGTGGGACCGGTAAAAAGCATAAAACTTGGGCAGCTATTTTTTAGAATTGTCATTTAGGATGTGATAACTCCTAGAATCCTTTGCTAAGAAAAGCATAAATTTCGCTCATACTCCGCAACATTTTTGTTTTGTTGCGAGTTTTTAATGCAAAGCACGTAATTTTGTAGCATGTAATCAAATCAGGCGTGGTTTATTGCCTCAAAACTCCTGTTTATTGATAGCTTGAACTTCCAGGTTTGAGGAATTAAGCATGTTATGGGATGGCAGCANCAAAAACCCGGTACTAAACGCAACTTGACCTAACATTTTTAGAAACACAAGTGGATTTGTGTTGCTTCTTTTTAATACTTGGCTTCTGAACTAGGAGGTAATTAACAAAAAGGCAGGAATATTTGGCACCAGATTTTGCATGCTAGTTATCTTAGGTCGACTGTAATAGCAGTGTCTGGCACCTCACCAACATGGAATAAATACCACATGCCATTATGGAGATGATGTGCAAAATACCACACCAGTGAAGGCCTGGCTACTGAAATACTTAGTTTTCTTCTNAAAGATAAGCTTTTACATTTAGAATTGAAATACTTTTGCAGTTGGAATAGTCTGTTTTGCTTATATAATTTTATGACTTTGTAAAGAATCGACAAATTTCAGTTGTGGTAGTGGAGAGCATCTGGTCTCTATACAGCCCAACTTCATATAGTCACACCTGTCCTCCCAAGTAGCTGGTATTACAGTCATCTGCAGCAGTACCGAGCTCAAATTTCAAATTTTTAACATTTAAACGTTATTGTTTTTTATTCTTACCTACTCTCAAATAATACAGTGGTTATGATTTTATTACTGCTGTCTGGTTTGAATAGTTTGAGTAAAACAGACTTTTAAATCCATTTTTTCAGGAGCTACATGATGTGGAAAGTAGAATCACTTGTTTCATGCTTGGGATGGGAGCAGAGAGGCAGGTGGCTCTGAAGTTTCTGGTGTGGTATTGATAGCCAGTAAGTTACCCACATTGATAAGAGTTTTCGGATCGCTTGCACTTAGGATGATATCACATTTGAGTAGACAAAATGCTGATGTGAGTGTACACCATTCCTTATCCCCTTTCATAGCAAACAAAAAGCNACTTGAAAAGAAGCTCCTGAGGAACGCTAAGGGGCAGGCAATACTGTAAGGGAGTGGGAGGGTTTGAAAATGTGAACATTGGGTTCAAGTCTTCACTCACCTCCATGTGACTTCAGAAAAATTAGACAGGAAACATTGGTGGCAAAGTTAACTGGGTCTGATTCTTTGTGAAATGCCTTTGGTGTCATTCTGTGAAGACAAGCCAGATACATAAAGGAAGTATGGGTAATGTGTCCAAGAAGTAGCAGGTCGTTGTAAGAAGCCTAAGTGTATGTGATATATAACATAGCAGCCCAGAACTCCAGGACACAGTATCTGATGTCCTTGCTTGTGATGTATTGTTATTCCTACGGAGAGTAACAGTCTTTCCCTTTCAGACTAGCTGTGTCACCGTGTTATGATGCCATCTCGTACCAACCTGGCGACTGGAATCCCCAGTAGTAAAGTAAAATATTCAAGGCTTTCCAGCACAGACGATGGCTACATTGACCTTCAGGTAACACAATTAAAAAAAAAATTAGCTGCTGTGTATTTGTTATCAGGACCAGCAAAAAGCAAGCTTATTTCCAAGACCCTTTCAGCCCCAGCTTGGAGAAGGGATCTTGGTGGGGCAGTTTTAGACAGTTCCAGGGTTATCCATTTCCAGTTTTAGTTGAAGTGCTAAAGCCATGTAGCTACAAACTTTGTTTAACTTACCCAGAAAATAATCTCTTTTCCTGGTGTCATGAGATGCAGTTAGTTACAGATACTCTTTATGGTGAACAGAAAGCAATAAGTTTGTGGCCTCTCCTGACCCTTACCTAGTAAGTGGGCTAGTGTCTCCTTTGTCCCACTCTCCNTTAGGATAGAGTATTCCAGGTGGAACTTGAGCCAAGGGTGAAGTAGCAAGCAGTGGTCCATTCTTTTAAATGTAAGTAAATCAATTGTTCTTTGGACTTATTTGAAGAAGAGGTAAGAATAGCTCTGGGGTGCTTCNAAACAGTTAATGTCAGATTCAGTAATGAGCCAGGCCTGAGAAGGTTGCCTCTAACCCTTCCTAAAAATGTTTTTAGTAGCGTATATTGTTTGTACATAGTAATGGGCTTTATTGTGACATTTTCATATGTGTTCATGCTGTATTTTAGCCATAATCTGTCTCTGAATCTTACCCTTGAGCTGAATTTACTTGAGCTGAATGCAGGGCTTTGAGAAAGCTGAAATTTGGGCCGGAGAGGTGGCTCAGCAATCAGGAGCACATACTGTTCTAGTGTTTTTAATATTTTATATTTATGTTTTATGTGTATGAGTGTTTTGCTTCCATGTGCACCATGTGTGTGCCTGGTGCCCAAGGCAGCCAAAAGCAGGCATTGGATCTCCTGGAACTAGAGTTACAGATGGTTATGAGTCACCATGTGGGTACTAGGAACCAAATCTGGGTTCCAGAGAGGCTGGAAGAGGGTGTCGAATCCTCTGGAACTGGAGTTACAGGCTGTGAGTCACCATGTGGGTGTTAGGAATTGCACTCAGATCCTCTGGAAGGCAAATGTTTTGACCCTGGAGCCATGTCTCTGGCCTACAAGTACTATTCTTGCAGAGAACCCAAGTTTGATTCCCAACAACTATGTCCGGTGACTTACTCTGCCTGTAACTCCAGCTCTTGGAGGATCCAGTTCCTTTGACTTACACAGACATCTGCACTCACATGTATATACCCACACAGAGACACGTAATTAAAAACAAAATGAATCTTTAAGAAGAAAGAAAAGCTGAAATTCTGTTTCTAAACTTTTGACTGACTGCATGCTAAGTTACCTTCAGTTCCAGAAGTCACCTTTTCACTTCTGTGTAGCATGGAGCTCACTCTGAAATCCCTGCAGGTTAGTACAAGCTTCCACACATGTGCACTTAGTAAGCACATGTCCAGCACCTAGGTGACAGTAGTTTTAAAGGGCTTTTCTTGGTTGTTAGGAGGGGTCTGGAATAGCAGAACTTCACCTCCTTGTGTCCCTGCTTTGCTGCACTGATGGTGGACATACTCAAGACACTTGAAACATCCACTTTGGTTCTTAATCACCCTCCCTGCTTTAAGTACGTTAGGCCTGGCGTTTTGATAATGTTCTTTGTTATTTTTGTTTTTCTCTCTCTTGCAGTTTAAGAAAAGCCCTCCTAAGATCCCTTATAAGGCCATTGCACTTGCCACCGTGTTGTTCTTGATTGGCACCTTTCTTATAATCATAGGCTCTCTCCTGCTGTCGGGCTACATCAGCAAAGGGGTAAGTAAGCTAATGGGCATGTGAGAATATGCCATGGGTCTTTCACTTGTGAGCCAGAGCGCTATTTTTATGTTCCAGAAGTAGAGTAGAGTCCACTAAAAAATACGGCTTGGTGTTCTTTTGTTTTGCTTTTCCCTTTGAGCAAATGTCTCCAAAATTCCTATACGGTGGGTGCTTGCCATGTATGGCTTCTGATACAGTTTAGAATAATGCAGCTGTGCCTGGTTTCGGGCTTCCAGACTAGTACAAGGCCGTAGCTAGAGTAACGTACCATCGTAGTTTTGCAGCAGTATGGACGTGCTGATCAGTGTCTGGGGAGAAGCAGTGAGTCTTGTGTATGTAGCCACTGCACCTTGTAATTGGTTTCCTTTTTCCATTGGTTTGGTCAGAGTCCTGTTGAGTTTCAGTACTCAAAGCCTAAGTGGTGCTTGGTAGTTCTTTCTAAGTAATATTAACTAAATATTACTTAATATTAGTAATATTAGAGGACAAGAGTGTGATGTGTTTACAACAAAGANCTTGAAAAAAGTGATAGGGAGGTTGCTCCTCAAGAAAATGCTTAAGGACCTGAGTTCTGATTCCTAGCACCTACATAAAAGCCAGATGTGTTGGCATGCTTCTGCAGGGCAGAGGCAGACAGATCCCTAGAGCTGGCTGGTCAAACCATTCCAGCCAAATTCGTGAGCTCCAGGTTCAGTAAAAGATGAGACTCTGTCTTAGAAATAAGGCAGAGGAGCTGGAAAGATGGCTTTACTGTTAAGAACTTATACTGCTCTTGCAGAGGACCCAAGCTTGATTTCTAAAACTCAAGTTGGGTGGCTCACAACTGCCTGTAAGTCCAGCTCCAGCAGGACTCAAAGCTTTTGACCACTTCCAGCACCTACTCTTAGGAACATAATTAAAAATAAATTAAAATAAATGTGGAACATAATTAAAAATAAATCTTGGGGCTGAAGGGATAGCTCAGTGGCTAAAAACACTGGCTGCTCTTCCAGGAGATTGGGTTCAATTCCCAGTACCCACGTGGCTGCTCACAGCTGTCTATAACCCCAGTTCTAGGGCATGCGCTGACCTCTGTGGGGATTAGGTACACTTGTGGTGCACAGACATAGACACATACAAGCAAAATACATGCCTTAGTTATTTTTAATTGCTGTGATAAGACACCATAGCCAAGGTAACTTATAAAGAAAGTACTCACAATCCAGGGACGGGTAGAGTCCATGACTGTCAGTCTCAGAATAGTCTTTAGACTTTTAAACTATTGAAACTGTAGAAGACTGTGGGGACCTTTGAAGTTGGACTAATACATTTTGCATTATGATATGGCAACAAGTCTATGGGGACCAAGGAGTGGAATATGGTGGTTTGTGTGAAGACAGCCTTCATAGGCTCATTTATTTGAGAGACTGGTCCACAGTTGGTGGACCGTTTAAGAAGGATTAGCTCTGTTTTCTCTGCCTGATGCTTGTGGATTAGATAGACACTCTCAGCTACTGCTCCAGTGCCCTGCCACGATCCCCACCATGATGGTCATGGACTCTAGTCCTCGGAAATTAAGCAAGCCTCCAGTAAATTCTTTATTCTATAAATTGCCTTGGTCATGATTTCTGTTCGCAATAGAAAAGTGACCAAGACATACCCATATATATATATATATATATTTAAAATAAGTAAATCTTTTAAAAAAATAAATAAGGTGGAGAGCCTTGAGGAAGTCTCTTGAGGTCAGCCTCTGGCGCACATGCATACATCTGCACGCACACTTGTAGACACGGATAGTATGTACCCACCAGACATACAGACACACACACAACACACAGCTTGAAAGAAAGATCNGAAGGAAATAAGCCTAATACCTGGTTAAAAATAATTTTTCTTTTTTATAATTTTGAATTTTTGGCTTAATTTGTAATCAGAAGGAAATTGGGAGTATAATGCTTGCCTAGTATGCCCAAGGTCTAATTCAGTCCCTGACACAGATAAGAAAAAAGAGGTGACAATTTATGATCAGAAAGAAGAGATATATAAAGGTGTAATTTATATGGTACTGATATTTTCCTTCTGCCACCAGGGGGCAGACCGAGCTGTTCCTGTCCTCATCATTGGCATTTTGGTGTTCCTGCCAGGATTTTACCATTTGCGCATCGCCTACTATGCATCCAAAGGCTACCGGGGTTACTCCTATGATGACATTCCAGACTTTGATGACTAGCAGTCATCTCATCTCATCCTTGAGAAGAGACACAGTGCACCCACATTAAGACATCAAGCAGGAACTATGGCTAAGGGCTGAGGAAGTCTACAGTTTGCAGATGTTTAGCAAAACAATGGCCGGATTGTATGAATCCTTTTCCAA
This sequence comes from Neotoma lepida, assembly GCA_001675575.1. Taxonomy (NCBI): domain Eukaryota; kingdom Metazoa; phylum Chordata; class Mammalia; order Rodentia; family Cricetidae; genus Neotoma; species Neotoma lepida. Next base: position 284,454 of record LZPO01055101.1, on the reverse strand, counting down.
AATGCTCATGCTTTATAATTAGCTAATTAGGACATGTTATGTTTTCATCTGCTGGCCCTGGCAAAGCTTGACAAGTTTTTCCACATGCCTATGCATCATGTAAGAACTGTGAGGCTAATTGTCTGGGAAGGCAGGCTATTCTCTAGTGGAAAGTGTTCTTTCAGGGTGAGCTTTCCTTTTGCCTTCATCATCAACTTGTTTTTGTAACATATGGAAAGTGTATTATGTCTAGTTTCTTATTACTAAGTAATTTATTTTTAAAATATCTATCTTATCTCTCACACTCTCCTCTGCCTTTATATCCTGGTAAAATTAAAATATATGTCTTATCCCATATACTTTCCTCTACCTTCATATCCTGATAAAACCAAATATCTGTGATCTATCTGTAATAGGCTTTTTAAAAAAATTGACAGCAACCTAGAAGTTTTAAGCCCCAAAGTATGTAAACTTTGCTGGGTATAGTGGCACACACCTTGATCCTAGCATCTCAGAGGCAAAGGCAGGTGGATCTCTGAGTTCAAGGCCAGCCTGATCTTCATATGGAGTTTTAGGACAACCAAGGCTACCAAGTAAAAGCCTATCTCAAATAAAAAAACAAAACAAAATACTTCCTCTGGTTTCTCCATAGGTTACCCACCACAAAACTCAGGTGAACTGGTCCTTCATAGATCAAGAGGTTGTGTGAATCATCCTTAAGGACTAGACTTTGGCTCTTTCTTAGTAAAACTGTAGATAAGTGTACTTGGAGTTTGTAACCCTACTGCTGGCACCTGGTACTATGCCATCATTCTGCTAAAGATTAAGAGGCTTGGCCAAGATCCTGCAAATGTAATAGGTCAAATCTGGTTTTCAGCTTGCAAAAAGTGACATTTAAAAAAAAAATATATTAAAGTGTCATGATTCAAATTCTAGACTTAAAACGATTAACTTTAGGCATGTTTTAGAAATTCATTGTAATGATTTGATACATTTAATCCCAGTACTCAGGACTACCCTTGTTTTTAGGTAACTGGCCTTACGCGTCAGACGCTGCTTTCCAGTCAGTGTTTCCTCTGAGGCTTTGGACTTGGGCAGCTAGAAGTCTGGATGTGTCATCAGCTGAGATTTGGAAGGCTGTGAATAGGGGTGTTTGGAGGGAAAGATAACTCTTGGATGTGTTGAAACGAGATGTCTACACAGTACCCAAGGAGAGCTGTGGAGAGGGGAGATAGTTGCAGTGCTGTATGTCTGGAAATTGGATTGGGTCTCCTCTGGAGATAGAAATGTTAGAGTCTGGGGTTTGGATAGTATCTTCAGAGCCATGGGGCTAGGGNGCTCACCAGTGGAGTTATATACACAGTTATACACACAGAAAGGAAACAACTTAGGAAGTAAGACAGCAACCCCCAGCCGCTGCCATGCTTGGCTGTATTTAAAAATTGGAGGGGAGCCCAAAGGGTTTGGTGCTGAACACCTCTAGAACCTTGCTGGTAAAGGTGTGACGTGCATAGAATATTAAAAGCTTCCTGTTGGGCACTGCTTACAGAGCTAAGGCTAGATTGGTTCAGCCAAACCAAAGAGCTTGGTGATATTAATAGGGTTGATGCTACAAAGAGAAAGAAATGATAGAAGGGCATAGAATGCAAGGGTAACATCTGTTTGGGGTCATCTCCATGTTGCCCACAGAAGCTCCTTTGTTACTTTCCAGACAGTTAAGAGCACAGAAACTCATGCCCCTGGTGGGCATGGTGATGTGGCACACACCTATAATCCCAGCACTCGAGGCAGAGGCAGATGGATCTTTTGAGTTCAAAGCCCCCAAAAAGAAAAGAAACCAAAACCAGGCCCAGTTGTATGGTTNTGTGATCCCTTTTTTCTGTTTTATTATACATAGCTTTACATATCCAAGGAAGCCAGCCACATTTTCCCCAATGTCCAGTCTGGAGGCCTCACTCTTGCTGGCACTCTACCCTCCTCTTACTGTGTCATAGACAACACTTGTATCCTGTATAGGTACACAATCAGAGCATCCTAAGATTTCTGTCTGGGGCTAGAATACCCCTCTAGTCCCATGAGGAATGACACTAATCACACTAGTAATCTCATCTTGGTGCCCTCATTAATAAGATATACAAATATCTCTTACTAAACCAAAATCAGACTTGTATGCATTGACCATAATTGTATTCTTTGGTGCTTTATAGAAAAGGCCTAAATCTCCATAATGATGGTAAACTTTTTTTTAAGATTTAAAAAAATTTGATGCATATGTGTGAGTATATGGCACATGTATATGGGTGCTCACAGAGGCCACATCCCCTGGAGCTGGAAGTACAGGCTATTAAACTACTAATATGGATGCTAATATGGTTCTCTGCAGTTCAGGTTCTCTGCAAGAGTAGTACATGCTCTTACCCATTGAGCCATCTGTCCAGTCAGTAAACATTTCTTAAAGTTTGCTGAGACCTTGTGCACCTAGTCTCATTCATTGTTTATGATTTTAATCTCTGCAAACGTCCTGTGTTAGGAAAAATTCCCAAGCTTAAACTAATGCCTTTGGGGATTGAGCAAGAAAAAGGAATGGGAACAGGGGTTTGTACAGTAGGAGCAGTAGAGACCAAGGCCGTTTATCAAACGAGTATTTGCCTAAAAGCAGCGTGCTNTCTTAAAAGTTAGCCTGTTGACTAAACTAGATGGCACAAGTAATCATGACAACTATTACACTTCCCAGGAAGTCCAAAGCAGAAACTACCTCAGTCACTTCTGGTGTTCTGCATGTGATGGAGAGTCCAGACCTATTCATTGCCATTGTAGTGGAAAGTGCCACATTTGGCCAGTATATCAGACATGAATTGACTGCTTCCATTCTTCCTGGAGGTACAACGAGGAAAGATGGGATGGTCACTGAGGAACAAAGGTTGCAAACTAATGGTCACTTGTTGGCTTGCATTTTATTTAAAAGAGTTATGTGATGTTGATGTTTGATTTCTTTTAAAAAGGAGGTTGTTGAGCATGTTGGAACAAATTGTAAAGGTAGCTTTAACTGAGCGGGATTTCCCAAGTCACTGTAGTCCCCACTACTTTTTTTTTTTTTTT
>LZPO01055101.1:266065-276438 GCA_001675575.1 Neotoma lepida | reverse complement strand
TCCGTAAATTTTCAGACCTAGTTGATAATACTCTGTAAAATTCCTAGTAAACCTTGAGGACTGTGGATGGTTTTAGAGTCTAGACCATGAAGAATGTTTAGATGTATCACTGTTTACAAATCTAGTATAACCCTCATAAAATCTTGCCCAAATTAATATCCAAATATTGATTTTAAGATTATAAATAAATTATGAAAGGATAAAGCCTAGCTTTTGATTAAAACAAGTAGGCAAACCAAGGGTATTGTATTATATATTTATCTGCCTTCATAGGTGGAGGAGAAAAAATCATATGACCATTTTGATAGATACTCAAAACTGCAGCAGGTAAAACTGAATACCTATCCTGACTTAGTGTTTACAAATGAACCCCACCCAACTTCAAACAGATGGTGGTGCCTAACCTCATAAAATATGAATAATTAAATTTTAAAAAATTCCACTGAATTTTGACTTTCTATCATGAGTCACCATTCTTTCAGGTGATGGAAATTTCCTCTCAGTCATTATGGGAGTATTCCCTTTCCTGGCAGCTTTGCCATCTCATTTGGGAGCAAGGACGTCACTTAGTGTCAAGAGCTCCAGGGAGGGGAAGCCTCTGACCCATGGATGTCTACACTAGTATTTGGTTTGTAGGTTTTCATTTTTTAAAAATTATTTTTGTGTATGTGCATGTGTGTGTGTGTGTGTGTGGGTATGTGTACCAGTGTGAGTACACACATGTGACAGTGTATGTGTGGATTCTGAGGACAGCTTTGGGGAGTTGGTCTTCGCCGTCCACCTTGTTGAGGCAGGCTCTCTGTGCTGTGCTGTGTAGTCCAGGCTAGCTGACCTGAAGCGAGTTCTGGGTGGTNCTCCTGTTTTTGCCTCTCATCTTACCACAGGACTGGTAAGATGACAGATGTGCCCCCCNTGTCCTGCACCCTCCAGTCATCAGGCCTTNCCGTCAGTGCATTTAGTCCCTGAGCCTTCACCCTGAGTTTTTGTCGTTTTGTTTGTTTGATCCATATTTCAGTGACGTCAGTGTCAGTGTGGAAATTGTGTCCTTTGATTGATTGGTTGTGGCACCATCTGGGGAAGCTCATAAGGGCTTGTTCTCCGCATCTGTGACACCCAGCTCAGGAACTTGGGTCAACATTGAGGAACCTGGCAGATGGTCACTACTTCATCTGCATCTGACAGGGACTTGACAGTGGCACTTCCTTTTCTGCATTCTGCTGTGTCACCTCTCCCCTTAAGCCAGTAGGCAGAGAACACCCAAGCTAGAAAGAATGGGGTCATGAGGCCCCAGAAAAGAGTGGAAATGAAAAGTGCATCCATCTAACATTAACTCTTGCCACAGAAATGAGAAGTACCTAGGGGGAAAAAAAGTGAAAACTCAATCACAATTTGTAAGTAAGTTGATTACAGCCCTCAAAAAAACAAGCAAATGTTTTAAAAAGCAGAGCCAAGCTTAGTGGCTGGCGCACGCCTGCAATCCCAGCACTCAGGAGGCAGAGGTAGGCGGATCTCAGTGAGTTTGAGGCCAGCCTGGTCTACATTGTGAGTTCCAGGACAGGTAGGCCTACACAGTGAGACCCTGTCTAAAAATAAATAAATAGTAAATTAATAGAGGCTGGAGAGATGACTCAGTGGTTAAGAGCACTGGCTGCTCTTCCAGAGGTCCTGAGTTCAGTTCCCAGTCATGGTGGCTCCCAACCATCTGTAATGAGATCTGGTGCCCTCTTCTGGCATGCAAGCATACATGCAGACAGAACATTGTATACAGAATAAATAAATCTTAAAAGTAAATAAATAAATAATGAGCACAAATAAGAGAATTTAGTAAAATAGATGCTTACTGAGAATATAAAAATTGAGAGTGAGCCAGGCGGTAGTGGCGCACGCCTTTAATCCCAGCACTCGGGAGGCAGAGCCAGGCAGATCTCTGTGAGTTCAAGGCCAGCCTGGTCTACAGAGCGAGCTCCAGGATAGGCACCAAAACAACATAGAGAAACCCTGTTTCAAAAAAAAAAAAAAAAAAAAAATTGAGAGTGTTTCCACTATAGCATAACATCTAGATAATACTTATCTTACTTATCTCCATGTTCAATAAAACAAAGTCTCATTCACAAAAACTGAAAACACTTGAGGATTAAGTTAACGGGAAGTTACTTAGCCCATTTGATGAAAATCATGGAACCTTACTGAGATTCGTAAAAATTATTTTGTTAATTTAGTAAATTTTCTAAATTTTCTAAAGCAGAAGTTTATCTACAACTGCAACTCCATCCTAATTAAAACCCTGCAGGAAGAGTAGGGAGGGGTCTCAGAGTGACCCTAAAGTCTATCTAAAAAGCAAAGCTAGGAAGCTATAACATAAGCCAGAAAGAGTTTCAGAGGGACTTGAGGAAATACTGCCCTCCGACATTAAACATTGCTATACAGAAGTTACAATGGTGATTCTGTATGGGCATCTACAGGAAAATCAACTGAAAGGAAAGTCTGGCCAAGAACAAGCCAGGCTGAGGTAGTAGCTGTTGGTTAAGTGCCTGCCACCCAAGTATAAGAAGTTCAGATCCCCAGAACCCACATAAGATGAAATAAAATCTAAAAATAAATAAATAAAAATTCAGGATATTGGTAGAACNTTAAGACCTTCTATGTGTAGATCTCTATGTGACCACACAAACCACATAGTCACAAAGCTCTCCCTAGCTATGACTGATTTAGTGGTATCCTCCTTTCTCCTTTGAGTGAATTTCCCTGCTAATCTGCCTGAGATCACACTTCCCTAGGGCAGCAGTGCTGATGTGCGTGGTCCATTTGTGATGTCATCAGTCATATGTCCTTCATGTTCCTGATCCCTGAATCTGATTTATTTTTCATCTAAATCATTACCACCATCTGCCACAGTATATATTACATAATAGATACACTCATTTACTGTGTCACCCTTTACTGGAATGTAATTCAGAGGAGCACAGACTTCCGTTAGTTCATGTCACTTCAGATTTCTAAGCCAGCCGCTGCTAAATAAATGTTTGCTGAGAGAAGGAGGGAATGAATCAGAGAATCCATAACATGCATCTGCACATTGGTGGGCCTATGCGTTTAGCCAGTTTCACATCTGTCCAATCTTTGCATCACACCATCCTCTGGGGCACAAAACAAGCCCACAGCCTCAGAACATTCCCTGTCCATGAGGGAGTAGTGGGTGTCTGGGGTCCTGATTGGGTTCTGAAACATGATGTCATGGGATACCATGAGATTGTGTGCTGTGGGGAGACTATTCTTTTTTAAATCAGTTTTACTAGCTGGGCATGGTGGCACACCTTCACTTCCAGCACTGGGGAGGCAGAGGCTAGCGATCTCTTCAAGTTGCAGCCTGGCCAACCTACAGAGTTTCAGAACAGCCAAGCCTACACAGAGAGGCCCTGTTTGGAAAAAAAATCGGTTTTACTAGGGTGCAAGTCCTTTGCTATAAAATGTACTCAATTCTAATTTTACAGCTAGACGAACTCAGATACCAGCATTCTACAGAATTCTAAAATTGTGCTTAAGAAACATACTGCTAAGCTTCCCAATTCAGTGTTACTTATTTATTCACGTATTTATGTCTTTATTTATGCATGTGCATATGTGGGTGCATGCATACTGTGGCTTGTGCATGTGGCAAAAGACAGCTCTAAGGACTCTGTTTTCTCCTCCTTCCTGTGCGATGAGGGGAATCTAGTGTAGATTGTCAATTCTGAGCCTGCGATGAGGGGAATCTAGTGTAGATTGTCAATTCTGAGCCATGCTGCTGGTCCAACTTCAGCATTTTTAAGTTGCAGATCGGCAGTGTTAAGCACATTGTCGTGCACTGTGCCTGAACCTTTTCATCTTGCAAAACAAGCTCTCTACTCAGTCAACACCAATTCCCTTTCCCCTCCCCCAGGGAAAGAGCTCTTTTTGATTCACCCTTGAAAGTGGAGCATTCAGGATATTTAAAGAACTCCTGAAAATGATCTCAAAATACAGCTGCTTCCAAAAAGAGCCAGTGAATCACTCAGGGCTCATGAGAATGCAGATTTTAAAAACACTACTCGAGTTGACTAAAATTTACAAGGGAATTTGGGAACTGCTGTGGGTTCGAATGGTGTGGCCAGGCCTACATNCTCATTCTTTCTGGGTCAGCATGGTCTCCAGTGTTCTCTCCTTAGCAGACAGCCTTGGAGCACCAGTGATGATGGGCTGTGTCATACCTCCTTTGACAGTCCTCTTCCTGGCCTTCCCAAACTGTCTGACCTGTTTCCTCCTAGAAACCCGAGCAGAGGCCTCCTCAGGTCTTTGGTGGGTCTCTTTGGGTCTGCTGGCCACAATGGCCAGAGAAATGAACCTGTTTCAGGGGAGTGAACTTCAGTTACAGCGCTGCTTGGCCTCTTTCTCAGGGAGGCTGGAGCCAAATTCTCAAGATACTTCAATCTCATGTGCATGGCCAATTCTTCCCTAAGATCCCCAGGTAGAAACATCCCAGGGCGAGTTCTGCTTGGCCANNCTAGATTGTGTATGCTTCCCTTGAACCATCTATATGGGCAGAGAAGACTCGGAAAAAACTACCCATTTACAAAGTGGAGATTGGTTAGTTTTACACAGTGCAGGACTAAGTAAGACAAGAGACCTGACTATTCAACAGGCACTCCTTCAAGGTTTGTGATCAGGGACATGAGATAGCTTAAATCTGTAGAAAGATCACTGCCTGGTAGGGTAAGGAGCCCATGGCTCAGTGGGTGGAGGTGCTTGCCACCTAACAACCTGAGACACACAAGGTGGAGGGACAGAACCAACCCCCACGGTTTGTTGTCACACCTCCATTTGTATACTTCGACACACACACACACACACACATTAGATACCAATCAGACATCTCCTAGTGATAAGTCATAAATTTATTTTTAAAAATTTCTTTGATACACATATCATTTTAGCACTTTTAAACACAAAAATAAATTTACGTGCTAATAATGACATGGATNTGATTCTGTCTACATAGGAAAGTGTTGGCTGAGTGTTCAACAATTCAGATGGAGAAGGGCTTCAGTGTTTTTCAGAGTTGATTGACATTTTGATTTTATAATGCTGAGATGCCATGTGCATAAATTATTAACATAAAATGACAGAAGTATGTTTGGGGCCATCTCAGAAACTATTGGGAATTCTCTCCTAAGCACAAGTCAAATTAATATTTTTACTTTCTTTTTATTTTTTTTTAACAATTTATTTTTACTTTATGTTCATTGGTGTTTTGCCTGCATGTATGTCAGTGTCAGGGTGTCAGAAGTCCTGGAACTGGAGTTACAGACAGGTGTGAACTGCTATGTGGGTGCTGGGAATTGAACCTGGGTCCTTTGGAAGAACAGCCAGCGCTCTTAATCACTGAGCTATCTCTCCAGCCCTTTAATCTATTACTTTTGTTTGTTTGTTTGTTTTTAAGACAGGGTTTTTCTGTGTAACAGCTCTGGCTGTCCTGGAACTTGCTCTGTAGACCAGGCTGGCCTCNAACTCACAGAGATCCACCTGCCTCTGCCTCCTGAGTGCTGGGATTAAAGGTGTGCACCACCATCACCGGATTGTCATATTTGATATTTCTTACAGAGGTATNTGTGCATGAGTGCTGGTGCCCTTGGATGTCAGAGGCATCAGATCCCCCTGAAAACAGGGTTACAGATGACTGTGACCTGCCTAATGTGGCTGGGAACTGAACTAAGGTCCTCTATAAGAGCAGTTCATGGTCTTAATCACAGAGCCATCTCTCCAGTCCCTTGTATAACAATGTAAAAAAAATGAACTCCAGTCGTCGACTCAAGCAATGTTTTTTTATTATTATTATTATTATTATTATTATTATTATTATGTGCATTGGTGTTTTGCCTGCATGTATGTCTGTGTGAGAGCATCAGATCTTGGAATCACAGACAGTTGTTAGCTGCCATGTGTGTGCTGGGAATNNAACCCAGGCCCCNGTTGNTGCTNTTAACCACTGAGCCATCACCCCAGCCCCTCAAGCAATGGTTTTAGAGTCTTTCTTTTCCATAGTTAGACCATCATGCTTCTCTAAGAGCAAAGACTGTGTGTGCTCATTTACAGTTCAGAGCATGCAACACTCTGGAGTCTGAGCCCTGGTGTTGCAGAGCATGTGCTGCGTGTTTAGAACCAAGGCTGCAGTGAAGTTGCAAGTTCAGCATGGGTGAGCACCACCAGCAATAACTCGATGCACCAGGTATTTTATTTTCAACTATTTTTTGGTCATTGTGCATTCAGAAACCTTTTACTGTTACTGAATTTCCAGAGTGAACCTCACATTCAGTTACATGGGTAGGCATGGGGGTTCCACCTTATAGTTTTAAGAGGCTGGAGTCTAGGGAATGTCCTGCCATGTAGAAGATCCTAACACAGACAGTAGAGGGCCTAGGTCTGTCGCTTTCCTACAGCCTAAACGTGGATGGGGCTGTCCAGCCTCCAAAGAGGAAACCAGGGCACAAATGAGTCAGCACTTTCTTGTTTCAATTCTGACACAAATAGTGATTTCCGGTTTTAATTTCTGACCTGATTTCTTGTAGAGGACTCAGAAAGCATCTGATTCAGTGCCTGCCCACATACTGCTGAGAACTTCGAGGGTAAGCCTAGTGTCTCCCAGGGGCTTCAGACAAACACGACCTCCAAAGCAAGCACTGTGCTTACTNTGCTGATCCAGATTTTAATNCTTGTGTTTTGAGACAGGATCTCATCATGTAGCCTGTGCTGTCTTCAATTAGATAGGTCTTTCTACCTCAGGACTTTACCTCTAGGTCCAGCTCCAGAATTAAAGTTTTTGGTACCTATGCTGGCTATTTTCTGTCAACTTGACACAAGCTGGAGTCATTTGGGAAGAGGGAACCTCAACTGAGAAAATGATTCCATCAAATTGGCCGGTAGCCACATCTGTGGGGGGCATTTTCTTGATGCGGAAAGGCCCAGCCCAGTGTGGGGCAGTGCTACCCTTGAGCAGGTGGTCCTGGGCTGTGTAAGAAAAGCAAGTCAACCGTGAGGAGCAAGCCAGTACGCAGCACTCCTCCATGGCCTCTGTATCAGTTCCTGCCTCCAGGTTCCTGCCTTGACGTCCCCCAGTGATGGAGTGTGACCTGGGAATAGATTTGTGAGATGAAATGAGTCCCTCCTCCCCAAGTTGATTATGGTTAATGTTTTATTGTGCAGGAGAGAAGGAAACCAAAACAATATACTTATTCTCTCTCTCTCTCTCTCTCTCTCTCTCTCTCTCTCTCTCTCGCTCTCGCTCTCGCTCTCGCTCTCGCTCTCGCTCTTCTCCTACAAGAGTTTTGGTTTTTTTATTTTGGTTCCTCCCCACCTCCACCCCAGTAGCTGGGACTACAGGTTCTCACTGCTACACCCAGCTATTGAATTTTTACTTTTAATTGTGTTTATTGACAAATACTGTAAAACNATTTACAATGCTAAATAAAGTGATCACATACTCCACTCTCCTAAAAGTTTTTGTGTATTACACCTGTCTTTGTCAGTGGGACTTTTTTTTTATGTGCATGAATGTTTTGCCTGCATGTATGTATGTGTAGCATGGGCATGCCTGATGCCCTCAGAGGTCAGAAGGAGACATTGGATCCCCTAGAACTGGAGTTCAGGGTGTTTTTTTGTGAGCTNCCATGTGGATGCTGGGAACTAAACCCAGGTCCTTTGCAAGAGTAACTGCAGAGTACCAGTGGGACATATTCTTGAACATTTTTATAATCATACTTAATAGTATACATGCTATTCTTAATACCAATTTTTAAAAACTATTTCCATGAAAAATTTAAGGAATATCTAAGCCAGGCAGTGGTGGTGCACACCTTTAGTCTCAGCACTGGGGAGGCAGAGGCAGGTGAATCTCTGAGTTCAAGGCCAGCCTGGTCTACAGACTGAGTTCCAGGACAGCCAGGCCTACACAGAGAAACCCTGTGTCAAAAGAAGAAGGAGGAGGAGGAGAGGGAGGAGGAAGAGGAGGAGNAGAAAAGAAAGAAAATTTCTAGGNTGTTTGGAAGTTTCTATAGTCATAAATGGTTTTGAAAGAATAACAACAATAAAGAAACTTTAAGAATATCTTCAAGTCATCAGCCCTCTCATAATTCTCTCCCTGTACAGATACTTGTATTTATCAGACATAGATAAGTTACCTGAGAAGCGTGTGTATGCCTCAGGCATCTGTATTTCTATATATATTTCACTAAATGCAGATATTGATATCTATATTCGTTCTGCTATGTATCTACACTGTGCTTATAGATCCATACTCAAATCCCATCTGTCTCCAGCTCCGTCGGGCCACACCCATTCCTGCATCTGTTCTGTGTGTTTTGTGCTGTTAATTGTCCCTGCCTTGCATTAGGCCATGCGCAGGTCAGTGGTGCATACTTCCTGGACTGAGGCATTCACTCATGACTAGGGTCAAATGTATTCCCAACTGTCAAGTTTCACCATTATTTCTGAGGCATCTAGGATGTGGTCGTCTGTGTGTGCGTGCCTCCTGACCATCACCCCCTTGCTTTTCACCTAGAAATGGGGCCTCAACCGCTTCTGGAAGACAAAAACAACACACAGGAACGCCCAGGCGTCTTCTGGAAAGGCGCTGGTCTTCTGCCACATTTGCTCCAAAGCAACAGCACAAACAAAAACACAACCCAGAGAGACCGGGCAGGAGTAAGTGTGAGTGTAACTTGTCAGGTTATTCACGGGGAAGGAACAAAAATCTCTTTATGCAAATTTCTNTTGAGTCTTCACCCACTCCATAATTAAATCCTGCTTTCCACTTACATCTGCATGAGTGGAACCACCAGCTGCCGTCTGCCAGCCGTTAGTGCACCTGGAGCCTGAGGTGGCCAAACTAGGGGAGCTGGCATTCCTGGGTGATTAAGACAGACTTCAGCTCCTGGCTTGGTTGCTCTTCTGGTTGCCTATTCCTATATTGCAAATACTAACACTCAGTTGCTGAACACTTGGTTTGTGTATTATGTTTGGGGGAGATGCTGGGGCTNAGATCAGTTCTCACTTGGATCGGGTTGGGTTTGGGTGTTGGTTAGGGTAGCAGTCATCTGAAGACTTGGTTGGCTCCAAATTCAGGATGGCTCATTTACATGACTGGCAGTTGATGCTAACGGCTAAGAACTCAGCTGGAGCAATAACTGAAATGCCTAAGATGACCTTCCAAGGGGACTTGAGACGCCTCATGAAAAAGTGGTTGGAGACTGAGGGAGAGTATCACAAAACATATGTGTTAAGATGGCCAGATGAGAGCTACGTGGCTTCTTAGGACTGAGTCCTGAGCTCCCCAAATGCCCCTACCACTCACAGAGGCCATGCCCAACTCAAAGAGTTAGACGACCTCTTAAAGTGGTTTGCCAAATTCACATGTAGAGAGGGAAGTAAATGGAGCAGTGACCCTCTTCAGGGGTAACTTACTCTTTTCATTCAATGAATGACGGTTCAGAACCAAGCAATGAACAAGCAGATCTCAAGCTCCTGACTCACACAGGCCCTTGGGAGGTAATGTCTGTAGGGAAAGGCTTCCTGATGACTAGCATTCCTTGTGCATTTCAGAGACTGGTGACATAGGGAAACCTTATGATGGGACTGGTGAGATTGAGAGAGGGTATCTCTAAGGGTGTCAAGGTCACATCACAGGAGGAATGCAGAGCGGTACAGTGGCCATGCTGTGCATACATGCAACAAAGGAAGAAGTCCCAGAAAATGACTCAGCTCAAGGCTTCTAGAAGGAAGAAGGATGATGATATCATTTGATATGGGTGCAGAGGTACCCTCAATTTGGCATGAGTGTTAAAAGGATGAATGTGCTAGTGTCCTGGGCATAAGTATTTGAACACAAAACAATTGGTTGTAAGATGTAGCAAAGCTTCCTGTGCTGAGAGCAGGATCTGTGTAGTGAATGCCATAGATGTCCAGGGAAACAATCAAAAGGGGTTCCTGTTGCCCTCCTGCCCACTATGCTTCTCCTCTGTAGAGTGATGAGAATGTCCCCAGGACCCTTGGCTCCATTCTGGTTGGTGCCTTCTCATTCTGGCCATGCTTGGTATTCAGAGCAATGTTTTAGAAGATGGNTTGTTCCTATTCTCCCAAAGGGACTGCCTTGTGGTATGTGTAACAGGAGGCATGGCTGGAGGCTACAGCCCTATGCTTGTTTTCCTCTATTTCATAGCAATAGAATAATAAAATCTTGGCTGAGTAAGTAACTCAACCACTATATTACCTGAACTTGGCCACCAATATAAAAACTGTTTCTGGGAGGAGGGAGGAGAGGGGGTTCTGTGGTTGGTATGTAAAATAAATAGAAAATCTTTTAATTA
>LZPO01055101.1:246807-257379 GCA_001675575.1 Neotoma lepida | reverse complement strand
GTGTCACCTCAGAAGGCCCTAGGAACCATGTGCGATGAAATCAGAGGGCCATGCTGAGCTGGCCCTGCCCTGGGAAAGCTGGCCTTGCCTCTCACTGGACACTACAGCAAGAGAGCTGACCCCTGCACACTGCAGAGATGGTCCCACCTCTCATAATAGGTGAGGGTGAACCTACTGAGGGCATGCATGTAGTGGAGATGATTCCACCCCCTCACCTGAGGTGGGTGGCCCCAGTGGCTCAGATTGACCAGCTTGGCTACCACTCAGGCCCACAGCCGGGCCTTGGGTTGACCCACCCTAGCATCTACCCCATCTAGGACCTGCTGGAGCTTGTGAAGGGACTGGTCCTGTGGACCAATACCCGAAAGATCTCCAAGACTGAGGGTGACAACAGGATATCCCAGAGGAGTTCTGGTGAGAATCCAGTGAGGATGGTGTACCAGAAACCAGAGGTCTTGAACCACACCAGAGTCTCATTGCAGTGAACATTTACCAGTAAAGCTGATGAGACAAAGAGGTATACTATATGACACACCGAAGCCCCCAATGCCACCAGGACAAATGAAGAGGAGATGTGATGGAGAGGCGTAAAAGAAGGAGAAAGCAAAGAGATTTTTCTGTTGTGGTGGCTTTTGTTTTGGTTTGGTTTTGGGGGGGGTTGTTTTTGCTTTTGTTTGCTTGCTTGGTTTTGTTTTCTTTTAGGGGGCAGCAGGGATGAGGGGAGGACCAGGAGGTGAGCAGAATTGGGGTGCATGATGTGAAACTCCCAAAGAATCAATAAAGAAGTTTAAAAAAATGGCCCCCCATAGACTCATATATTTGAATAGTTAGTCACCAGGGAGTGGCACTAGTTGAAAAGATTCAAGGGATTAGGAGTGCCCTTGTTGGAGGAAGTGTGTCACTGAGGGTGGACTTTGAGGTTTCAAAAGCCCATGCCAGGCCCAGAGTCAGTCCGGCTGTCTGTCTACCTCTCTCTGCCTATGGATCAGGATGTAGCTCTCAGCTGCTCCTGCAGCACCTGCCTGCATGCTGCCATACTGCTGACCACAATGACAATGGACTGAACCTCTGAAGTTGTAAGCAAGCCCTCAATTAAATACTTTCTCTTATAATAGTTGCCTTGGTCATGGTGTCTCTTCACAGCAATAAAACATTAACTAAGACAGCCACCAAGCCCAGGTGTTGTTTTCCAGACAAGACTCGCCATTCAGCCCAGGGTGATCTTGAACTCTCAGTCTCCCTGCCTCCATATCCTGACCCTATGCATGACTTTTCATTTCTCTGAAACTTTATTCTATTTATTTAAAAATATTGTCATCTTCATCAGGGCTAGAGAGATGGCTCAGTGGATAAGAGCATTGTCTGCTCTTCCAGAAGACCTAGGTTCAATTCCCAGCACCCACATGGCAGCTCACAACTGTCTGTAACTCCAGTTCCAGGGGATCCAGCATCCTCACACATACATGCAGGCAAAACACCAGTGCACATAAAATAAAAATAAATAAATTATAAAAAAAATTGTCATCATTATTCGGTTCTGGAACCAAACCCCAGGCTGTGTGAATGCTCAGAAAATGTTCTACCTTCTCTGTAATTTTAATCTGCCCACCTCAAGCCTGTTCTGTGGTCCCTTTCCAAGACATTTTACATCCTATTCCCAGGATGTCCCATTAAATGTTTCTCCGCCATTTCCCAGTGACCTCTGCAGAAGTAGCATGTACAATCCTCACCTGGAGCCATTTCAGCCCTCTTGAAAAGCATCTTGTAAGCATCATACATTGAGACAGGAAGGGAAAAGCCTATTCCAGGACAGCTTTCACACCAGGACAGCTTTAGTGTGCATTCACCATCCCAGGAAATCACAGTCTCTCCACACACCCCAGTCAGTATCTATGAAGTCAACACGGTAGGGGGAGGTGCACCTTCTGCAGGCTCTGGACACTGCTCTTTTCTTGTACTTCAAAGCTGGTGTTGTCCTTTTCATACTCAGACCATAAATAAAAGCCCAGGTTAGTGTTTCCCATGCTGTGTTCCACAGAACCCCAGCCCTTTAGGTATTAATAGGTAATAAGCAGACAGTATTTTGTTTGGGGACTGGTGGCTTAAACAAAGGGAAACTGGTTTCTTGTGTGTAAACTCAGTTACTAAGGGGAGGAAAAGCACAGGGTGTTCCTCAAGCAAATCTGGACCAGANTCTTGTAGAACATTGGTGCACACTCCAGAACAGACCCTGTACCCTGTTGCCCAGAACCCTATTTGCAAAAAGACTTTGTTTGTCTTGATCAAATTTTGTTTCCCTTAGTTGTTAGTCTCTCACTCTTCCTGTCAGTGTGTTTGCACCCTGACTCTACCATGCAGCGTATCAGGACAATTCCGGTTACTTGGTCAGATTTTTTTGTTTGCTTGTTTAGGACATTGTCACCATTTTGCCATTTTGCCATTTTGGGAGCCTGTTTTGGACCTAACGCCATGGTGGATGAAGATTCTTTTAAACATCATCTAGAATACATGGATATATTAGTTACTTTGAGTTCCTATGACCAGAACGCCTGGCAGAAACAAGCTGAAGGAAGAAAGGCCTGTTTGGACTCATGGTTTCAGACTTAAAGCAGGAAAGGCATGGCAGTGTTCACGGTAGCAGAATAAGTGTCAGGGGCTCCTTGTGTGGTAGTCTGAGAAGCAGCATGTGGAGAGAGGCCAAATCAAGAGGAGAGCACAACTGTCAAAGGGGTCTGTCCTAGTGACCTACTTCCAGCAGCGAGACCCATCTCCTAAATGTTCTACAGTCTCCCAAAGTAGGGCCACAGGCTGGGAAATAAGTATTCAAAAACGAATCTTTAAGGGATGTTTCAAATTCAAAGAATAATATTGTGCCCTGGCCCCCAAAGGGTTATGGCCATCTCATAATGCAAATGTGTCTAATCTGACTTAAACTTTTCTGAAGTTTTACCAGTCCTGATGTTATTCAAAAGTTCTCAGTCGAGGAATAATGAGACAGTTCAGTGGGTAAAGAACGTTCTACCAAGCCTGATGATGACCCAAGAGTTTGGTCCCAGGGACCCATGTGGCAGAAGGAGAGAACAGTCTTCCACAAATTGTCCACAAATCGTCCACAAGCACCATGACATATACACTGTGGCAGGAATGAATGCAACCCCTGCCACACACATGCATATATAAAATAATTATTAAAAAGTCTAAAATTGTTCCATTGGTGGTGATGTATGCCTCTTGGGAGCACTTGGGAGACAGAGACAGAGGTAGGCAGATCTCTGAGTTCAAAGCTCGCCTGGTCTTCAGAGTGAGTTCTAGGACAGCCAAGGCTACACAGANAAACCTTGTCTTGAAAAACAAACAAACAAAAAGTCTGAAGTTCAGTTTCTTCTGAGACTCAAAAACAAAAATGCAAGGAAACAACAAAACCACTCCCCCAAACCAACCAAACAAACAAACAAGATGTCCTTTGAGCCTCAGTAAGTTCACAAAGAAAATTATATAGTTCCAATATACGGTAGTAGAGAGTAAACAGCCGAGTTCCCAAACAGGACTGGAGAGGAATAAGGGACTGGACCAAACAAAGTAAGACCAAAACCTGGCAGAGCAAGCATGAAATCCCAGAGCTCCATGTTTGGCAACTGAGACATTTGATGGCACAATGGGTGCGACAACAGGCTTAGCAACCCCAGGCCCTCCCCACATCCCCAGCAACATGGATGTCTTTTGTTTTATTATCTCAGCTATTCTGGCTGGGGAAAGATGAAATCTCAAAGTAAGATTGTTGAGGTTTTCTATTTTGTTTTTTTGAGACAATGTTCTGTGTTGTCCTGGCTTGGAATTCACTATGTAGACCAGGCTAGCCTAAAATTCACAGAGGTCTGCCAGCCTCTACCTCCTCAGTCTTGGGATGAAAGGTATGTGTCACCATACCTGGCTTCAAAGCATTTTTAATTTGCATATCCCTGATGCTCCTAGCTGGTTCTTAAAAATTTGGGTTAAATTCTTTATAATCCTGTAATTTCTGTAATCTGTTAACCCTCAAAACCAACAGCAAGTGGTAAACACCAAGTTCTGCTGATAGCTCAAGAACTAGTTGGGCCTCCTTGAGCTACAACCACAGAGGCTTCCAAGGTATACACTGCACCCAGCAAAATACTTCCCAGAGGACCCTTTTCATCAGTGTCCCTGGAGACCAATGTAAAGTAATGTCTTCCAAGTGAGCATTTAGTTTACACACCCTTCGGCCACCAGCAGGTGTGGTCTTGCTGTCAGAACCATTTTCTATTGTTCCAGGACAAAGTTCACAGCTTTTTAGCAGCACTAATTTCTTTAGCACTATATAGCAGCTGCATATATCTGCACTGGTTTGTTGTCTACAACTTTAAACTCACTTTTCATGGCCAAATTGTGTTGTGTGATAATTTGTGTTCTGACAAATAAAGCTTGCCTGGAGATCAGAGGGCAGAGCTAGCCACTAGTTAACCATAGAGGCCAGGCAGTGGTGGCACACACCTTTAATCCCAGCACTTGGGAGAAGGAAGCACGGAGATCAGGATTCAAGGTCACACTGAGGTACATGAGGTAGATCCAGTCTAAAAGAGAAACAGAGCTGGGTGGTGGTGGTGCATTTCTTTAATCCCAGCACTTGGAAGGTGGAGACAGGAATATAAATTGAGTCGAGACAGGATCTAGGCCCATTCAGTCTGAGGATTCGTAGAGGAGGGATCTGCCCTATTTGGTCTGAGATTTTGTAGAAGTAAGAAGTCTAGTGGCTGGCTGCTCTGCTTCTCTGATCTTTCAGTTTTCACCCTATATCTGACTCCAGGCTTTTATTGTTAAGACTAATTAGGATCACATTAAAAAACTGCACATTCTTCTGTTCCACTTTGTGCTCCAAATTCTCACTGTGATTCTATCTAAAACCAGCCAACAACAAAAAAAAACATTCAACAGTCTGAATGGTATGCTGCCTTGAAATTACTCTGCCAAAGTAGTTAGTTCATTTGTCTCTTTTTTAATTTATTTAAATTTATTTTATTGCATTGGTGTGAAGGTGTCAGAACCCCTGGAACTGAAGTTATAGACAGTTGTGAGCTGCCATGTGGGTGTTGGGAATTGAACCTGGGTCCTCTGGAAGAGCAGCCAGTGCTCTTAACCACTGAGCCATCTCTCCAGCCCCAGCCCACTCTTTATTAATGCCGCCTCATTTCAAAATGTTCAGGACAGAGACAAATTCTTTTTCAGAATACAACATGAGTGGCCTCTAATTCAAGTCCCAATGGTCTTCTCCCTGTCTGAAACTTCACAAGTTCAGTCTTTTGTCCATGTTTTTATTACTGTTGTTGCATGTGTGTGCCTGACNGGGGCTGATACATGCTACAGAACACCAACAATTTAGTGGAGTCAATTCTCTCCATCAACCTTTATGTGGGTTCTGGGAATTGAACCCAGGTCTATAAGCTTATATCATGGCAAGTGCCTTTATCCACCAAGCCTTCTTGCTGGCCCAGAGCTTTTAATGTTTTGCTTCTTTTCTTTTCTTTTCTTTTCTTTTTTTTTTTGGTTTTTTGAGACAGGGTTTCTCTGTGTAACAGCCCTGAATGTCTTGGAACTCACTTTGTAGACCAGGCTGGCCTCAAACTCACAGAGATCCACCTGCCTTTGCATCCTGAGTGCTGTAATTAAAGGCGTGTGACACCACAGCCCAGCTGTTTTGCTTTTCTTTAAGAAATTATTTACTTTTTATTTTTGTATATATGTGTCTGCCTGCATGAGTTTATGTGGACCACATGCATGTAGATGCCAGTGGAAGCCAGAAAAGGGTGTTGGATCTCCTGGAACTAGAGTTATAAGCAGTTGTGAACCACCCAGTGTGGGTACTGGAAACTGAACCTGGTCCTCTGAAGAAACTACTCTTGAAGCAGAGCCGTCTCTCCAAACCTACAATCCTTTGTTTTCCTTAATATTTTATTTCATTTTATTAGAGTATGTGTTTGTGTGTGCNNACATGCACACATCATAGAATACATATCCCAAAGGACAACTTTTGGGANTCAATTGTTGTCCACATTTCCATTGAGATTCTGAACTTTTAAATTGCTGCTGAATTGCCCATTGATGTATAGCTATGGCATTCTGGGGCTTTTCTTGCCCACATCTGCAAGCTCTTCCACATTCCTCCTGAAAAACAATTCAAAGGCTTAAGAGTCACCTGGTCAGGCTTTCTCACAGCAACAGCCCACCCTTGGTGCCAGTTTTCTACATCTATTACTTTTGCATCCTTTTCATCAAAATACCTGAGAGAAACAACTTAAAAGGGAAGCAAGGTTTATTGGAATATAAGCGCTAGAGAGGCTGAGGCAGGAGGATTATGAGTTAGAGGCTAGTTTGGGCTATATAGCAAGATCTGGTCAACTTGGTACAGATAAGACCCAAGATATACAGAGATCAGTCTCAAAACACAAAAGGCAAGATTGGAGTGTCTGGGAATGCAGGTCAGTAGTAGTGTGTGTGCTTAGCACATGAAAAGGCCTGAGTCCAACCTCCATCACCAAAAGAAAACAAGAGAGGGAGATGATTGGAGAATGAATGTTTCACTACTCTAATTTGTGAAAAGAATAAGTAATCCGGTGCTCTGCAATGCCCAGCGCTGATACAGCTCTAGGGCATGGGACATTTCATACTGCTGGTAGGAATATAACTGGTGTAATAACTTCAGAGAATCNTCTGGCATTATCATTAATATCTAAGATGTTTCCACTCTNTAGCCAAGTAACTTCCCTTCTGGGTACACACATGAGAAAAACTCAGGCATATGTACCCCCAGGCCTCCAGATAAGTGAAAGGATAAAACGTGGTGAAGTGAGTACCTTGGGCCCTGCCAAGGTATGCCGCCAGGGGAACACGCCATGCACAACAGAGTTTGTGCAAGAGGTTTATTGGGGGAGGGAGGAAGGGGGGAGAGTGAAGAGAGAAAAGCTGTCTTGGAGTGGGGACATGAGAGAGGCAGGCAGACAGACAGAACGGCCAAGAGAGACCAGAGCAAGAGAGAGGACTGTGCCTGATGGACACTTTTAAGGGGTGCACGTGTCTTATAGCTGATGGTGGAAAAATACCTGGTAGCAGAGGCAGGCTGGCCTGGCTGCCGCAGCGGGAACTAACAATAAGCACATAGTTTCATGAGTGTTCCACGTCTGTTTTCCCTCTGATGACATACCTTGTGTCCACTTTTCCCCTAAGAAAAGATTATGGCCATGAATCATCATAATGGGCCTTCAGGTACTCAAAGAATAAAACCTGGATGTCCTTGCCTCTGGCTATGCTGTTTTATCTACAATAAACTTTCTCCTCCACCACACCTAGGAAAGTACCGTCCTTTCCTTTTTATTTCTTTTCTTTCTTCTATNTTATNTTTTTCCCATTCAGTAGGTACTTTTATTGCCTAGGTCCTCTTCATTTCCTTTCCCAGTTCCTGAAGGGCATCCTAGTCCTGCCCCGGGGTAGAACTGGAGAGCTGGAGGAAAATGTCAGAATGGGTCGTTAGCGACACACCGGGAAGACAAAGCAGGCAGATCAGGTTCCCAGTGGGAGGGATAAGCAGGTTGCCCACTTAGAGACAAAGAATTCCTTAGATATAAGCCGTGGGGANCAGAGGAAGTCCTAAGTGAATTGTGTTGCTGACATGAGCACAGCCATGTCAGGAAACCCACACCCAAGACCCATGGGAATAGCAAAGCCTTCTTCCGGTCTCTGTAGATATAAACTGTGTATGCAGAAAATGTGAACCTCAGTTTCCTCCTCACAGATGTTTGCAGCCTAGGATGGCTCCCCTACAGAGTCCTCACACTGAGACTAGCTAACCCACCCTTTGTGCTGAACATAAGAGCTGCTGAGTTTCTAGGATGCATGGTAGGCGCCCTCTGCCAGGGCAAGCGAGTACAGCCCACCCAACCCCAGCTCTTCTGTATGTGTGCCTGTCACTTCTTCATTCCCAATGCATCCCAGCCAGGGTTCCAGGACCAAGCACTAGACATGACAATAAGCCATTCCGTGTTTGATTTGATTAATCCATCCCAGAAATCCCTAAAACATGGTGAGATAATCTATTAATTCTGCATCCAAGCTCTGAGTCTTTTATAGTTTGATAAACATTCTTTTTATTTCTTCATTCCAAATCACTGATACTGAGTAAGACAGAGGCAAGAACAGGCTCTCTTGGGGCACTTTTAAGTAANCTAAGCTTGGAAGCTTATGGCTGTAATCCCAGCTGAGGCAGGAGGATTTTTGTGAGTTCAAGGCTAGCCTGTACTACAAAGCCAGCTTCTATGCTATCCAGCCACTCAAGCAGTTTCTGGAGATGAGAAGCCCAGATGGGGAAGAACCGACCTGGCAGTTATGGGATGAAGCAACTAGGTTCTTTGAGCCCTGGATGACATCTGACTATGACATCATATGAAACTGTGACCCAAAAACTTTCATGCAAACTACTCCCAGGTTGCCAGGCTGTAGGAGCTATGAGAAATGATAAATGTTTATGATCATTCTAAGCAATTTCTTACATAGCAAGAGCAGCTAATACTTAAGTCTTTGAGCCCATGGCATTAGTCAGGATGGCTAAAGCTNAAGATTTGATAAGGTTTATTGGCATAGATGGGAAAGTGGGTTGGAACAAGCCTTCCTGTTTACTTAGGTAATAGTGTATTCTTCTGGATATATTTGTGAGTCTAAGGTTTCATATCTAACTTATCTTTTATCATAACCAAGGAAAATTATTACTATCTAGTCTTCAACTGCATCAAACACCCCAGAAGGATACAATTATTACCTAAGCCAGGAAATGCATTGAAAACATTTCCTAAACAGGAAATGCATTGAAAACAACTTTGAATTTCTCAAATATAAATAGACTAGATATTGTAACTGTAATTCTTGCTTGATAACTGTTCTATTATATGCAATTTTGCTATGTTAAAGTTAAAACTTTCCTTTTGATTAGACAGAAAAGGGGAAATGCTATGGGATAATGCTCTTGAACACTGCTTTAATAAAACGCTGATTGGCCAGTAACCAGGCAGGAAGTATAGGCGGGGCAAGCAGAGAAGGAGAATTCTGGGAAGAGGAAGGCTGAGTCAGGAGTCGCCAGCCGGACACAGAGGAAGCAAGATGACACGGCAGAATTGAGAAAAGATACCAAGCCANGTGGCTAAACATAAATAAGAATTATGGGTTAATTTAAATGTAAAAGCTAGTCAGTAATAAGCCTGAGCTAATGGCTGAGCAGTTATAATTAATATAAGCTTATGAGTGATTATTTTATAAACAGCTCAGGGACAGCGCGGCCCTGCGGGACCAGAGGGACTTAGGGCTGGGCAGCCCGGCAGGATTGGAGAAAAACTTCTGGTTACAACATCATGTCCTTGAGAATAACTAGAAGGTGAACCATTTCCAATAGTTTATCACATGCTGTGAAAGAGCCTGCAGTGTGAATGGGAAGCTCATCCATGGAGAGAAAGTTCACCTGGGAACTCTAGCTGACTTCTTCTACTTTCCCAGTAAGTTTTACCACATGGTGTGAGTGCCCAATTTGATAACATCATCTCTGTCTCTTGCTATTTGTACTGTTACTTGGAAGCCTTAGCTGAAGGGACACAATTCTTCTGGGACACTGTTCTATCAGGACTCTCTTGATCAGGAACTGTAGCTGATGGCCTAAACAAGGGCTTCTCCAATCTACCTTTGCTGGATGTTTAAGCACCCAATTTAGTGANNTTTGGCTATCTATAAATCTATTTATCTACCTACCTATCATGTATCACTTGCTATTTATTCTTTTACTTTGGCTTGTTGCTATGTACTTAAGAAACTCACTCATTCTAAACCAAAAGTAAGGGCCATAGCCATTCTCTGGAGCATACAAAACAGAGGAGACAAAATACAACCATAGAGTCACTTTTCACTTTCCATCCTTAGATTCTAGGGTTTAAAATGGAATAATCTCATTTATAATAGTTCCCAGGAAAGTACCTAGGAATAAACCTAATCAAAAAAGAGAACAGATCTCTGTGACGGCTATTCTTAGTTGAAAACTTGACTATATCTAGATGAACTACAATCCAGAAACGGAGGGCACACCTGTGAGAGATTTTCTGCTTGGTTTGAGAGTTCTGTGTCCTAATTCTCCAGTGTGTTCTACAATAGGAGCTTACCTCCAACCTCCGAGAGACAACCCAGGGCAATTAGCTATGGTCTATGTTGTCTTGGGAATTACTTGGACTCAGCTGACCACTCAAAAAGAGGTTGGTTATGCTTGGTACTAGGTTTTTGTTAGTCTGTGGTTCCTGTGGAGACCATTGTCAGTCCAAGTGGCGTAACTTCTACAGTGATTTGAATAAGAATGGCCCCTATAGGTTCATATATTGAATGCTTAGTCACCAGGGAGTGAAGTATTCTTCCTTTTGCTCAGGATTTTTTGCAGGTTCCATATGAATTTTAGGATGCATTTTTTTTCTATTTCTGGGAAGAATACTGTGAATATTTTGATTGGGATTGCATTGAATGTGTAAATTGTTTTTGGTA